>JAHWGI010000395.1:0-44138 GCA_029379305.1 Frankliniella fusca
AGATATTTGCGCACTGTGTAGACAGGTGGTCATGACACACCAGGAAGTGCAGCCATCTTTGAAGGGTCCAGAGCTCACCCCACACTTGGGTCCCCCCTACTCGCGCATGGCCGCATCCGGCCTTCTCAGGAAATCTATCAATAGCTCCAGCGCTGTTCCCTGAGCAGGACAGCGCCCTGCCACGTGTACGCCCCACCCCACTTAGAGAGGAACCTATAAATTGGAGGGGCGCGCTACTCGAGTCAGTCAGTACATCCCCGGCAGTCAAGCAGTTCACTCCAGCAGTCCGCTGTCTCCACCGGCACGCCCCTCATCGCGGCCCTCGTGACCCGCGGACCCGTGACTGTCGCCCTGAGTCCAAGATCACAGCTAGCGTACCACGCTTGCTCGTGTAGTGTATTCACCACCATCTGTTCTACCACTGACCACTGTGAGTACATAATAAAAGTGTTGGACTTAACTCATAATAGTTGGTAATCCTTTCGCATCACAAACCGCTGAGATTTCAAAGAACCTGAGGCATATTCGAGTCAACTTAGATAGAGGGAAGGCCCGCGGCGCCGACTGACCGCTCCGCGGTCAGGCCGGTACAGGGAGTTAATCGATTCAGCCTGAGTCGCTCAGACCGTGGATACTCCGCGCTCAGTAGAGACTCCACGCGCTACTGCGGCGCGCAGCCTAGCGGAGTCCCGCGACACGAACTGCGCTCCGCGCGTTCTCCTTTCTGTACCCGAGTTCTGGTTGTGCTCTACTCTGCCGCACTCTCCCGGGGAACAGTTGGTAGCTTCGTCTCACTGCGGGACTACCGGCTCCCTCCGACGTGGGGTATCGGCAGAGCCCTCATCATTGTAAGGCACTACTCGGGGCCTTTACGCAACATCTAACGTGAGGCGTCGCCCCTCGTACGACATCTAACGTGTTGCTACAGCCGGGATTCTTATTCTAGCGTAGTCTCACATAACATCTAACGTGGTGCACAACGGCCCGGGAAATCTCAAGTTCTGTGTGTGAACGGATTGCCAATTTTTTTTCTCTCCATCATCTGTGAAATTAGTGCCATATTCGATGGCTCATGGCAGGAAATAATTTTAAGTTAGAGGAGTACATTGAACAGTTTTTAAGAGAAAGTGCAGTTTTACCCCAAACTTACCCATATTTTGTGTTTTCTGCAAAAGCGCCAATTTCCAAGGAATTGGCACTTTTGACAGCAAGGCAGACCCTTGCGACATACGACGAGATTAGAGAGTCGTTCCAGTGCCCAAACTCCCGCAGAGTAATTAAAGTCAAAGCGCTAGCCCAGTTTAACAACCAGGCAGCACCACTAGAAGTAAGAGGAAATTTACTTTGGTGTGTTGTAGCAGACCAACCGGACCCCTCGCAAAATATTTTTCGTTTATCTGTGAATCAAGTAACTACTTTCGTACAGAAAATTAGTTGAGCAAAATTTTTCGAAAAACCAAATTCTCACAGCTTTTTCGCTTGTGTTGCGACATTTGCATAAGTGTCAGATTCTTTATAGTGATCCGGTACAAGTCAGAGTTCCGCCAGTTTCCGAGAAAATGAATCAAATTCCAGTTCATGCCCTCCCCGTTTACGGCGGAGAAATTGACGAGGAATGTGAGAAATTTCTCTCAAGGTTCGAGCGAGTGCTCAAGGCCTATGAGGATGTCACGTATAAACAGAAAATTCACTGGTTAGAAAATCAATTAAGGAGAGGACCGTTGGAACTTGTGCAGAGAGAGTTAAATCAAATAGAGAAAAATCCCGCCGCTCCTCCTCAACCCCGTGGTGACAAGGAAGTGTACACACACTTGCTTGAATTATTACGACAAAATTACAAAACAGCAAATGATGCACAATACCACAGGGATATTCTCCAGCATAGAGTAAAAAGAGAGACGGAGAGCTTGCCAAATTACATTCAGGATGTCATGGGCTTGTGTGCGAAAGCACAGATAACCGATAAAGCTGAGCAGCTTAGATACCTGCACAGAGGTTTGCCCATGCATTTGGCTACGGCCCTCCGCCCCACTGATTACGATTCGCAGGAGACTTTCCTAGAAAAAGTGACCCAACTTGATGGACTTCAGAGAGCACTTGTGCGCACACACACACAGGCTGCACTTGAACAAACAAGCACAGCCACTGCTTTACAACACCTCAGTAATTTACCCAGCACCACGCTCACGCAGGGGCGCCCCGCCCCGCCCCCCGCCCTACACCAGACGCCGAGCTTCAAGCAGGAGCCCGTTGCCAACAGTGAAACAGAAAAAATTGATCACTTAATTCACCAGCTGCAAGCACTTGTTTTGAGCCTACAGCCCACGGCAAATGCTGCCACAGACACACAGCAACCAGAGACACCCCAAAGACGCTTAAGCAGACGAGACTACGGCCCTCGTCCCGACTTTGACAGAACTAGATCTAGCTCACGGGATTACAGCAGAGACCGACCATTCAGACAAAATCCAGGGAGACAATACAGTGGAGACAGGCGGTATGACAGGAGCATGTCCAGAGGCTACAGCCAGGATAGGCAACCACACACACACCAGTCACGAGACTATCGACGAGACTCGTCCGGCTCGCGTGACAACTACTACCAGCGTGACACCTATTACCAACGTGACAACCGTGACCAAAGACGACAGTACAATGACAATCAACGTCGTGACAGGAGGGACAATTCCAGGGAGTTCAGACGCGACGACCGTCGCCCTGCATCACAGGGACAGTACAGGAACACCCAACAAACATACCAAAACCAGGGGTACCACAACAACAGGCAACAAAATTACTCAAATCAACGACAGGGACAAAGGCAAGTACACTTTGCAAATCCAGGGAGAAAAACAACAAAAACTAATCCTTCTCTCAGAACACCAGGTTATGTTGAGGATTTTGGCGAACTCCACGTCACTGACAACACAGGGTATGCAAACAACAGGGGGGCACCACGCCGAAAAATTCACTTGCAATTTTTGCGGAGAAAATCATGACTCCGCAACGTGTGACATCAAACACACACTTAATCCCAAAAAACGAATAGGCACAGCGACTGGCGGGGAAGTCGCTTGTGCAGAGGATACTAAGCTCTCTCCTCCTTTCCCCAATCCTTATCGTACCATCGAGACCTGGCCAATAAAATTAAATAGCGATTGCTTATTCGCTTCTGCCTCAAAAATGTACTTTTCAGACGAAAGGCACACTCAAGGCCTTAGACATGTAGTAGCACATTACGTTGCAAAACAGTGGCGTTACTACAGAAAAATGGTGCTAAATAATATGAAAATTTATTCACGTACCCAATACTTTAAAATTAATGGCAGTTTCAGGAACATTTCCAGGGTTATGTGAAGTAAAGGCTCTAGCAGAACAATTTAATTGGCGAATTGAAGTCCATATCCCAGGGAGTGCATTGGTGTACTCCGGCCCTCAGCCAAAGTTCAAATTATATCTCAAAGCTCGTGTGGCGGGAAATCGATGGTATTTTGCTCCCTTCCACCCCTGCCCTGCAAAAGAAGTTGTCGTACGCGGACGTTGCACGCGCCACGCCGCCTGCGTCACCTTCTCCCCCCTCACCTCACCCACCCCCTTTCACACCCCACCCTCTTCCTCAGGAAAGGGCGAAAATTCCAAAGACAGGGACTGGCAACACAGGCCACCCGCGGCGATCAAAAATAGATCATGTGCACCAGGTGCCTCGTCGTGAGCCGTGCCCATGTCAGCGGCTTCCGCCCAGCCAAATGGGCGCACTCGACTCGCCGGCCCCACCCGGTCCATACACAAACAAATCCCCCCTCCTTCATATCTCACAACAAATACAGTCTCCTTGCAGGAGCAACCACACCCGAGCCCATCCCACGTGAGCGCCCCTCCCCCCAGCAGCCGCGACCCTTCGCGGAAGCAATCAAATTTTACAAGATCCATGCAGAGGGGCCCGACATCCACAAAAACAAAGGCGCGACCGTCCTAGGCAATCCGCGCCTCGCACCCTTCGACCCCTCCCCCAATCCGATCGGGTTATTTTTGTCTTCTGGTGTGAGACATGAGCTACGCACCGACAGACCACGGGACTCTTCCTCCTCCCCCACATCCTCCCCTTGCCCCTCTCCAGCCTCGCCCCCCGCCCCCGCCCTGCCCCCTTCCGGGAGGCCGAGCGGAGCGCAATGGACACTTGCACAGCCACGTGCCCTCAGCGCCTCCCCTTCCCCCACATCAACCCCACCCCTCTCCCCACCCCGGCCCCCCTCTGGGAGGCCGACCAGCTCGCAATGGATCTTTGCTGAGCCCTTTGCGCCCCGCCCTCCCCCCTTCCCCTCTCTCGCCCCCTCCCATGCCTCGGCACCTTCCGCGAGGTCCAGCTGCACGCATGGTATGCTTGCACAGGAGCACGCCACCGTCCCCTCACATCAGCCCTCGGTGTCATCCCAACAAACTCTTCCCACGCCTTTCCCGTACTCTCTAGAGGCACTACCAGGACTAATGGACTCAAACTTCCCCATAGAACCGGGGGACCCAACAATTAATGTGTTTTCAGCAGCACCACGGCGCCTACACTTCACTCTGCCTGTGCGAATCTGTAATCACACCAGTATAGCACTGGTGGATTCGGGAGCTTCCTACAGCCTACACCGAGGAGACAGACTCCCACATCATTTAATTAACACTACAGCACAACTACCTGTCCTGCGAACAGCTGCAGGGGCGACAGTTCGCCTTACAGGGATTATTCGCACAGCAGTGCAAATAAATACACTGACTATTCAACACACATTTTTGGTGTGTCCAGATCTAAGCCAACCCATAATTTTGGGTTTGAACTTTCTCTATGAGTCATCTGCAGTCTTAGATTTCTCATCCGACTCTCTCAAACTTAAGGTAGGCACACAGTCGTACACGCACTACCAGGACCCCATTTGTCAAGCCAATTTCAAGGAAGTTACCAACGAATTGGCATCAGTTGACGTGCAGGAAGTATATACTTCCCGTCGCACACTCTCCACACGAGAAGCGGTAAAACTTGAACCCAAAAGTTTTACAGCTATCAAACTCAATGTTTCCCCCATCCCCTTCCAGGACGCAGCTGTGATGCAGCTCAATGAGAAATTGCAAAGCACAGTTGGTGCGGAAAATGTAAATTTTCTCATTGATGCCAAAGATTGCACATTATTGTTATTTAATAATTCGGAGAGTGAAATTTTGCTCCGTGCCAATCAGAAAATAGGTTTTATTGCACCAGAAGGCACAGCTTTGGCCGCAGCACTCCTGGCCCGACCCGAGAGTCATAAACTGGAGTGAGACCCCGGCCTCCGGCCGGCTCGGCTCGGTCCCCGGCTCCTGCTTCCCCCTTCCCCCCTTCCACCCCCCACCCTACCTCTCCCCACCCGAGCCACCCGTATGGTGCTTGTCACCCGACAGTGGCCACGGTCCAGGAGGCGCAGATCCATGTCAGAGAACCGGAGGCATTTGCAGAAAAGCCTCATTTTACATTTGAAATTAATCCCGACTTAACGCCGGGACAATTCAAGGAAGTTCAAACTTGTTGGACGCGTACCAGGATGTGTTCGCAACAGACATTACACACATGACACGTGAGTGCAAATACACGGCGTCCTTGCCCATTAAGGACCCATGTCCAGTTATTTTTGCAGTACCTTACAGATTGTCCCCACCAGAGGAGGAGTACCTTAAACAATATGTGGATAAAATGATTAAAGCAGGAATTGTTAGAAGGCAAACTTCAATTTTTAACAATCCATGTTTTTTAATTGAGAAGGCCGTTCCTCCGGGACAGCCAAAGGCTTATCGCCTTATTGTTAATATGAGAAATATTAACATTAACTGCTTAAAACGGACGAATTTTCCACTCCCGTCCGCTGATGACTTAATTTCCCGATTAAAGAACAAAAAATATTATTTTCAAGCTGACTTCAAATTTGGATTTTGGCAAATACCCATATGTCCAGAGTCTCAGAAAACTTACAGCATTTTTTGCAAATGGGAAACAACATGTTTTGACTAAACTTGCTATGGGCTCATCCGTGAGTGTTCATTGTTACTCAGAAATAATTCACAGAGCCTACGAGGGAGTACTATTCTCCACCAGTCTTTGTAATTATGTAGATGACATCTGGGCTGGAGAGAAAACCTTCCAGGAATTATTTGATTTGTTAAAAATTTTTCTAGAGAAAACTAGAGCTGCCCATTTGTACCTAAATCCTGAAAAATGTCGATTTTTCTTTGATTCCGCCTCAGTCCTAGGCCTAATCGTGAGTGAAACACATTTAAAGCCAGATGTCACACGGTTCAGAGCACTAGAAACACTGAGAAAAGTAAAGGATAAGAAAACAGCGCGTTTATGCGCTGGCTATTTTAATTACCACCGGAGGTGGATTCCGCGATACTCACAGCGAGCAAAATTAATTTTGGATGCCGCGTCGCCAAACACGCCATTCCAGTGGGGGCCAGAACACGATCAAGTAGTTGTACAACTCTATGAAGACATCAAAAATGCGTGTTTACCACATTTTGACGCTAAACTCCCTACAAAAGTTTTCACTGACGGTTCACTGGAAGGGATTGCAGGAGAGTGTTGGCAAAAAGATGCTAAAGGTGTTTGGAGGCCATATGCATTTTTCAGCAGAAGGCTTACACAAGCAGAGAAAAAATGGCCTGCCATTTACATTGAAATTTTGGCCTGTACTGCAACACTCCTCCACTTCCGTTCCGAACTGTTAGGAACTCCAATCACTATTTACACTGACTGTACAGGGCTTGCTAGCATTCTGAAAATGAAAGTATTAAATCCCAGAATGGCTAGATTTGTAGCAGTCCTCAATATGTTTGATATCACAAAAATAATTTGGCGCCCAGGAACGCAGAATGTTGTGGACGCATTATCTAGGTTACCACTAGAAATCTCAAACAAGGCAGATGTACAACACCCGACGCCCCAGCTCCCGGACGACGCGCTCCTCTCCGTCGTTCAGGGAACACCGGTCATAAACAATAACAGGCTACAGACAGGCATCACACAGCCAGCGACGCGCCCCGCCCCGCCCCGCCGCTCCGCGCGCTTAGCAGGGGTAGTGCCAACACATCAACTCATGCAAAACTCGGGCGAAACCAAACGAGGGTGTGAAACAATTACCGATTATGAACATCTTCCCACAAAGAAAGCAAGAACGGGACACGTCCTGCCCGCCACCCCGGCCCCGGCCCCGGCCCCGGCCCCGGCCTCCTCCCAGGGCGAGCACGCCTCGCCGCGCCGATCAGCGCGCTTGGCTCAAAAGGGGGGCGGCCCTCCATCCCCGCCTCCCCCTCTCTCCTCCCCCACCCCGCCTCCCTCCCCCAGCGAGGCCCGCTCTCGCTCCCCGCCAGCCAGCACACGGCCAGGCCGCGACACACATGGCGCGGCAGGGCCGCTTCACACAAGCACATATGGTGACACTATTCCGCTTACCGGTCAGAGCGGCCTGTCTTATCTCGTAAAGGCACAGCAGGATGACCCGCTTTGTCAAGAAATTTTTCATAAATTAAAACAGGAGAAACAAACACCTGAACACATGAAATACACTCTGATTCAAGGTGCTATTTTCACAAAGCACATGCCACATAAGCCTTACATACCACAGGCACTTAGACCACTGTTACTGTATGAGGCACATTGTTCCCTCTTAGCTGGACATTTCTCAGACAAGAAAATGAAACATAGGCTACAATATTACTTTTGGCCCAGGTTAGCAAAAGATGCAAAATTATACGCATCCAGTTGCGACACATGTCAACGCTTTAAGGCAAAAAATATAAGCGAGGGTGCTATGCAAAGTGTTAAGCCAAATATGTAATGCATTATGTAGTGGCTGACGTTAAGACATGCCCACCAAGTAATCAAGGCCTTAATCATTTTTTAATAATTGTTGAAGCTTTCACGAAATTTTCGTGGACCAAAGCCTTACGCTCAACAGGCGCTGAAGAATTGATTTCAGCATTTAAAGAGTACATTCTCACGTTTGGAGCATTCCACACGTTAATTGCAGACCAGGGAAGTGCCTTCAAGTTTAAAATTTTTAGAGATTTATTAACTAGTCTAGGGTGCAAAATTCATTACGCACCAGTGTATTGGCACAATCCCTCAGGCCTCGCGGAGGCTAATTTAAAAACAATTGGTCACTTAATCGCCACCTTCTGTGAAGAAGCGCTCCATAATTGGCCGACAGTACTACAAGCAGCCACCTTTTGTCTTAACACTTCCATTCGATCGACGCTCAGCGCGTCGCCATTTTCTTTATTATTTGGCTATGAGGCGTTCACGCCAGCGAAACTTTTATTGTGCCTACCACAGGAAATCACGCCACCACAAAAATTGGCAGCACACATACAGCTGCGTACTGTAGCGCAGGAAATTTTGAACAACTCCCAAGCGTACCAGAAACACAGGTTTGACGCCAAGCGGCGAAATACCCAGTATCGCGTAAATGATAAGGTACTGGTATTTCGACCACAGAAAAAGATAGGTGCGAAATTCCTGTATTCCTGGACGGGACCAGGAACTATTAAGAGACGATGTGGACAATCATCTTACATAATATCAATAAGGCGTAATAGAAAATTGCGTCTATGCAAATACCACGTTCAACATATTAAAAAATATGTAACTAGGCCAGAGAGGCTAACAATCGCCCCTGCGCAGGCGCAGAGGGCAGGTTTGATAGTGCAGTAGAGCGAGTACGTGTCGCCGGGTACACAGAAGGCTAAGCCCCGGCGACCAAACTTCACCACCTGGACAGACCTTGCCACCGCCCCACTCTCCCCTCTGAACCCTGTGCCCCGCCGGCCCCGCCGAGGCTAGGGCCCAGCCACGGCTGCGCCGCCGCCGCACAGCTTCACTCCCCCCCCCACTTTTGCTCTCGCCCTCTGGACTCATCCGGCCACCTGGCCTGGCCCGGGCCCGTCTCTCGCCCCTCCACTACTGAGACCCGTCTCCCCCCTTATTCTATTTTTGTCAGCTACAAATAAGTGTACCGCTGTACAAGCTTCAATTATTGGCGAGACACACTATGAAAGGCAAGCAGGATGTACAAAAAAAGAAGTACAGTTCATGTTCGTGTTAATCAGGGCATATCCTGCACACTTCCTTTACGACTTTCACTTTCATTAATCAGAAACAAAAGGTTTGCTTAGTAATGTTACAGGTTCAACTTACCACAACAAGTGCTTAATCACGGCACCAGAGGTTGCAAAGATTAGCAAACTCAAGGCGAGGCACCGATGTTAACTCGTTATTTGAAAAGCTTTAATATTACTAACAACTAACCACTAACATGAGCTTATTCATGCCACGGCGCAAAATGCATAGCACAACACGTGATCCAGCGCCACGCAGGAAGAACACGGGAAACGCAGAAATCTACGCTTCCTCGGGTCTTTTCCTTTAGTATGAAGCGTTGGCGCTTCAACGCTTGAAAAAAAAAGAAAAAAAAAGAAAAAAAATGCTGTGTTCAGTATATTGGTGTTTGCATGAATACATGACTACTTTCAAGGACGAAGGTGTTGTACCCAACTGATAGCTCAGGGTTGAGAGTCCAGCACCTTCTCCTGCAACATCATTTTCAATCATCGCTTTTTAACAAACTACCACTGCGTTAAAAACAAGTCCCAACCAACCTGACTAACTGCACTACACCCCCCCCCCCTCCCCCCTGAGCTCGTTTTACTGTCTCAAAAAGCGAACGTGCTTGTCACTTAACGAGAGTAAGCCAACTTGAGTGGCTCAAAACCTTAATAATTTTCAATCAATTCAAACAAAAAAAATCACATTGATGGCACCCTTGTTGCTCTAAATAAAATTCTTAGGCACACAGTTGCTTAAGTGCAGTCAACTTCGTTGCCTCTATCAGTCGTACAGGACAGTGCAAAACTGACTCAATGGACGCCGCCGCATCCTCTGCAAACCAAAAGGCCATCATCGCCTAGCCAGACATGCTCCCTGGGATGCAGACAAAGGACTTTTCCATGGTTATCACTGGAGCACTAACCCCAACAACCTCAGGACGATGAGGAGCACCATGGTCTTGGCTCGAGACGCAGCGCGACTCACGCGCACTTGCTGGACAAGACCAAACCGTGCCACCGGTCCACACCGCCACGCAAGAAAAGTTAGGCATGACCTCACAAGTCGTGCTCACCGCATTGCTCCTCAAAAACAGGAAGGTACGTTTATTCCCTTTAAACCCTAGGATTGTATAAATTCAAACAGGCTCCAACCCCTCTAGCAATAGTTTTACGTGCATTTATATAATTGATAAAATTTCTCACACTGTTTTTTTTATGTTTTTTCATTTGGTTCGACCTCTCCGGGTACATCACTCTGGAAATGTACGCTGTGGACGCAACGACACGACACGAGACTTCCTTTCCCTTAACCTCGGCTCATCACCCAATCGCCGTCCCGTGTCCACGCTGAGGATCGCCCCTCTTCGCCGCCAGGCTGGGCAACAGCAAGGTCGACAGCCAAGGCCGACCGAGAGCCCAGATGCACCAACCAGCGCCCCACCCGCACCCTCCAGCTGCACTCAGCCTCGGCCTGCCGCAAGGTCACTGCCCTGCGTAGAGACGTAAACAGCCTAGGCGGGCTGCTGATGTGGGTCACCACCCGGCAGCCACGCCCCTCTCTGCCGATCAGCTGGTCCACACTGACGGAGCGCCAAGGACGTTGGAGCGCGCTCTGGGGGCCGCAGCAAGACGTTACCGCGGTCGCTCCAACTCAGAATGGAGCCCTCCCGAGACCCAGTTACAACATCAACAAAAGTCAGCTGTGAGAGAATGTGAATACTTCAACTTGTGTGACTCTCAGTGCAGACGGATTTGTGAGCGTGACAGTGTGTGTGGCGATATACTACAACCTGTGCAATTCTCAGCGCGGACGGGATCTGTGAGCGAAATTCGAGGGCCTCCCTACCCCCTCCACAGTTAATTTTTCCTTTATCCTTTTCCTATCATTCCTGTTCCTCTCGGTCATGTGTTGCAGTGTTCCTTTGTGTTTTTTTTTAGTTCTTTCCATTTTATTTCTTTTATTTTTTTCTCTTATTGTTTTTGTTACTTTTTGCAGGTTTTATCAGGCTATAAATGCACAAATATTCATTGGAGTCTTTCTTTTTTAATTCCCATACAATATTGTTAAGCCCTTAACGTACCTTCTTCAGTCGATAAGTTCTTCAGTGTCTAGTGTTGCTCACTTGTATTCTCTCAACTGGAAAGTGCATTTTTTTAGCGCTTTATATTTCATTTTTTAAATTGATCCTTTTGATTGTTTAATTCTTACATTTTAGCTTTGACCAGTTTTCACTTTGCTCAAAGATTTTCTAAGATCTTTATTGACATTGCTCAATGAAAAAGTTGAAATCAAGTATTTGCAACCAATACGGGTGTTAAATTTTAACTTGCTCCTCTTTATAATTGACAATAGAAATTGCCTTAGTCCAGCTTAGTAGACACTAATTACTTAAATCAGAGGTATTTTTTTATATTCAATTTTGCGAGTTCCTTGAAATAATATTCAGTTCCTATTTTTCTTTGTATGTGTCAATTTTTTTTTGGCGGGTGTGTGTGACTTTTGTTGTGTGTTTTAAATTTCTTCATTCTTGCTATTGCAATCATTCATTGTGTTAGGAAAAATATATATTTCCTTTGTGTGTTCCTCTCTTTCTTGATTTTTGTAAGAAACATCTCATTCAGGTTCACTGTACAAACTTGCGTTTTAGTTTAAGTGTTCATGAATACCCCTGGTGGGTGAACTCAAATCATTCTTATGTGATCTGAATTCACTCAACTTTAGCGGGTAAAACTTGTAATATTTGTGTGTTCATTTGTATTTCTATGTGTGTACTCAATTTTGTGTGTTTATCTCATTATGGGTGACGTCACACCTTTCAACTTAATGTGTGAACTAATACGTTTCTTAAATGTTCTCAAGATATTCACCTTGAGCGTGTCACCTTATAATTTATTTTCCTTGTTCTTTGTGTGTACCCTTATATTACTCTTTTGTGTTTGAATTTCTTTTCTTTGTGTGTACTCTTAAATTATAATTTTGTTTTTGTGTGTACCCTTATATTCTTCTTTTTATTTTTTAATCTCATTAGTCTTTGTGTTCTCAAATTATTCAACTTGATTGTGTAAATTTATAATTTTTTCTTTGTGTGTACCATTGTATTACTCTCTTATTGTGTTAGAATCACATTAGTTCTCTTGTGCTCTCAGATTATTAACTTTTAGTGTGTCAATTTATAATTTTTTTTTTTGCATGTGTGTGTCCTTTGTTGTAAAGTTGTGATCTTGGACAGTCCGCGTTTTATCCATTAGGCGACAAATATCTAACTTTCTTAAATTTATTTCCCGGCCGAGGACGGCCTTGCTAAGCTCCGGCGACGTTAGGCCGCGATAGATATTTGCGCACAGTTTAGACAGGTGGTCATGACACACCAGGAAATGCAGCCATCTTTGAAGGGTCCAGAGCTCACCCACACTTGGGTCCCCCCTACTCGCGCATGGCCACATCCGGCCTTCTCAGGAAATCTATCAATAGCTCCAGCGCTGTTCCCTGAGCAGGACAGCGTCCTGCCACGTGTACGCCCCACCCCACTTAGAGAGGAACCTATAAATTGGAGGGGCGCGCTACTCGAGTCAGTCAGTACATCCCCGGCAGTCAACCAGTTCACCTCCAGCAGTCCGCTGTCACCTCTCCACCGGCACGCCCCTACCAGCAGCCCTAGTGACCCGCGGACCCGTGACTGTCGCCCTAAGTCCAAGATCACAGCTAGCGTACCACGCCTGCTCGTGTAGTGTATTCACCACCATCTGTTCTACCACTGACCACTGTGAGTACATAATAAAAGTGTTGGACTTAACTACATAAGGTTTGGTAATCCTTTCGCATCACAAACCGCTGAGATTTCAAAGAACCTGTGGCACATTCGAGTCAACCTAGATAGAGGGAAGGCCCCGCGGCGCCGACTGACCGCTCCGCGGTCAGGCCGGTACAGCTGAGATAGTCGATTAAGCCTTGGTCGCTCAGACCGCCGATACTCCGCGCTCAGCGGAGACTCCACGCGCTACAGCGGTGCTCAGACTAGCGGAGCCTCACACGACTTCTAACGTAGCGCATCGGCCCCCTTGCACAACTTCTAGCTTGGCGCTACCGCCGGGACTCTTTTCCTAACGTAGTCTCACTTCACTTCTAACGCTAAGTATATCAGAAAAGACGGATGGGCGTGCGGCCCTACCCGTAATAAGGCACCATGGTCCCTCGGGTAGGCAAACCCACCAACACCAGCGTCTCTTCCGACATAGCCTGTCAGGCAGCTTGTCGCCACATCGTCATTAGGTGGCCCACCTACATACGAATACTCACAACTTTGTTAAACTCCTCTTTCTTCTCACTGATCAGGTCGTTGAAAGCCCGCTCGCCGTCCTTGTCGGTCAGTGGAAGCCGTGGTATGTCCTCCGCTATGTTAGATTCCAGCGGAGGAAGGACGCACGACAAAATCTTGCGAAAGGTCTCCTTAGTGATATTTTTGAGCGCTACTACCTCTCTTTGGATCTCACGACTCTGCCGCAGAGAGTCGTCGAGCATGCTTTGCAGATGTCGTAAGCCTTTAAGAGAAAAGAATGTAACAGTGTAAAGAGACAGTTTGAAATGCATTTCAAACAATAAACATTCAACCGACCACTTCTGCAAGTACAGTGGCAAATTTAAGTTTTAATCGAAGGGGCATTTACTCGAGGTTATAGTGTACACAGTACGACGGTATACGTGTATTACGCATTATTATGCTGGTATATCTCAGGTACGGTTCTCCAGGTAATTGTATACAATTACGGCTCCATGGTTTTCGGAGGGGTGTTGTATATTACTGGATTCAGCTAATCAAGCACTGTTCAGCAGTGTTAATTTTATTTGGCGCTCTCACCTGGTTTATACCGAGAAGTTCGGCTCATAACCCCTCCAGCCTTCCCTTTAACGCTCTAATCCACGTGCCGTCGGCCTCGCCCGCAACAATGCGACACTGCTACGGCTAAACTGTCAAATGATTGTTTTGCGTCGTCAAACCGTCTCGAATGATGTTCCCTTCTATTTAAATCTTTCTGTTTTAAATTCTTCTATTGAAATAGAAGAGAAAAACATGTGGTCGGTGGAACAGCTCCGCCGTGACCCGCTGGCGTTGTTCATATTTCTACCGCTAGGGTGCGCGCCGGGGGAAAATCATTCGAGACGGTTTGACAACGCGAAACAATCATTTGACAGTGTAGCCGTCGCAGTGTCGCATTGTTGCGGGCGAGGCCGACGGCGCGTGGATTAGAGCGTTAAAGGGAAGGCTGGGGGGGTTATGAGCCACTCATATTTATTTTATTTCTCGGAAAACCAGGCAAGAGCGCCGAATAAAATTAACACTACTGAACAGTGCTCGATTAGCTGAATCCAGTGAAAAACAACACCCCTCCGAAAGCCGTGGAGCCGTAAATGTATATGTATACAATGACCGTTCTTCATTTTTTTCATTTTCAAGCAAATGTTGGCATTTTTTTGTGTATTTCACCCGTAATATATGCGCCATATCCCGATTTGGAGTACACGGTGTTAAGGAAGTAAACCCCCCCAGCCAAAAATTTTGTGTCAACCTTCGTTTCGATTTCGAAATTTTCACTCGATTCGACGGATATTTGTCCTCAAAATCGACGTCGAAACGATGTCGAATGGTCGAAACGATGTCGTATCGACGGAGAGAGAGAGAGAGAGAGAGAGAGAGAGAGAGAGAGAGAGAGAGAGAGAGAGAGAGAGAAGGGGGATTTACAAGGGTAATTGTGCTAAATAGTCGAAATAACGGAAATTTCGCGAAATGGATCGGGCGCTCTGTATGGAAGTAATTTCCGCCTTGCGGCAGACTCAACGCCCGCTCCCTGCCAAGTGCTATCTGGCACTGTGGTGAGGAGGACCTTAGTGCTGCGCAGCACTCCACGGCTATCGGGCAGGCATGTGTCCCCAGCTACGCCCCCCCTCCCCCCTCCTACCGTGCACATGCACAGTACGCACCAAAAAACTCGTTCTTCGTCCTATTTCAAAATGCGATCAATCAAATGGACATTATGCACTTGACTGGAGTACAATGTAACTGGTATTGAGGCCGATTCACTTCACTGTAAAAGATACTTGTAGGGAAATAATGATGACCAGCTTGTTTCTGATTAACAGAGATGTTTTCAGTTATAAACTTTAAGATACCTGCCTGTTCTTACTTTATGGCCTCGTGAAAGAATCTCTTGGGCATGGATGTGTTGTTAAGCAACAACAAATCTGCTGTTAACTTTTTAACTGATACATTTTGTCGGAGAACAATGAAGCTCGTAATGAACAACCCTTCTGCACAGTAACAAGACAAAAAATATGTTTTGTGAATGCAAATTTTTTTGGAGCTCTTGATCTGTGACAAAAAGTTTGTTGGCAAACAACATGTGTTGCTTAAAAAATTAACAACACTTTTGCTGTTACCGAACCGACCAAACACACATTATCAAAAGTTCGATAAAAAAATTATCGAAAATTTTCGATAATATCGATTATTGCACAGCCCTAATCTAAACCCCTCACAATTATCACCCCGTGCCTGCGTCCGACAACTAATAATGCACAGCATATACTTTGCTTTCCAGCCATCGCATACCCCACACATTTCAAACAGAGAATTAATGCTTACGAAAGTACTGAAGAATCGCCACATCGTGCATTTTCCAAGTTTTAGAATCGGGCTGTTTCTGAGTTGAAACCAGCCTGTTCATGTTATTCTTCGTTCCCCTCGGTGGCCAGTAACACTTTGCCAGCACGGCCTTCTTATTATTCACCTTTCCAATTCTCTTGTGTTTTATCCAGACCATTGGGACACAGGCGATATTACCGTCTTCGTGAAGAAACTCCACGTTACAGTATTCCTAGAAAAAAACAAGCAGGCCCGCCCTTCCGCCAAACGTCGTTGCCAGCTCCGCTTTGCTACGCTGGCAACTCCGTTCGGCAGGGGGCGTGCCTGCTTGGCCTGCCGGCGGCGTTCGGTCGGGCCTTCGGCCCGACCCCTAAGTCACACTGAACGTCCTCTTAGCTTGTAAATGATCGGGCCTGCGGCCCGCAAAGGCATTCTCTTCGGAAAGAGGCAGTTTGTAACGGTGAACCACCGAAACAACAGCCCTCCCTTCTGCTTTGAAAACGTGCCGATAGTGACTAAACGGTCAGTTATTCGGCAAAAAAGGGGAGTCGGAAATCTCGAAAAATGTCGAAATACATGAGTTCGGCCTCAGATGGAACGGTCGAACTCGAACTTTATTAGGCAGCAGTTGGCAACACTGAATTACGCTCGTCGAACCAATTTTAATGGTAGAGGCGTCGAGGGGTGTCGAAAATTTCAAAAATTTTCGAGATATGTCGAAAATTGTCGAAATATGTTGAAATTCGTAAAAAATGACGAAAAATCTCGAAATATCTCAAAAATGTTGAGATGTATCGAAAAATATGGATAATGTCGAAAAACATCGAAAAACGTCGAAAAATGAGGGATACACTGAAAATCTACGAGTCATAATTTCTCGCCCCAAACGAGTGAGAATTTGAGGGCAATTTTATTCCTCTCTGGAGAGTAAGAATTTTTTTCCTCGCCCTTTATGAGAAAGACTTTTGAGAGGGGTAACATACAATGATCTACCAAAATATGTCCTACCGTCGTAAAATAAATTAAAGGAAAATTAAAGTGAAAGAATGCTGTTTTTAAATCATCTACCAATATTTGTTCTACCAGAATAAAAGTAAAAATTAAAAATCAGAAGGGAATAGTAAAAATATTATTTGTAAAAACGCTGGTGCCGTGGGGAAAATGCACAGAAAAAAATCGTACCAAAAATATTTATAAAAAATCCTCAGAAATTTTATTTTTTATTAGTATTTTTAAAACGTTTGGTAGATGATTAATTGGTAGAATATTTTATCCTTCATTTTTCCCCACGGCACACAGTGGAGTAAAATCGAAAAAAGAGGGTCATACCTAAAAACTGCTGGGAATTGCAAAAAATTGGTTTGTGTTTGGGGTTATGCAGTTGAAGTGTGCATGACCGATTCCTGATATCCGTTTGCACCTCCCGGGTCATCCTGGGGGTTCATCAGGGACCTCATGAGGTCGCCGATGACGCCCTTCTTGAAAATTCCTATCCTGAGATTTTCGAGGGTCCCCGTTCGATTCCCGGTGTCCGTTTGCACCTCCCAGGTTATCCTGGGGGTGTCATCGGAGACCTCATTATCTCATGAGGTCGCCGATAACGCCCTTTTTAAAAATTGGTATGCTGGGGTTTTTGAGGGCGCCCGATCGATTCCAGGTGTCCGTTTGCACCTCCCGATTTAACCTGGGTGTTTCAACGAGGACCTGACGAAGTTGCAGATGACGGCCTGCCTTGGGCGCACACCAGTGCGCCACTAGTGGCTACAATGCGCGACACCATGCAAAGAATCATATGTCCTATTCTGGTCTATGAGGTCTCCGATGACACTCCTCTCAGGTTGATCCAGGAGGAGTGAACGGACACCGGGAATCAATTGGGTGCACTCGAAAACCTGAGGGTATGAATTTTCAAGAAGGACGTCATCGGCGACCTCATGAGGTCTCCGATGACACCCCCAGGATGACGCGGGAGGTGCGAACGGACCCCGGGAATCGATCGGGTGCCCTCAAAAACCTCAGCACACCAAATTTCAAAAAGGGCATCATCGGCGACCTTATAAGATAATGAGGTCTCCGATGACACCCCCAGAATAAGCTGGGAGGTGCAAACGGACACCGGGAATCTATCGGGGACCCTCGACAATCTCAGGATAGGAATTTTCAAGAAGGGCGTCATCGGCGACCTCGTGAGGTCCCCGATGACACCCCCAGGATGACCCGGGAGGTGCTTACGAATATCAGGAACCGATCAAGCACACTTCACAAAAAAAAACACAAATTTTTGTTCAATTCCCAGCATTTTTTGGCCATGACCCTCTTTTTTCGACTTTACTCCACTGTGTGCCGTGGGGGTAAATGCAGAATAATATATCCAACCAATTAATCATATACCAAACGTTTTAAAAATACTAAGAAAAAAATAAAATTTCTGAGGATTTTTATAAATATTTTTGGTAGGATATTTTATTCTGCAATTTTCCCCACTGCACCAGGATTTTTACAAATAATATTTTTACTATTCCTTTGTGATTTTTAATTTTTCATTTTATTCTGGTAGAACAAATATTGGTAGATGTTTTAAAAACTGCATTCTTTCACTTTAATTTTCCTTTAATTTATTTTACGACGGTAGGACATATTTTGGTAGATCATTGTGTGCACCCCCATTTTGAGACCTCGCCCAAATAAAGTGAGAATTCGTGCTCAAATTAAGTGAGGTTAAAAAATCCTTACTCAAATAGAGCGAGGCTCAAAAATATCTCGCTCGAAAAGAGTGAGGTTAAAAATTCTCACTCTAATTTAGTATGGAAAAGTGACCTCTCCCATTTTGAGTGAGAAATTGGATTCTAGGGTTTGCAGTGTAATGTCGAAAAATGTCGAAGAATATCAAAAATTGTCAAAAATGTTTACAAATATCGAAATACGTCGGAATATGTCAAAAATGTCGAAAAATATCACAAAAACATCGAAAATTTTCAAAAATGTAAAAAATATCAAAATTTATCGAAAATTATCGAAAAATATCGAAAATTATCGAAAAATATCGAAAATTATCGAAAATGTCGAAAAAAATCAAAAAATGTCGAAAAATATCGCAAATGTCGAATAATATCCAAAAATATCGAAAAACAACGAAAAATGTCGAAAATATCGTAAAATATCGGAAAATATCGAGAAATGTCGAAAATAATCGAAATGTTTGAGTTTTGACGATTGGCAACACTGGAAATTGAAAAACGGTTGGCACCACTGAATTGCGCTCGAAAAGACGGTTCTAGAGAGGTGCGGGTCGATGGGGTTCATAAAAGTTGAAAAGTGGGTCAATTTCGGGTGCTTTTTACAGTGTAGTCGCGAGTTGGGTCCTTTTTATAGAAAAACGGTGGGCGCCATCGAACTGGACGCGAAAAGACGCTTCCGGGGAGGTGCAGCTCGATGGGGTTGAGAAAAGTTGAAAACTGGACCAATTACGGGTGCTTTTTACAGTGTAGTCGCGAGCTGGGTCCATTTTTTCGTAAAACGGTGTGCACCACTGAACTAGACGCGAAAAGACGCTTCCGGAGAGGTACGGGTCGACAGGGTTGGAGAAAGTTGAATTTTTTTTTTCATTCCGTGAAAACTTTTATAATTTTTTTCAGTGCCTTAATGAGGGTTGGCAGGATTTGCCGTAGGCGTTTCGTTGTCTAGGAGTAAAACTGTAGACACCCTTAAAATTTCAAGTCTCTAGCTCATCTCCTTCTAGTGGAACAGACAGACAGACAGACAGACAGACAGACACGAGGTCGTTTGCATAAGCCCGCTTTTATGCTTTTTCAAAGCAGAAGGGCGGGCTAAAAAGAGAAAAAAAGAAAGAGAGAGAGAGAGAAAGTCAGACAGACAGAAAGGCATAAAAAAGAACTTTAATTTTTCATTATTTCATATTTGAGTGAAAGCGACGCGATTGTAGTACAGGAAAAGACGAGTCACTTCGAAAAATCATTGTACAGCCCCCCGAAAATCATTTAAAAAATTAAAAAAAACTCAAAAAATCAAAAAAATCAAAATAAAATCTAGTAGAAAGTTGCATAAAAATCCGAAAAATCGAGAACAAATGGAGTCGCTACGTACTTTATTCGAAACAATCTCCGTTCCGCAGTCGTCTCCGAACTCTGTTTCCGGCGGAGAAATGAAGTTCGGAAGGCATTTAGGTAGAGTTTCTATTTAATTACGAGTTAATTATGAATTAATTTTTAATTAATTAAAAATTAATTAAAAATTAATTTTTAATTAATTAAAAAATATTTAAAAATTAATTTAAAAATAATTTTTAATTTATTTCAAATTTTTTTTTATTTCGTGAGCGAAAGACACTTGCAGGGCGCGTCTTGAAGCGAGTTGCCACTCACAAGCCGCGCGACGCGCTGAGAGGACTGGCGCGGAGTATCGACGGTATCATCATGCCAGTTGGGTTGCCTATACACCCGTGCTGATACGAGCCCTGCACGGGTGCAACCAAGGTAAAGCGCTTCTACTGCATATGACAGGCGCAATTTAAAAAAAATGCATGTGTGTGTGTGTGTGTGGCAAAGCCCACTGGAAGTAGTCGCTTTGAGCGCCAGCTTAAAACATTTCTGGACACCAAGAGCAATCACAGGCTAAGCGTTATTTTGCGTAGAGAAGACACCTCCCACTGAGAACACCTAGGGCCGTACACTCTTTAGAGCTTACGGTGAATTTCACTGTAAGCTACGGTGAACTTGGCATCACCGTAACTTACAGTGAATTTCACCGTAAGCTACAGTGACATTCACCGTTAGCTACGGTGAATGTCACTGCAGCTTACGGTGAATCAGGGGGCATGACCGTAATCTACGGTGACATTCACCGTAGCTTACGGTTAAAATTCAGAAGAAGAACTACCAAGTGTGGTGAAAGAAAGAGGCGGAAGGCTGAGTAAGAGACAAAAGAAGGCATGGCAAGAAGTCCTAAGCGGTAACAGGCTACTATTATCTTTTTTAAAACTTCGTGGATGTATGTCAAAGAACTGAATTTTATATAATGTAATCTGAATTCATTTTTCCTATTTTGGTTAAGTGTTTTATAATAAAATATGTTGGACTGTTGAACTAATTTCATTTTTTTTAAAATAATGTTTATATCAAACAATGTCAATACAGTATGCACTTTACACTACATTGTGTCACTTCTCGTCTTCTTTACCTTTTTATACGTTCACTGAAAATGACGGTGAAAACTACGGAAATCACCGTTAATTCCTTTAACGGTGTCCACCGTAGAATGGTGCCTCCCTACTACGGCGCGCACCGTACTAGAAATTTCCGAATCCCCGTTACGAACTACCAAGTACGGCATCACCGTACTCAAAAAATGGGGTACGGAAGACTCGTACTTATGACCTCTGCCCACCGAAAATGAGGTACGGTGGCGCCGTACTCTGCGCTTCGTAGTCAGTTTCTAAAACGAAGATACGGGACACCGAAGTTGGTTCCGTACTACGATCTTGTTTTTTTACAGTGTTCTATCAAAACATTTTCTAAAAATTGCGCGTCGGTATGCAAGCCCCTGGGAGGTAGGCAACCCAATGCGTCCGCCCAGGGATGTCCGCAATCGACAATCCAGGCGCCTCCCATCCAGGTATGTCCGCAATCGACGTACACTCCTCGGAGGTACTGACACCCCCCACACCCCCACCCCACCCCTCCCACACTGTTGAAAATTTTGTTGTAAATTAACAGGAAAAGTATTGTTAATTTTGTTAGCAGCAAATCTTGTTGTAAAACAGGAAAAACTGTAAATTTACAAGGATGTGAAAAAACTCAGAATCAATTTTTTAGTTGAAATGTATTGACTTCTTTTTGCACTTAAATCTCTCTTCTGTAGTATTACAAAATTGTTGTATTTTGAACAGTAAGGGCTGTTAACAAAATTAACAGCGTATTTCCTGTAAAGAACCAGCATACACAGTGATACTCATTCACTGTTCTTTGAGAGTGCTGCTGAAATAATCCATATGCAGTAAGTTTCTAACTGATAAAAGAACAGCTGGACAGAAACAGGATTCCTGTAAAACAGTGTGTTGTCAGGCAACAACTTCTTCTAACAGTGCAGGTAAAGAGGAAAAGGATAAAATGTCAATATACAAATTCGAACCAGCTCGTATTTATTGCACATTACATTTAAGCAATAATTTAATGAGATTATAGAAGCTACACAGTTAAAGAATAACCTACGCGAAAGGAGGTGTTCGGACAGTACCACAGCTCAGAACATGGTAACAAATTGACAATTCGTAACACACGCACATGCGACATGCTACCTTAGGAAACACAAAATTAAAATGGCGGAAGGTGGGTGGTAAGGGGAGGTCGTCGTGAGGTTGAGGATAGGGAAAATAGAAGTAACGCTACTCTCCAGCATCAGCCATGCCAGCGCCGAGCCCCGCTCCCATTGTCAGAAGCTACCGCTAAACTGATCGCTTCAGAAGCTGGCAGATGACACAACTATCAAACGATCGAATGTTATTTGAAGCACGTCCGGGCCCTGGTTTGACAAGGGGCATTTTTTTCTCAACCTGCATAGACTTCGACGCCCAGTGTGCCGAAGGTGCGAACGTCTACTCCACCTCCACCCCGGCCTCTACCCTCCTGACCGGCGCTCGGCGAGCTGAGCCCGCGCCGCGCCAACACACACCACCGCTCTCGCGCTCTGCCTAAGCGGCCCCACATTGGCCAGGGCGGCAGCGCTGCCGCAGCCCGACCCCGCGAGTAGGATCGGCGACACACGTCAGTGGCGCCGGCCAAGCGAGGCATTAGGCGCCACGGTGCGCGGTGCACCGGGCGGGCCGAGGAGGGTCTCTGCCGAAGTGACTCGAAAAGCACGGAACGCTACACGCACTCTGTCCGCAACCTCCCACTGCCTGCACGGGCGCTCGGCGAGTGTCATTGCAGAAGAGAGATAAAAGAAATTGTGGTTGGGATTTGAAAGTTTGGGAGGAGGGCGGCTTGAAGGAGCGTGTACGTGAATATCGACAGATTAGGATTCGGTAAAAGTACGCGAACACTGAGTGCAGGTGGCGCCAAAAGTACAGTCGCTGACAGCGGAGCCTATCTTATCTTACCTGCACCCCGGCCTCTACCCTCCTGACCGGCGCTCGGCGAGCTGAGCCCGCGCCGCGCCAACACACACCACCGCTCTCGCGCTCTGCCTAAGCGGCCCCACATTGGCCAGGGCGGCAGCGCTGCCGCAGCCCGACCCCGCGAGTAGGATCGGCGACACACGTCAGTGGCGCCGGCCAAGCGAGGCATTAGGCGCCACGGTGCGCGGTGCACCGGGCGGGCCGAGGAGGGTCTCTGCCGAAGTGACTCGAAAAGCACGGAACGCTACACGCACTCTGTCCGCAACCTCCCCCTGCCTGCACGGGCGCTCGGCGAGTGTCATTGCAGAAGAGAGATAAAAGAAATTGTGGTTGGGATTTGAAAGTTTGGGAGGAGGGCGGCTTGAAGGAGCATGTACGTGAATATCGACAGATTAGGATTCGGTAAAAGTACGCGAACACTGAGTGCAGGTGGCGCCAAAAGTACAGTCGCTGACAGCGGAGCCTATCTTATCTTACCTGCACCCCGGCCTCTACCCTCCTGACCGGCGCTCGGCGAGCTGAGCCCGCGCCGCGCCAACACACACCACCGCTCTCGCGCTCTGCCTAAGCGGCCCCACATTGGCCAGGGCGGCAGCGCTGCCGCAGCCCGACCCCGCGAGTAGGATCGGCGACACACGTCAGTGGCGCCGGCCAAGCGAGGCATTAGGCGCCACGGTGCGCGGTGCACCGGGCGGGCCGAGGAGGGTCTCTGCCGAAGTGCGAATAAGTAAATAGCAGGAACAAAGAGAGACGCTTCGACAAGTTTATGGACAGCTGCTTAGTGTAGCTCGTCATTGCCAGTGATGTCCAAGCTAACAACCGACGTCAACGCCAACGCCACCGCGAGGCCGCGAGCGTTCGAATGTCTGCCGGGACGAGTCACAGCCAAGAAGTCGAGTCTTTAGGCCACAGCCAGTGGCTACTTCGCATGCTTATCCTACACCTGTCAGCCCTGGCAAGCGATCGGCGACGGCGACCTGCTCGGTGACAGCACGCCCTACCTAAGTGGCCCCGTGTCGACGTGGCCGCCGTAGGGCAGGTGTCCAACCGGCCAAACGGGGCAGTAAGCGACGTTTCGAGGACACAGCAGAGCCTCTCCTACAGATTAAACTCTAAACGGAAAAAAAAGTGGGGGCGGGGCGGTCACGACTCGTGGCAGGGCAGTAATGCTGGATTTCTTTAAATGTTAGGGCTTTAGTCTTGAAAGGGCGGGGGGAAGGAGAAATGGAACGGTCTTGGAGATAGTGAGGTGGGGTTCTACAGGAGACAGTGCGCTAACGGGTAACAATTAAAATGATAATACAAAAGACTCTTGAAGAAGGTGGCCATTGGTACATGCACGGTGGAGGGAGGTGCGGATCGGCGCGGCGCGGCCGCCTAATCCGCACCTAGCATGTGCGTCTCTCTCGCACAGCGACCTTTCTCTCTCGCACCCTACTGCCCGGCCGCAGCGAGCGGCCGGGTCGGTCGAGCTTAAGCTGGGTCTGGGCGGCCGGATACCTGCTGGGGCTGCCTCGACCGCAGTTACGGAGAGCCGGTCGGTTAGATAGCCCAGACTTCGGCAGCTCGACCAGTTTTGAGGTCCACGGGTCTCGAAGGAGAGAGGCCCGGAGTGCCGCCACCGTATCTCTCTCCACCGTGGGTACATGATAGAATGTTTGATGACTCTAGGTGAATTGAGTTTCTTGATGATGATTCTGAAAAAGATAGATAACAAATAAAATAAAATTTCAACGGTTAGGTGTTCCTTTCTGTGTTGTTCTCTCTTTTACCACAAATCAATTTCAGAGAAAGTTATTCTGAGGCAGCACGGAGAACTACCTTGGTAGCTGAGATGACACAGCATAACAGGCAGCACCCAATGGAGGTGACAGGTTCGAAGGTCGCAGGCTGAATGGACGGTGAATGCTGGTGTGGCATTGCTCCTAGGATCCTACTAAAAGAGAAAAGTTAAGAAGATAAACCAGAAAGCAACAAGCGGGGTTTTTATGTAAATACAAAACCATCCAGCAACTTGTTAAAAAATGTATATATATATAATAATTAATAAATAAATAAAAAAGTAAATAAATTGGGGTTGGCCAGCAATATGCATATTAGCGGAAAACTTTTGAAAGTGTACATGCGGAAAAAATGACACAATATGACAGAGGTCCGGCACCAACTACCATTTACAACTGGGAAGGTTCAGTTGAAAAATCGGTAGGGTCTTCGTGAGCAAACTCATTATCATAAAGGACAGATGATCTCCACATACAAGAAAAGGTTGCTGCTAAAATCCACACTTCCCTCTTACTGCAAATTAAAATAGCTGAGCAAAGCAAGAACTAGCCCTCCTTCTGGTCAGGCAAGTCTGATGATTAGAAATCCTTTCACCCTATTACAGGCTAAAGATATTATGGGCAGGATATGAGAAAGTGCCCTGACGAGAAATGTCTATCACAATGACAGTTTCTCATATTCAGCCCATACTATGTAACACCCAAGATACCATTTATACTTTTCTGATACGACTTAGTCACCAAACAGACACAATCTAAAATACTTAGCTTTTATTTTACGAATGATTGGGAAAACTTCTACTGACAATCTCCACCCCCAATTGAATCACGGTCCTGTAACAGAAACAACGAATGAAGTTAAGATTCAAGAAGAAGACAACTTATTTCATAAAAACACAGAATCTCACCTCTGGTAACTTGGCTTTGAAATACGAAAGGTAAGGAGATTATTGCTATTGTCTTAGATAGCACGCAGCGTTTCACTCTGCAAACTATGTCCTCCTTTCCTCTGAATTTTTTTTTGAAGTTTCAATGTGAGCAACAGTAGACCTCAAATAAACTTAGCTGCAATTAAAAATTAAACCTTTTCAATCAGTGATCCTTTAAATCCTTATCAGTATTACAATTATCGATTCAACAAAAAATACAGCTGCAAAGTATTTACCAAGTGACAATGTAAGGATCATAAAACAAGTGACCCATTCTTCTGCATGTTAGAAAGTTCTAATGAACATGAACATGATCCATAAAAAGAGAAGTAAGCACAAAAGTACTTTAGTGGTAAATTGGCAACTCGCTCTTCACTAAGTTTCATGCCACAGGTAGAAACGTAGCAGTAAATAAGTCCACTTTCCGCTCAGATTTTGCAAAGGTGTGTAAGAACCTTTTTTTTTTTCTCTCCCACAAAATTCACTCTTCTTAATATGAAAATATAACTCCTTCGCTCTTGGGATTCACTCCTAAAACAAAACAGTGATAATCAGAGCTGTGAGACACCCTTACACATTTTCCACCTCCCCAGAACACTTCAGAGTTTCCAAAAATAAAACTTGGAATGAAACATGACAATGATTCGCACACAAAGTAAAAACATTCAGAGCAGCGGGTTCCAGCCAAGTTTGCCTTCAAACAAAGTCTGAATACAAACTACAATATTTAACAGCAGGGCTGACTACAAGTATTCTCCACTCTCCCAAGACTGTTGTAAAGAGAGAACGGAGATGATGCAAAGAAAACAAACCCAACAGCCATGTGAACCTTTTACGATAAACTCCCTTCCAAAAATTTGTTCTAAAAAAATGCAGGAAAATGCTCACAGATTCCTCCCTCACTATTTTCAACTGATGGGAGCATCATCATGATTCAGAGATAAAATGCATTTCATGCAAGCAGTGAACAAAAACTCATAAACTGAACCTGCCTCTCACCTTCACTTTCACTTCAGAACTGAACTGCTGTGTGATTCACTCCAGGAATATGTCAAGATTCCTCTTGTTCACATGGTAATATAACTCCTGGTCTCTATGAATTCAAACCTGAGAAAGAAAAAAAAAGTAAATAAAACTGTGAGACACCCTTACACATTTTCCACCTCCCCAGAACACTTCAGAGTTTCCAAAAATAAAACTTGGAATGAAACATGACAATGATTCGCACACAAAGTAAAAACATTCAGAGCAGCGGGTTCCAGCCAAGTTTGCCTTCAAACAAAGTCTGAATACAAACTACAATATTTAACAGCAGGGCTGACTACAAGTATTCTCCACTCTCCCAAGACTGTTGTAAAGAGAGAACGGAGATGATGCAAAGAAAACAAACCCAACAGCCATGTGAACCTTTTACGGTAAACTCCCTTCCAAAAATTTGTTCTAAAAAAATGCAGGAAAATGCTCACAGATTCCTCCCTCACTCTTTTCAACTGATGGGAGCATCATCATGATTCAGAGATAAAATGCATTTCATGCAAGCAGTGAACAAAAACTCATAAACTGAACCTGCCTCTCACCTTCACTTTCACTTCAGAACTGAACTGCTGTGTGATTCACTCCAGGAATATGTCAAGATTCCTCTTGTTCACATGGTAATATAACTCCTGGTCTCTATGAATTCAAACCTGAAAAAAAAAGAAAGAAAAAAAAAGTAAATAAAACTGTGAGACACCCTTACACATTTTCCACCTCCCCAGAACACTTCAGAGTTTCCAAAAATAAAACTTGGAATGAAACGTGACAATGATTCGCACACAAAGTAAAAACATTCAGAGCAGCGGGTTCCAGCCAAGTTTGCCTTCAAACAAAGTCTGAATACAAACTACAATATTTAACAGCAGGGCTGACTACAAGTATTCTCCACTCTCCCAAGACTGTTGTAAAGAGAGAACGGAGATGATGCAAAGAAAACAAACCCAACAGCCATGTGAACCTTTTACGGTAAACTCCCTTCCAAAAATTTGTTCTAAAAAAATGCAGGAAAATGCTCACAGATTCCTCCCTCACTCTTTTCAACTGATGGGAGCATCATCATGATTCAGAGATAAAATGCATTTCATGCAAGCAGTGAACAAAAACTCATAAACTGAACCTGCCTCTCACCTTCACTTTCACTTCAGAACTGAACTGCTGTGTGATTCACTCCAGGAATATGTCAAGATTCCTCTTGTTCACATGGTAATATAACTCCTGGTCTCTATGAATTCAAACCTGAAAAAAAAAGAAAGAAAAAAAAAGTAAATAAAACTGTGAGACACCCTTACACATTTTCCACCTCCCCAGAACACTTCAGAGTTTCCAAAAATAAAACTTGGAATGAAACGTGACAATGATTCGCACACAAAGTAAAAACATTCAGAGCAGCGGGTGCCAGCCAAGTTTGCCTTCAAACAAAGTCTGAATACAAACTACAATATTTAACAGCAGGGCTGACTACAAGTATTCTCCACTCTCCCAAGACTGTTGTAAAGAGAGAACGGAGATGATGCAAAGAAAACAAACCCAACAGCCATGTGAACCTTTTACGGTAAACTCCCTTCCAAAAATTTGTTCTAAAAAAATGCAGGAAAATGCTCACAGATTCCTCCCTCACTCTTTTCAACTGATGGGAGCATCATCATGATTCAGAGATAAAATGCATTTCATGCAAGCAGTGAACAAAAACTCATAAACTGAACCTGCCTCTCACCTTCACTTTCACTTCAGAACTGAACTGCTGTGTGATTCACTCCAGGAATATGTCAAGATTCCTCTTGTTCACATGGTAATATAACTCCTGGTCTCTATGAATTCAAACCTGAGAAAAAAAAAAAAAGTAAATAAAACTGTGAGACACCCTTACACATTTTCCACCTCCCCAGAACACTTCAGAGTTTCCAAAAATAAAACTTGGAATGAAACGTGACAATGATTCGCACACAAAGTAAAAACATTCAGAGCAGCGGGTTCCAGCCAAGTTTGCCTTCAAACAAAGTCTGAATACAAACTACAATATTTAACAGCAGGGCTGACTACAAGTATTCTCCACTCTCCCAAGACTGTTGTAAAGAGAGAACGGAGATGATGCAAAGAAAACAAACCCAACAGCCATGTGAACCTTTTACGGTAAACTCCCTTCCAAAAATTTGTTCTAAAAAAATGCAGGAAAATGCTCACAGATTCCTCCCTCACTCTTTTCAACTGATGGGAGCATCATCATGATTCAGAGATAAAATGCATTTCATGCAAGCAGTGAACAAAAACTCATAAACTGAACCTGCCTCTCACCTTCACTTTCACTTCAGAACTGAACTGCTGTGTGATTCACTCCAGGAATATGTCAAGATTCCTCTTGTTCACATGGTAATATAACTCCTGGTCTCTATGAATTCAAACCTGAGAAAGAAAAAAAAAGTAAATAAAACTGTGAGACACCCTTACACATTTTCCACCTCCCCAGAACACTTCAGAGTTTCCAAAAATAAAACTTGGAATGAAACGTGACAATGATTCGCACACAAAGTAAAAACATTCAGAGCAGCGGGTGCCAGCCAAGTTTGCCTTCAAACAAAGTCTGAATACAAACTACAATATTTAACAGCAGGGCTGACTACAAGTATTCTCCACTCTCCCAAGACTGTTGTAAAGAGAGAACGGAGATGATGCAAAGAAAACAAACCCAACAGCCATGTGAACCTTTTACGGTAAACTCCCTTCCAAAAATTTGTTCTAAAAAAATGCAGGAAAATGCTCACAGATTCCTCCCTCACTCTTTTCAACTGATGGGAGCATCATCATGATTCAGAGATAAAATGCATTTCATGCAAGCAGTGAACAAAAACTCATAAACTGAACCTGCCTCTCACCTTCACTTTCACTTCAGAACTGAACTGCTGTGTGATTCACTCCAGGAATATGTCAAGATTCCTCTTGTTCACATGGTAATATAACTCCTGGTCTCTATGAATTCAAACCTGAGAAAGAAAAAAAAAGTAAATAAAACTGTGAGACACCCTTACACATTTTCCACCTCCCCAGAACACTTCAGAGTTTCCAAAAATAAAACTTGGAATGAAACGTGACAATGATTCGCACACAAAGTAAAAACATTCAGAGCAGCGGGTGCCAGCCAAGTTTGCCTTCAAACAAAGTCTGAATACAAACTACAATATTTAACAGCAGGGCTGACTACAAGTATTCTCCACTCTCCCAAGACTGTTGTAAAGAGAGAACGGAGATGATGCAAAGAAAACAAACCCAACAGCCATGTGAACCTTTTACGGTAAACTCCCTTCCAAAAATTTGTTCTAAAAAAATGCAGGAAAATGCTCACAGATTCCTCCCTCACTCTTTTCAACTGATGGGAGCATCATCATGATTCAGAGATAAAATGCATTTCATGCAAGCAGTGAACAAAAACTCATAAACTGAACCTGCCTCTCACCTTCACTTTCACTTCAGAACTGAACTGCTGTGTGATTCACTCCAGGAATATGTCAAGATTCCTCTTGTTCACATGGTAATATAACTCCTGGTCTCTATGAATTCAAACCTGAAAAAAAAAGAAAGAAAAAAAAAGTAAATAAAACTGTGAGACACCCTTACACATTTTCCACCTCCCCAGAACACTTCAGAGTTTCCAAAAATAAAACTTGGAATGAAACGTGACAATGATTCGCACACAAAGTAAAAACATTCAGAGCAGCGGGTGCCAGCCAAGTTTGCCTTCAAACAAAGTCTGAATACAAACTACAATATTTAACAGCAGGGCTGACTACAAGTATTCTCCACTCTCCCAAGACTGTTGTAAAGAGAGAACGGAGATGATGCAAAGAAAACAAACCCAACAGCCATGTGAACCTTTTACGGTAAACTCCCTTCCAAAAATTTGTTCTAAAAAAATGCAGGAAAATGCTCACAGATTCCTCCCTCACTCTTTTCAACTGATGGGAGCATCATCATGATTCAGAGATAAAATGCATTTCATGCAAGCAGTGAACAAAAACTCATAAACTGAACCTGCCTCTCACCTTCACTTTCACTTCAGAACTGAACTGCTGTGTGATTCACTCCAGGAATATGTCAAGATTCCTCTTGTTCACATGGTAATATAACTCCTGGTCTCTATGAATTCAAACCTGAGAAAGAAAAAAAAAGTAAATAAAACTGTGAGACACCCTTACACATTTTCCACCTCCCCAGAACACTTCAGAGTTTCCAAAAATAAAACTTGGAATGAAACGTGACAATGATTCGCACACAAAGTAAAAACATTCAGAGCAGCGGGTTCCAGCCAAGTTTGCCTTCAAACAAAGTCTGAATACAAACTACAATATTTAACAGCAGGGCTGACTACAAGTATTCTCCACTCTCCCAAGACTGTTGTAAAGAGAGAACGGAGATGATGCAAAGAAAACAAACCCAACAGCCATGTGAACCTTTTACGGTAAACTCCCTTCCAAAAATTTGTTCTAAAAAAATGCAGGAAAATGCTCACAGATTCCTCCCTCACTCTTTTCAACTGATGGGAGCATCATCATGATTCAGAGATAAAATGCATTTCATGCAAGCAGTGAACAAAAACTCATAAACTGAACCTGCCTCTCACCTTCACTTTCACTTCAGAACTGAACTGCTGTGTGATTCACTCCAGGAATATGTCAAGATTCCTCTTGTTCACATGGTAATATAACTCCTGGTCTCTATGAATTCAAACCTGAGAAAGAAAAAAAAAGTAAATAAAACTGTGAGACACCCTTACACATTTTCCACCTCCCCAGAACACTTCAGAGTTTCCAAAAATAAAACTTGGAATGAAACGTGACAATGATTCGCACACAAAGTAAAAACATTCAGAGCAGCGGGTTCCAGCCAAGTTTGCCTTCAAACAAAGTCTGAATACAAACTACAATATTTAACAGCAGGGCTGACTACAAGTATTCTCCACTCTCCCAAGACTGTTGTAAAGAGAGAACGGAGATGATGCAAAGAAAACAAACCCAACAGCCATGTGAACCTTTTACGGTAAACTCCCTTCCAAAAATTTGTTCTAAAAAAATGCAGGAAAATGCTCACAGATTCCTCCCTCACTATTTTCAACTGATGGGAGCATCATCATGATTCAGAGATAAAATGCATTTCATGCAAGCAGTGAACAAAAACTCATAAACTGAACCTGCCTCTCACCTTCACTTTCACTTCAGAACTGAACTGCTGTGTGATTCACTCCAGGAATATGTCAAGATTCCTCTTGTTCACATGGTAATATAACTCCTGGTCTCTATGAATTCAAACCTGAAAAAAAAAGAAAGAAAAAAAAAGTAAATAAAACTGTGAGACACCCTTACACATTTTACACTCTCCTGTAACACTGTAGGTGCCAAATCTTAAGCACTGAATGAGAATGTGACTTCTATTACGTAGGTATTACAAGCGAGCCTTAACCCATTTCACTTTGACTCGAATCCACCTTGCTCGAATCTCAGATTCACAAAATGTCATTCATATCTTTAGCTCAAGATAGGGAAACAAGTCATTGGCTCGCGAGTAGGGCACATCACATAAAGAACACACGGAAAGTGGAAGCAAGCGGTACGAAATCTAATGAAAATAATGATTGAACGGTTTCTTACAGGTTAGTCGGCCACTTCGACTTACGTGTACTTACCACCTTTTGATATTACGTCTAACATGAACAATTAAATCGGCTCCTTACAGCTTTATACACGATTTTCTTAAACTTTGATGCCTTTTATCTAACCCTTGAAATATTTAAACTGTGAACTGTGATAAATGGGCGGCTCTTTTAGCTCTCAGCGGAGCCAGGCGGAGTGCAGCGCAGCTCGCAGCTCGCCCCTCGCCCAGCTTCTCAGCTTGCGCGACAGCCCGACAGCCAACAGCTGAGGCGACGCAGCTTTTCTCGCCAGGCCGATGGCGGCGTCGGGCCGTTCGGGCTTAAGACGTCACATCGCTATGTGACACGCACCGCTAGAAAGCTTGAACATTCCTGTACAAGATGCTTACAAGCAGTTTCATCCATCTTGAAAGGTGTAGGAGCGGGCCGGCCGCACATTAAGCGCGAGCACAGCGTAGCGGGGCCGGCACAGTGCTGACGTCTATGGAGTTTGTACTTTCTTCCAAAGGCAAATTTTAAGGAATTTGAGGGTTCAAAGACTGCGGAAATACTTATACAAATCAGCTGTCCACTGGCCGACTTCTGCAGCACGCTCTTATTGTCTTAGTGTGTGGTACTCTACCACCATAAACTGCGAAACTTAGATTTGCAGCAGACTGATTCCGGAGAGCGCTTTCCTCGCTCTGTCTCACTCGCACCTAAATGGACCCCATCAGTACGAGAGAGACAGCGAGAAGAGCGCTCTTCGGAATCAGTCAGCAGAGCACCTATGCAGAGCGCCCCAAGGTTTATAGCGAGATTCCCTTGACTAAACTTACAGTTACGGTACGTACAGAAGAGGTGCTGCAGCCGCGGGCCATGCCTGCCGTATGCCTGCCCTCGCGCTCCGGTGCCTCCGGCCAGGTACAGGGTACAGCACCTGCTCGTGCTCTGCTCCGATGCCAGAACTCTTTCGAGCTGTCCGGGCACAGCATGAGCACCCCTTGTGCTCCGGTGGAGCACTCGTCGGTGCTGCCACGCCGACGCCGTCCACGGCTCTTCGGTGGACCCTGCGGTCAGAGCGTGCATTCCCTGAGGACCTGCTTCCATGCGGACCATCCTCACCCTTGGGCGGACTAGGACAACGGCGAGCCGGTGGGTGCCAGTCCGAGCGGAGAAGTGCTCGCGTGGAGCACTCGCCGCTGGGAGGGACCCGCAGCTCTACAGCTGAGCGAATACAGAGGTACGCGTCGAAGTGATACAGGGCCGGCAGCTCCGGCGCGCGCGTGAACGGCACGGCCAGCGGCCTCGGGAGCGCTCGACCAGGGCTCTGCTGGCGCAGGACGAACTGCGCTTGCCCCATGTCGACGTACGCCTTCAGGTGGACCATGAGGTCCGCGCCGAGCAAGAAGTCTTCTGGTATGTCGACTTCGAAGACACCCCCAGGCGACGGGCACCTGGCAGAACTGGAACACCGCCCGTCGCCCGTCGCGGACCAAGGCGCTGCTGACCTCTCCCGACGCGCCGCGGATCATGAGGTTGGCTTTGGGCGAGGGGTCTGCAAGTACGGTCTGCCGGTGTACACATGCTGTGGGCTTCCTGGTTTTCCTAGGTTTTCCTAATGGTTTTCCCGGTCTTCCCAACTTTTTCTTGGTTTTCCTAATATCTGTTTTTCTAGGATCTTCTGAAGGCTTCCTACCGTTTTCTGTGGTTTTCCCTCACCTTCAATGGTCTTCCCCAACATTTTCCGGTCTTCCGTAGAATTTCTCGGTCTTCCCTCAAGTTTTCCGGTCTTCCCTAAAATTTTTCGGTTTTCCTTCACCATTTGTGGCCTTCTATTTTATTGGTCTTCTTTGGTTTTCTTTGGTCTTCCTGGTGGTCTTCCCGGTCTTCCCAGTTTTCCGGGCGGCCGGTGTACGCGCTTAAACCTAGTTGCAGACCCCTCGGCTTTGGGAGAGGGTGGACCCAGTACAAAACCACGCCGGACCAGGGTAAGGACGGCCCCGGTGTCAACTATCACGCGGCAGGCCTCGTCGTCGACCAGGATGCTGATGACGGGGGCGACGGCGCCCATGGTGCTCGGCGGTAAGGGCGGCATGCCGTCGGCGTGCGGCGGTGGCGGTGACGCGGTCGCCCTGGCAGGTCCGCGCCGTGCCCCTACCGGTGGGACCGACGGTGTCTTTCCTGGTGGTGTCTGTGTCTGCGTCCGTTGCGCCAGTCGTCATGTAACGTGTACTTGTAAAGTAATCGAGCAGGCTACCAGAACAGCCGATTAGCTCGGAATTTATCAGCGAATCTAGATGGTAGAGTGGCGTGGATGAGATTTGTTTAAATTTATAGTTTTTAAAACTGGGCGCCAGAGGTAAAACCTCACAAACCACATCAACACGCAAAACGTAGCAGTGGTACTCATAACTTTTATTCAGAAACAGAAACGGATGGTAAACACAGAGAAATTCATTATGATAAAACAAATCAATCAAATCTGCTGCTGGTTCAGGGGAGGAAAAATAGTAATTATTAATTCTATACAGTAACTATACGACAGTAGAAAAGCAGACAGTGAAGGCCAGTAGTGGAAAGAAAGAATCAGTAGGATAGAGCGCGAACCGCGAACTGCAAATCAGTATTATAAAACCCACACTACGCCGGCTGGGTAGGCCACCCATTTGCCCGCGAGGATCCCCCTTTTAATAATTTAATAGCGCCAATACCCTGAAACTACAGGAAAAAGAACCCAGTGCGGAGTGGGGGGAGAGGGGTAGCCGATCGGGCGGTCCGCAAGCTACAAACCGCAAGGGCCTCACCGGCGCCCCCGCCCCCCACTCCCAGCACGAGTAGAAGTGAAACCGCAAAACACAGCGCCAATAGATTAAACAAATCTGGAAGGATCCCCGCGGGAAACCCGTAATAATTTAAGAAAACAAGAGGCGAAGACAGACGAGAGAGAAAAAGGCGAGACAGAGACAGAGCGAGGCAAAGAGCCGGGCCGCGCATACCCGCGCAGGGCCCAAACCAGGCTCAGCGGCCGGGGGCCGGCCGGGCGAACCGCAAACTACAGAACGCAAGGGCCTCGCCAGCCCCACAGCCACCTCGCCGGTGATGTTAAAAATTAGGGGCGCGCACCAGCGCGCCGGGCCCCATGACGGCGGCCCACCGGGTCACACTCCCGGACACACACACTCTACAACTCTTTACCTCGGTGAGGACGACGGCGGCGGAGAGAGACTTTAGGGCTGATCGGCCGGCGCGCCCGGCCCCGGCGGGGCGGGCGGCTGCAGCCGGCCGGGCTGCTGTGACGTCATGTGGTGACCGTCGGCGGAAAGGGGGGCGCCTAGCCCATCATGGTGGGTTTCGCGGAGGAGACAAAGCTCAACACTGCCGCGAAGGCTAGGGCGCACATGGTGCCGGAATTACGTCACGAAAATGACAAAACAAACATAATACAACGATACAGCAGTATCGAAGCCCTGCAAGAGAACAGTTGCCTTCAGACGGATATCACTCAGCACAAGTTGCGAATTACCGACGGAGGGCGCCGCTTACCAAGCACGATGTGCTGGAGTTGCACGGTTGTTAAATCACCCAACAAAACAAACACTGGACACTAGTCCCAAAACTCCGCCAGATGCTTGGGCCTGTACCCCGCCGCTCTCCTCACACGAGTGACCGGCCGGGCTGCTGCGTCTCGCCGCCCACTCCCTCTCTCTCGCACCTTCTCGCGCTCCCATTGGCCGAGCCGGTCAGCTGACCGTATCGTCTGCTGGACCAGCAGCGCGCCGCGCACAGGTAGGCGCGTCAAGCAGGCGGGACTCGTGACGCGATTTGAATTTACCACGAACGACCGCGGGCCCGCGGACCGTCCGCAACAGGGGCGGGACCGGCCAACTAAGGCAAACCCCGACCCCCTCGAAATCCGCGCGTCACATCCCCCCCTACCTTATGAGGAGATGCCCACATCTCACTCAAAGAACTTGAAAACTACGCGCAGGCCAACGGGAAAGACAGGGAGCGCGAATTCACGGGTCTCACGAGAGGGTGCGCAAGCGGGACTTGTGGTCCTCCATGCTCACCAGGTCTTGGACGTGGTACGGCCCTACCAACTCGCCCTTAGCGTTACGCAGGACGTAACCAGACGTGCCCCTTCGGCTCTCCACAGTACAGGGGCCTAAATAATTAGGCGCTAACTTTTTGCTATAAAATTTCGCCTTGTCTGACTGTGTTTTATTGGCGTAAAACACTAGCTGCCCGACGCTGAACGCCTTCTCTCGTCTCCGCAAATTATAATACTTTGCGCTGCGCAGATACGCCTCTTTCAACCGCCTGGTGACTTCCTCAAATAGGTCGTCTCTCTTCTTGTTCGGCAGGGTGCGCTTCGCTATCTCCGGCAGCTCATCGCCATTCATCGCGACAAAACGCGCCGCGCCGTGGTCGCGCCAAGTTGTCCCAAAGACAAGCTCATGCGGCGAGTAGCCGGTGACGTCATGCACAGCCGCGTTAAGCGCCATCGCGATGTAGGGCAGGTTCTTGTCCCAGTTACGTTGGTTGTCCCGGACGTACGAGGCTATCATGGTCTTCAGCACCCGATTCACCCTTTCGGTGGGGTTAGCTTGGGGGTGGTACGCGTAACTGTACACTCTCTTCACGCCGTACTTTTCGCAAAGCTGGGTCACTTCCGCCGATTTGTAGTTAGACCCGTTATCAGTCAGGAGGGTGCCGGGGACCGCGAACTTTAAAAAGATATCTTCTTCGAGGTGGCGCACTAAATGCGCGGCCTTAGTGCTGCGCAAAGGGCGGAGCCATACATATTTAGAAAACAAACAGGTGGACACGATGAGGTGAGTATGGCCAGAATAGGACCGCGGGAACGGCCCCATAATATCGCTGGCAACAAACTGAAACGGGGCGTGTACAACACGCTCCTTCCCCATCATACCCGCTGGTTTTTGTTGCGGCGCCTTGTACTGGATACAAGTAGCGCACGTAGCCACGTATGACTGCACGTCCTTACGCATCCCCGGCCAATAGTATTGGTCCCGGACAAAGTTAAAGGTCTTATTGACACCGCGATGCCCCGCGAGGGGCCTATCGTGGCATTCAATCAGGACCTTTTCCCTCAAGTCTTTTGGGATGACGCGCTTCCATTCTGGAGGGCCCAACCCTGTACTGACCAACTTAAAGAGTTGCTCACCTTCCACTTTCCAGGAAGGGAATAACTCAGGGTCTGCTCCAACGCGGGATTTTTGTCTGACATACCATTTGTCCTCCACCGGTCCCTCTACAGATATTAGGTCGATAGTCTCTCCCTCATAGGGCAAAGGACTACGGGACAAGGCGTCAGGAGCCTCATGCTCCTTGCCCTTACGGTGGACAACAGTATAGTCAAATTGTTGGAGTCGTACAGCCCAGCGTCCTAACCTGCCACAAGGGTCTTTAAGGTTGTTTAACCAGGTAAGAGACGCATGGTCCGTAACGACTCGAAATTTGTAGCCCTCTAGATAGCATCTGAATTTCTCTATTGCCCATAACACAGCGAGACACTCCAGTTCGGTAGGGAAGTACTTCCGCTCCGCCGCCGTCAGGGACCTACTCGCGAACGCGATAGGTTTCCCCTCCTGCGCGAGCACGGCTCCCAAACCCACCCCACTGGCGTCGCAGTACAGGTCAAATACTTTAGAGAAATCCGGGCACGATAATATAGGTGCAGACATGAGCTTTTCTTTAATAGCAAGAAAAGCATTTTCACACTCCTGCGACCAGACATATTCGGCTTGTTTTTTGGTAAGAGCATGCAGTGGTGCCATAAGTGAAGCAAAATTAGGAACGAAGCGCCGATACCACGAGGCCATCCCGGCGAACCGCTTAATAGCGCGGACATTAGCCGGCCTCGGGTATTCCGCGATCGCCCTAACTTTCTCCGGGTCTACGTGCAAACCGTCTTCATTCACCACATAGCCCAGGTACTTTAGCTCACTCCGACAAAACTTGCTCTTCTCGAAATTAATAGTAAGGTCCGCCTTCTCTAAGCGCTCCAGAACTTTCGAAAGAATATCCACATGCGATCGAAAGCTCTGTGTTGCTATAATTATATCGTCCAGATACACGAAGCAGTACGGCTTGAGGTCCTCGCCGAGAACTCGGTCGATGAACCTCTGCCAGGTTGCGGCTGATGTATGCAACCCCTGCGGCATCCTTCGGAATTGAAATAATCCCCGCCCGGGAATTATGAAGGCAGTTTTTTCCTTACTACTCTCTTCGAGGGGGATTTGAAAATAAGCCGATTTTAGATCTATGGACGATAAATATTTCGCGTCCCTTAGCTGGTCCAGGATGTCGTTTACCTTTGGGAGGGGATAGGAATCTGCGGTAGTTACTTTATTCACCGACCGCAGGTCTACCACCCACCGGTACGAGCCATCCGGCTTTTTCACTAAGAGGACCGCGGAGGCCCAGGGGCTGTTAGATGGTTCAACAACCCCTAATGCCAACCATTCGTCCAAGCCGGTATGTAAGACGTCGAGGAGCTTGGGAGAGTACGAATAGTACCGCTGCCGGATCGGCTTGGCATCGCCAGTGTCAATCCGGTGCGCGACGAGCTTGGTGCAACCAAGACCCGCTCTCCCGAGTGTCGCTCGATACCGAGCGACCACGCCGTCCAGCAGAGCGCGTTCCTCCCCCGAGAGCTTATCCTTAGGGATGATAACCTCATTAAGCGCGGGAAGGTCCGACTGAGCTAAAACGCACGTGCCTCTTACTACGTCTGGAAGCAATCCGAATCGCCGCCAAAAGTCGAGACCCAGGATTACTTCTTGTTTAATATCGGGGACTACGAGAAAGGAGCACACTTTCATCACGCCGTCAAGCACGACAGGAGCGTCGAGTTTACCTAGCACCGGACAAGTGTGCCCGTTCGCGACTTTTACACGCTTGGTGCTACACTCCATCAGCTTGACGTTCGAACGCTGCAACCTTTCCCAGCTCCCCCCACATATAATAGACACGTTATTAAGGGATTTTATTTTTTCCCAGGCTTGGCCGCCGACTGTTGACACTGTCGCCCCCGAGTCGAGCAGGCCGAAGCACGTGACACCATATACATCGACGGGGACATAAAGTCGCCCGTCGTCCAGGACCTCTACTACCACCTCCTCCAGTTCGGGAAAAAGGACCTTCTTCCCTAAACGCGAGCGCGCACGGCCCTTGTTCGCGCGCCCCCTCAGGCTTCCCCCGTTTGCTTACAACGCGGGCAGTTCACAGTGCTCACGTCCCTACGTCCGCACCGGTAACAGAACATCCCGCTCTTCTCCTTCTTGCAAGCAGAGAAACGATGGCCCACCACGCCGCAGTTCCAGCAGGACAGCTTCGGCCGGTCTTGTCTCTCCACCTCCAGGACCTCCTCCTCCTCTTCCTCCACCTCATGCACCATCGGTCTAGTGCGGGGGCGAGGAGACTTTGAGGCAAACTCAGGCTCCATTTTACGGACCCGGGTCTTTCCTTCATAGGACTCGACCCGGTACCTGACGTCCTCCAAGTCCCTGCCCAGCCGCTTCAGGTGGTCAAAAGATAATACTTTAACTAGGGCTAGCCGCTCAGAGTAGAAGGGGGCCAGATTTTTCACAGTTAGCGAAAGTCTCCAATCCTCTTTTTGTTGGTACTCGGGGTCGAGACCAGTCTCGAGGCGAGAGAAAAGGGAGCACATGTTTGACACATACGCGCCAACACTCTCATCCGGCCCTTGCTTCCTGGCCCTGATCTCCTCCATCAAGTTGTCATAATAGTTCACCGGCAGGAATTCATCCCTTAGAGCCCGGGTGAATTCCTTCCAACTAGCAACACTGGGGGAGATATTGCGGAACCAATTTTTGGCATCGCCAGTAAAAAATTCGGAGGCAGCCGCTACCAGACAATCGGGATGCACCCGTCGCCACTTCGCTTTCTCCTCCAAATCCGCAATGAAACTGACCACACTGACCGACTGGTCACCAGAGAAAGGTTGTATTCCCCACCGATGTAAATCAGTGGGCACCTTCCTGGATAACCTAGGCGTAGAAGCGCGAGAAGGCTCGGACTCAACCGAGCTAGATGAGCTATGGGAACTAGAGGAGCTAGAAGAGCTAGAGGACACAGAGACCGACCTACGCTTCGACTTTTTCTTCTTCTTCGCCGCCTTCTTGCTCTTCTTACTCTTGGACTCCTTCCTGGGGTCGCGCCACTCCGCGCGAGCGGGCCCTCGATCCCCTTCTACTCCAGCTCCCACCGCGGCCTTCGCCCTCCCGGCATCAGCGGCCCGGTCTACCCCGTTCGCGCCCTCGCCCTCCCCTTCGGAGGAGCCTCGCAGCCGATCTGGCGCGCGAGGTGGCGGCACGGACCAACCCTCAACAGCAGACACGGACTTCACCTCCGTAGCAGCATAAACGGGAGCGTCCCCAAGCTGCCGAAATTCATTAGTTAACGTCTTGAGCGTAAGCAGCAACTTCTTGGCCTCGGTCCTCTCCGCCTCGTCAAGAAAAATATCCAAAGACCATAGATAGGACAACCTGCGGTTACAATGCGAGGCTAAAGCACGCGTGCGGTGAGCAAGGGCAGGAACAAAAACCCCATCCACCGGGCGCACCATGTCCATTAGCAGATCCATCTTGGTTTGAATAAGAATTAATTCCTCTTCAGCATTATTCTGGAGCGGCACTGGCTCCAAAACCTCCCCGGCCGCTTCCTTATCTAGGAGCCGGCGCAACTCAGCGCGCAAGTCCGCCACACTGTGCGTACTAGCTTGTACCGCAACCCCACGCGAACGCACCTCGTACAGCAACTCATCCTTGTGCAACCGAGTGATATCCATCGCAAAAGCAGACTGTTCACTCACCAAAAACCACGAAACACGAAAAGTAGGGGCAGCCAAAAGCAGCAAAAAATTGAAGAAAAATTGAGAAGAATCCACACGACGGTCCACCACGTTCCGTCTTCAACAGCAGAAAGTTGTCTTGCAAAGTCTCTCTCCAACACCCGCCACGCCCGTCGACCTCGAAAGAAAATAGACAAGATTAGAAAATGGAAGAATAAGACGAATAGCTAATACGCAAAATGATTTCCAAACCCGCAAAAACCAGCAGAAGAGTTTTTTTTTTAATAATTAATATAGTATAACAGGTAATTTATATTTATTTAGAAATATAAATACCTATATATATAAATATATAACAATATAATAACAATATTAATATCAATATCAATATTTAAATATAGAATCATATACTAAACAAGAAATATAGGCAAAAACAATACACCACAATCAATGCAAAATTTTAAGTAGCGAGGCTATGCCTCAATGGTGAGTAATAAGCAATCCAACCCCTCCTCATTAGGGTGGACTAGATCCAGCCTCCCCTGACCAGACTTCTCATAGTGGTGGCAATACAAAAATAGTTTAATAGTACCCTGCAGTACAAACTCGTCATGGGTGTGGACCACTCTGACGCCCGAAGGCTCCAGAGTCCTAATGTAGCGGTTGAGGCTATTCACAGGCTCACACCGCGATGCTAACTTGCCAAGCTTTGGAATGGGTAAAATCTCACAAATGGAGATCGAGCACTTGAGCCTTTTTAACAGCAGAATACACTTATGGATGTTAGTTCGAGTGCGGCTGGCTGGAATGCCCTTCACGCAGTCGTTGGCGCCTATGAGGATAACCACTCGCCTACCGCGGAGGGATGCGCGCAACCTAACTATCACTTCGTGCAACTGCGCAGACGTTTGGCCACTAATGGCCGTCTGCCAGCTCAGCTCAGAAAAAAGGGAACTATTCCGCTTTAGTAACCTCCTAAGGATAGAATCCCCTAGAAGGGTAGGCAATGCCTGGCTCGAGCCCTCAGACATGCCTCCTCAAACAAACAAAAATACCACCCACTCCACAAGTGCAAAAAAAACAATACGCTAGAGTATAGCGCAAAATTGAAAAAATTAGCTATATAACTGGTCCACCCCGACGATCAACCACAAACTCAACAAACACAGCAACTAACAGCTAGAAGAAAAGTTACAATGACATGAACAAGTAAACAATCAACAAGACATAACAATAAATTATTACAGTTCAAAAAAACAAAAGGGGGCCTACCACTAATAATGCACCCAGAACCAGCAGCAAAAGTAATTATTGAAAGATGGGCCCCACGTTGGGCGCCAAAAATGTAACGTGTACTTGTAAAGTAATCGAGCAGGCTACCAGAACAGCCGATTAGCTCGGAATTTATCAGCGAATCTAGATGGTAGAGTGGCGTGGATGAGATTTGTTTAAATTTATAGTTTTTAAAACTGGGCGCCAGAGGTAAAACCTCACAAACCACATCAACACGCAAAACGTAGCAGTGGTACTCATAACTTTTATTCAGAAACAGAAACGGATGGTAAACACAGAGAAATTCATTATGATAAAACAAATCAATCAAATCTGCTGCTGGTTCAGGGGAGGAAAAATAGTAATTATTAATTCTATACAGTAACTATACGACAGTAGAAAAGCAGACAGTGAAGGCCAGTAGTGGAAAGAAAGAATCAGTAGGATAGAGCGCGAACCGCGAACTGCAAATCAGTATTATAAAACCCACACTACGCCGGCTGGGTAGGCCACCCATTTGCCCGCGAGGATCCCCCTTTTAATAATTTAATAGCGCCAATACCCTGAAACTACAGGAAAAAGAACCCAGTGCGGAGTGGGGGGAGAGGGGTAGCCGATCGGGCGGTCCGCAAGCTACAAACCGCAAGGGCCTCACCGGCGCCCCCGCCCCCCACTCCCAGCACGAGTAGAAGTGAAACCGCAAAACACAGCGCCAATAGATTAAACAAATCTGGAAGGATCCCCGCGGGAAACCCGTAATAATTTAAGAAAACAAGAGGCGAAGACAGACGAGAGAGAAAAAGGCGAGACAGAGACAGAGCGAGGCAAAGAGCCGGGCCGCGCATACCCGCGCAGGGCCCAAACCAGGCTCAGCGGCCGGGGGCCGGCCGGGCGAACCGCAAACTACAGAACGCAAGGGCCTCGCCAGCCCCACAGCCACCTCGCCGGTGATGTTAAAAATTAGGGGCGCGCACCAGCGCGCCGGGCCCCATGACGGCGGCCCACCGGGTCACACTCCCGGACACACACACTCTACAACTCTTTACCTCGGTGAGGACGACGGCGGCGGAGAGAGACTTTAGGGCTGATCGGCCGGCGCGCCCGGCCCCGGCGGGGCGGGCGGCTGCAGCCGGCCGGGCTGCTGTGACGTCATGTGGTGACCGTCGGCGGAAAGGGGGGCGCCTAGCCCATCATGGTGGGTTTCGCGGAGGAGACAAAGCTCAACACTGCCGCGAAGGCTAGGGCGCACATGGTGCCGGAATTACGTCACGAAAATGACAAAACAAACATAATACAACGATACAGCAGTATCGAAGCCCTGCAAGAGAACAGTTGCCTTCAGACGGATATCACTCAGCACAAGTTGCGAATTACCGACGGAGGGCGCCGCTTACCAAGCACGATGTGCTGGAGTTGCACGGTTGTTAAATCACCCAACAAAACAAACACTGGACACTAGTCCCAAAACTCCGCCAGATGCTTGGGCCTGTACCCCGCCGCTCTCCTCACACGAGTGACCGGCCGGGCTGCTGCGTCTCGCCGCCCACTCCCTCTCTCTCGCACCTTCTCGCGCTCCCATTGGCCGAGCCGGTCAGCTGACCGTATCGTCTGCTGGACCAGCAGCGCGCCGCGCACAGGTAGGCGCGTCAAGCAGGCGGGACTCGTGACGCGATTTGAATTTACCACGAACGACCGCGGGCCCGCGGACCGTCCGCAACAGGGGCGGGACCGGCCAACTAAGGCAAACCCCGACCCCCTCGAAATCCGCGCGTCAC
>JAHWGI010000396.1:0-37233 GCA_029379305.1 Frankliniella fusca
AGTTGGCCGAGCGATTGGCGTTTGTGTGTTCTTTTTTTTTTATTTTTTTTTTATTTTTTTTTTTTTTTTTTTTTTTTATTTTTTTTTTTTTCTTTTTTTTTTTTTCTTTCTTCTTTTTTTTTTTTTTTTTTTTTTTTTTTTTTTTTTCTTTTTTTTTTTTTTTTTTTTTTTTTTTCTTTTTTTTTTTGTGTTTTTTTTTTTGTTTTTTTTTTTTATTTTTTTTTTTTTTTTTTCTTTTTTTTTTTTTTTTAATTTTTTTTTTTCTTTTTTTTTTTTTTCATGAGTAAAACAAAGAAATCCATAGGGCAATTGTCATTTCTGTGCAAAGCACTTTTTCAATAAATGACGGTGTGGACGGCAATACATTCGGGAACTCCGCGATCGCGGACTTAGGAGAAAAACCAGGCATGATTTTTGTTTAGTGATCTCTAAAATGATCGACTAATAAAAGAAAACCCGCCGTATTTTTTGTCATGTACGGTGAGAATATGGATACTACCACCATTTCACATGTTTAAATGGTCTCTGTTCTCTCAGGAAGGTGAACTTCTAAATTACACCTAACCTAGATCAATACTCGTTCTTTTACTTGACATCATCATTATACATACAAAAGGGGGTAAAGAACGAGTAAAAATAAACTTGTTTTAATTACAATCTGGAAGCGCCGCAGGCCTAGGGAGGCGCACTCTTAGCCCAGCCCGACACGTGCCCCACGTGCGCCTACCTAGTTTATTGTACTTTTTTTTTATCAAGGAATGTAGAATGTACTAGGTCTGTGCCGTTTTTCTGAGTGAAGGAGCCCGGCTGTCCTCTTGATAGAGACCGAAGCCCCGGGACGGGTCGGCCGGGCAGTGTACGACGCCAGCAGACATGAAGGCAGTGTGGCCACGGCACATTTAGGATGTTTATTTTTTTTAATGGGCGCTTTCCACAACAACTGGACAAACGAGGTTCGCAAGCTACCAATCGGTGCTGCCCGGGCCAGTTTCAGATCCAGCCGGCACGTTAGCCCGTGCAATGGGCATCTCCTTTCTAGGTCACGCCATGTGTCGTGGCCGGGGCCCGCACCCGCACGTCACTTTGCTAGTGCTAAATATGCATATATCGATGGCGCAGCTCTATTCTCTAATCAAGTCCATCGTCCATCTCGCGCCCCGCCCCCCGGGGAGCCGCGCTGGGGGTGGGGGCGGGGGTGGGGGGAACCATTGATGAAGTCGATTAAAGATGAATGGTCCGGCCATTGTGAGAGCGATAAGGGTCCATGTGACGCTAATTATTATTATTACTACACACCCGCGTTCGACGCATTAGTCGTCCCAATAAACTGAGTCGATGAACACTTCCCAAATAAAAATAGCATGAAGCCCAAAAGCAGCGTCACTCCGTGTTTTACAGGTGCACTGTGCTCGAGGTCCCAACGAAGGGAGTTTTAGCGTCACAGTCATTCGCCCCCCACCCCCACCCTGCGGACCCTATTCCCACCGCCTGGCTAGTGGGAGTGTGATGCGGCGGACAGATACGCACGTCCCGCTACTCCCCATACATAGTTGACTAGCGTGCCCCGGCGTGCCGGGCCCGGGCCACCCGTCTGGTTCCGCCCGATCGGATTGTGCCTGGAGGATCAATGTTCCGCTACCTGAAGCCCAGGGCCCTGGCCGGCCCTGCCCTGCCCTGCAGGGGTCGCCTCGACCCACTGCACTGCTCTGCACTGCACAATCCCTTGCCCTGCCCCGGCCGGTGTAACTCGGCTGCTTTCGCGAGCAGCGCGTTGCAGGGGAAAACTTTCATTCATTGTAGTGTATTACGCAGCACCGCGCGTCCAGGCTAAAGACGAATTTTGACAGAAATATAAAAATTTACCTTTAACGTATCAAAATTGACGACATTTTCGCTAATGACCCATTAGTCTTCGGCACACAGCTAAAAGCGGATTCCACATTGCAATACAAAATATGAAGTTAAACCCTTTGATAGCTATTGAATAGCTATGAGCTGCCATTCATACAACCTTGCCATGAATTTGAGCCTTAACTCTGACACGTGAGACAAAGTCTCACGCAAGGACCTCGGATTTTTCCATGGCCTCCAGGAATAGGACGGGGGGAAGGTGGGTCCAAGCCTCGGAGACCGGAGGTCGGAAGCGCTGCCGCCGGGATGTTCGGCACCAAATGCACTGATCGCCAAGCCACAACTCGGCCCACCCCACCACGCCACGCCCCGCGGGTGCACAGGAGCAACAGGGGTGTGAGGGGCGGGGCGGGGCGGCGGCCGACGCCGCGCCGGCCTCTCAGACTTGCTGCCGCCAGTAAACATGCAAAGCAAGGCTGGTCGCTCCGGGCCCCAGGGCGCGGTGGGGCGGGGTGGGGGCGGGGCAGCCGGGCCCCGCGGAGCAGAAAGGAGGTAAGGGTGGCAATTAACTGGCCCGGGCCGGGTGGGGCGGGTAGGCCTGCCGCCACTAACGCCGCCCGGTACAGGGCGAGCACAGCCCAGCCAGCCTACTCCTCGTTATGAAAAAGTAATTAACGTGGCAGAGACGACAGGGCGCAGGGCGGCCGCCCGGCTCGCGCTCAAAGTGCGGAAAATAGAGGCTCGTTGCGGAATTCCAATCGCGTGGCTCGGCTCGGCTCGGCACGGCTCGGTCCGGGCCGGGCCGGGCGCGCAGAGTGTTCACCGCTGTGTTTTTATTATTACTCTTCGTGCACGCTATCCTCGTTAGTTCGTTTGCTCTTTTTTCCCCGCTGTCTTCGCGGGCTCATCAACTGGAGGCTGGACCGTGATGGAGTGGCAGAGTCGAGAGCGCGGAGCGCGCGCCAAGCGCTGCGCCGAGGATGGGTCTGGTGCCTCTAAAACTACACGCGTTGGTAATGCACCTCGAAGTGTCTTTATACCTCCAATCACATCGAAAGTATAGTAATGTACGCTAAGTTTTATCCCACCGCAACATTACGGGGCTGCACTAGGGCACAACCAACCTAGGCACAATGAAAATCGTGACCTGCTTTCCCTTTTACTGTGTCAAGCCGTGAGAGGCGCGCTGCTGCTGCTGCTGCGGCGACGAGCCCGTCACGCGCTCACTACACTATACAACCGTCCAGTCCAGGAAAAAAGAAAAAGAAAGAAGCGAAAAGTTGTGGCCGTACTTGACTTACGCGGGGTGAGCGTCAGGCGCTTGTCGCCCGCCCTCAGGCAGCCGTCGTAGAACTGGCCTATCTTGTCGAAGCGGGTCCCGGAGGCCTTCTCCAGCAGCCCTGAGGGAGACAACGAGCAGCAGGGGTCGGCGTCAGTCGGGATGTCCCGTACGGGCGGGTTCCCACGGATGCACACAAGAAGCAGTCCTCTTGTCTCAAGAACACGGCTCTTAATCGAGGGGGTATTTTCACTCTCAAAATCTTTGACTATGAGGTCTATTACGCTGTATTACGCTCGGAAATTGTATAGATATAGCAGCCCAAACCGATCTTTAAAAAAAGTGTTAAATGTAGAGAATTATGGCTATTACGCTCCCATTATACCTCCATTACGCATACTATTACGCCCTTATTACGGATAGAGTAACCCTACATTTACGCGAGTGCATACCCCCTCGCTCGTAATGAAAGAACTTTTGCTTGGTTTCATAACCAAATGGAACCTTCTGGAGTGAAACATTCCCAAAACTTGAAACACCCTGCAAACTTGTTGTTGAGCCTGCTGGACTCACTCTGCACTTGTCTCTCGATGCTGCTCTGCAGGGAGGCGACGCCGCTGGCGGGCGGGGCGGGCGCGAGGCGCGGCTGGCGGCGCCAGGGCCCGGGGCCGGGGGGCGCCTCGTCGTCCTCCTGCAGCCAGGGCGGCAGCCAGGGCGGCGTCCAGGGCGGCGCCATCGCCGCGCGCTCCTGCCCCGCCTTGGCCAGCGAGCCGAACGAGCTCCAGGGGATGCGGCTCCACGCCTTCTCCTTCGAGTAGCTCCAGTCCCCGCACGCGAACCTGGAGGGGGAGGAGTGCGAGCTTAACTCTCTCTCTCTCTCTCTCTCTCTCTCTCTCTCTCTCTCTCTCTCTCTCTCTCTCTCTCTCTCTCTCTCTCTCTCTCTCTCTCTCTCTCTCATTAACACATAATTTTACAAACAAAAAAAAAAAAAAAAAAAAAAAACTTTAAAAAATGTTAATTCAAAAATCTTTTTGTAGTGTTAAGGAGTATTTAGACTCTGATGTCTAGTGTGCTAATGTCCAAAACTGCAATGAGGTTCAGCGTAGCAATAAATATCAAATATATCTCTTTCAAAATTAATTCAAATAAATTCCATTGTCTCTCTCTCTCTCTCACTCTCTCTCTCTCTCTCTCTCTCTCTCTCTCTCTCTCTCTCTCTCTCTCTCTCTCTCTCTCTCTCATTAACAGATTGTTTTACAAAAACAAAAAAAAACTTTAAAAAATGTTAATTCAAAAATCTTTTTGTACTGTTAAGGAGTATTTAGACTCTGATGTCTAATGTGCTTATGTCCAAAACTGCAATGAGGTTCAGCGTAGCAATAAATATCAAATATCATATATAGGCTTAAACCGTGGTCCGCATAAACCGTTTTCCCGCTTAAACCGTTGCGAAACGAAATTCCCGAGCCCGAGTCAATCCCCTCGTAAAGAAACCCTAGCTCTTAAACCGTTTCCTGCTTAAACCGTTGCGATTTTCGGAAAGTCGACCGTAACGGTTTAAGCGGGATGCACTGATATCTCTTTCAAAATTAATTCAAATAAATTCCATTTTCTCTCTCTCTCTCTCTCTCTCTCTCTCTCTCTCGCTCTCGCTCTCGCTCTCGCTCTCTCTCTCTCTCTCTCTCTCTTTCTCTCTCTCTCTCTCTCTCTCTCTCTCTTCTACAAGCAAAATACCCCCACACGCATATTCTGAATACCAGACCGCAACCCCCCTCCCCCCAGTGGCCTCCAGACAGAAGGCCCCCACCGATAGAGGGGTAGGCTTTGCGCTGAGCACGGGTGCCCAGCGGGCCTGCCTGCCTGCCTCCGCACCAGGGGCTCTCTGCCAGGCCGCCGGACCTGCAGCAGAGGGGGCCTGTCTGCTCTGTCTGGCGTAGCCCCCCTCAGGGCCGACCCCCCCCCCCCCTCCCCGGGGGATCATCCCCACTCTACCCCATACCCCGCCCAGCCCCACCACGGCCTCCTCCGCTCCGGGCCGCCGCAGGGCTATACCTGAAGGAGGAGGCCAGGGCCACAGAGGCGCCAAAAAGGAGTGCAAAATCTGATTGGCCGCGTCGCGCCAATTCAACTGGCTGGGCTTCATTTGCATGGTGAAATTGCCTGTGAGATAGGAGGTGGTGGGGCGAGGCGGGCGGGAACGTCTGCAATTGTCGGCAGGAGAAGCAGAAGCAGCAGCAGCAGGCGGAATAAGGTCTGAGGGAGAATATTTTTTGAAGACGGCGCCACGCCACGCCACGTCACAAGCAGCCTGCTGAGCTGCCGCGAGACATCACGCAATTCGCACGGCACGGGAGGAGCGCCTCTATTGCAGCGGCCGCACGGAAGCTTATAATTTATTTCTCCTTCTTTTTCGTGGCTTTCGGTCCAGATTACGTTTTTCTCGCTGGACAGCAGCGAGGGGTGTATATTCAAATGGAATGCATGAAATGTGGTTCAGAATAGTATAGGGAATTTTTTTTTATTATTATTTTTTTTTGAAATGCAAGTTATTGAGTAACCAAAAATTTTGTGTGCAAAAATATACTTTTTTGGGGCGTTTTGAAAGCTTAGAGAACAACATATCCAGCAGCGGGGTTTAGAGTGCTAATCTCTTTTCTTTGGCCCATCCCCATACAATATGGCACTAAGGCATTCACAATCTGTGACAACAACTTCGACACTTGCAAAAAGGTTTTTTTTTTTAAAAAAAAAATTTGTTTTTTTTTACAAAACAGTTGCGATGCACCGCGAGCGCGACTTTGACCGACGCGATCTTGCGGCAAGGGGCTCTCGGCGCCTGCACGGTAAGCCACGGGCAAGCTGCACAGGGTTACGGACACATTGGCGCGGACGAACGAACACAGAAAAAAAAAAACACACAGTCTGCTCTCTCTCTCTCTCTCTCTCTCTCTCTCTCTCTCTCTCTCCCTCCCTCCCTCTCCTTCTCTCCCTCTCCCTCTAGAGAGCTGGCGCCGCATGGTACTCACTGGTAGAAATCGTCGCATGGCTGCACTGAATGGTTGAGCATGGAGCCAATCTTCTTTCCCATGAGCCGGCAGATCTCACTGGTGCACTCCCGAAAGCCGTCCTTGCAGCCGTCGGCGTCCTGCAGTAGTGAACAACAGTAATTTAAAAAGAAGTGAAACTAATCTCATATGATTTTGCACCCGTGATTTTAAAAAAATAAAATCCAAGAAAAATGCGAACACTACCAAATCTTTTTGATCCAGCAGCGGGGTTTAGAGTGCTAATCTCATTTCTTTGGCCCATACAATCTGGCGCTAAGGCTTTCACAATCTGTGATAACGCTTTCAACACTTTGAATTTCATCGGAATTGTTATGTAACACTTTCAGCGTTCCCTTCGCAGTCATCTGAAGGACGGACGAGATAAAGAGTGGATTTGCGCGCGGTGGATAAGGGGCCTCACCCCGCCCCCAGCCCGCCCGGCTCCGCCGCGGCAGAGCTGGGCTGTTCGTCAAACCTCCCCGCCCCGCACTCATATTGACAATCGCACAGAACCATTTCGCGGATTCCGATACCGAGGGACGACGGCCAGGAACGTTGGCATGCCACAAATCGGACAACCAGCACGGTGAAATGCAGGTCAAATTGTACGCCGCGCTACACAGAGATGAGAACTGTTATCAGCGGCCCCCTCCGCACCACCCTCGCCCTCTACTGCGCTGCTTGTGGAACCACAACAGCGTAACGTATTTTGACCGATAATGAGCTGCCTCTTGAGTTGCCCACATTTTCAGGTGACTGTGGTGGGTGATCGCCGCCACATTATTGGTGGACTCGTTCAAAGAAAGCACAATATTTAAATTAATAATCCGATGTAAAAAAAAATTATGATAAAGTCGGACATTAATGTCTTTAGGCGGATGCAACAACTTTCGGTTCTGCAGTTTTCTCGTGCTACGAGCATTGCGAATAGGTGTGTGTGTGTGTGTGTGTGTGTGTGTGTGTGTGTGTGTGTGTGTGTGTGTGTGTTGGCGCGCGCGCGCGTAAGTCGCAGGATGCAGAGCAGCGAAGCAATGCAACGCGACACTTGCGTCCAAGTAGGTCAACGGCCTGCTTAGTGGGCGCCGTGCCCGGCCCGGCCGCGCCAGTGACGCGCGCACCCCCCGCTGCGGACCCAGGGCGGCCCAGGGCGGCCCACGGGGGAACAAAGGAGCTGCCCCCCCCCGGCAGGTGCTCGGGGAAAGGGGAGGGAGAGGGGAGGGGTGCAGGAGAGAAAGAGTGAGAAGGAAGGGGGCTGGAGTCGACGCAAATGAGAGGAGCTGCTGCGGGCGCTCACGACCCAGAGCACTCTCACACACAGCACTCCCCCGGGGCGGGGCGGGGCGGGGCGGGGCGGGGCGAGGCGGGGCGGGGCGAGGCGGGGCGAGGCCGTGCGAAACAGGAGCAGCAGACACACCACGCCACGCCGCCGCCCCCACTATCACCGCGACCACCGCGCCGCGAAGCAACGTGAACTCCATGCCTCCCCCTCCCCCAAACCCGCTCCGACCACAAACAAGACAAACAAGGTAAAACAAACGTGGCGCCGGCCGGAGAGGTACACGCGCTGCGCCGCTGCGCGCCCGGGTATAGTGCGTGCAAGGGGGTCGAGCGTGCAGGGCGCGGGGTGTGGGGCGCGGGGTGTGGGGCGCGGGGTGCGGGGCGCGGGGTGTGGGGCGCGGGGTGTGGGGCGTGGGGTGTGGGGCGTGGGGTGTGGGGTGCGGTGTGTGGGGCGTGGGGTGTGGGGCGTGGGGTGTGGGGCGTGGGGTGTGGGGCGTGGGGTGTGGGGCGTGGGGTGTTGGGTTTGGGGCGTGGGGAGCCTGGTGGTGAGCGAGGACCTGGGCGCGGGGCGCGTACTCACCGGGGTGTCGCACGGCAGGTTGAAGTTGCGCTCCTGCGGCTTGGACGTGATGAGGAAGAGGACGGGGGAGGCGACGAGCAGCGCGGTCACCAGCAGCGTGGCGGAGGTGAGGGCGGCGCGGTGCACGCCGGCGTGGCCGCGCAGCCAGGCGCACGGCATGCAGCAGAGCCACGCGCCCGCCCCCGCGCCCGCCCCCGCGCCGCGCCCCGCCCCCACGGCGCCCGCCCCCGCCTCGTCGTCGCCCAGCACGGCGTGGTGCGGGTGGTCCTCCCCTGCCGCCGCCCCCGGACCGCCCGCCGACGAGGAAGCCGCGTACGCCGACTTCATCGCTCTGACAACAGAAAGAGGGAGAGAGATGATGAGTGAGAGAAACACTGGAAGGGAAAAGAAAGAAAGAAAGAAAGAAAGAAAGAAAGAAAGAAAGAAAGAAAGAAAGAAAGAAAGAATAAGAAAGAAGAAAAGCGGGCCGAGGGGGGATGATAGTAAAAACCCAGGTAAAAGCATTCCTGTTCCGTACGAAACAAAAAATAGTTGAAGATAAAAAAGAATGCATTTTAGGGAAAATATAAAAATAAAAAGGAAACCTGCCTGTACTCGTGTAGGCACTTTTCGGGATGGTTTTGTGGATTTATTGTTTCGTCCGTTCAGCATCGAACATTGAGCGGGTTGACCCAGTTTTCGCGCACGCTCCTGATTTCACAATAACGACGGTGCTCCAGCCACCGGCTAAAAATAAAGGGCTCGGCCGACAAGCACATATCCACTCAGGGGAAAACGCTCGAGCTGACGGCGTTGTGCATTGCGCAATAGTGAGTGGCACGAGGTGGAAGGGGCAAATGCCCCAAGGGCATCGTGCAGCAGGATTCACGAGGGAGAAGAAGTGAGAGGAGGAGAGAAACCCCAGGCGGAGGCGGAAGATAAAAACATTCGGACTGGAAAAAGAGTAAAACGGCAGAATAAATAACGTGAGAATTGGACCACCAAATGTATATATGAGGCGAAACTGGGAGAGGGGGGTTTCGATGACAACAGAAGCACTGAGCCGCACCGCCCCCCGCCGCGCACCACATCCTGCTCGTCCTCAAGGATACAGCCGGGCAGCCCAGAGGCCCGGCAACTCAAATGTAGTACAGTACAGTATCGCAGCAAAAGAGTGTGAGACCAGAAGTCATAGTAACTCAGTAATAAAAGCGTGGGACCATTGCGTCCTACAGTTAGTCGTGAGTAGGACGCTCTATGTGTTGAACACGCGGTGTCCTACTCGTATACCAATGCAGAACACTTTGGGTCTCAAACGTTTTTCCGTCGGACCCGTGGTCTCACAACACTGGACTACGGTTAAGGTTGCAGAGAGTTCCTCGCAATCGCACCTCTCCCAGACAGCCAGGGCTGGAGCCGGCTGGGCCTCCAGGGCTGGGGCCTCCAGGGCTGGAGCCTCCAGGGCTGGAGCGTCCGCTGGCTCCGGGCCCAAGGTCTCCCTCCCTGGACATCCTGGAGAGCGCCGCACCAATGCAGTGCGCAGCGCCGCAGGACTTATTCCAGCCGACAGGTTTTTATGGCTTTTGTTAAAATCTGCATACTATGGTAATTTTTCTCGCAACACGCTGAATGATGCTTACTTTACTCTATTTTGTGCGGTTTATCGAGCAGTTGATAATAAATTCTCTTAATGCTTTTTCCTTGAAGAAAGCCTTTCTGTCCGCGTCTCCCGCTCGCGCTATTAATTTTCAGATGAGATGCTCTCGGCCGTCCAGGCTGCGGCCGAGGTGGAGTCGGGAAGGGCGCTCGAAACACAACAGTAGTGTTAAAGTGCGGCCATTATTCAAAACAACAATGACAAAAGTAACAGCAGCGGCAACAACAACAACAGGCCTGGGGTGACCAAAGTGACGCCGGCGCAAAGACCGCGGAGTAATGACCGGGGAAAACGATACCGGCCCAGTCCGGGCCTGACACTGACAGGAGCCGGACAGGCGGAGAAATCCGAGAGAGATTTGAGATTTATTGTCTTTGAACTCAGAAGTTATTGACAATATTATTAACATTATTAGAATAGTATTTAGAAAACATGACTTAAAAACTCGTTTACAGAGTAAAACTCACCTTTTTTTAATAACTTTTTCACAGCACATTTAAATTTCGTAAATAGTAGATCCTTAATCCTAGATGATTGAAACACTTTACACCAAAATACATAGTGTCCCTGACCTTTAGCATTCTAATGGGAAGAATATTCAATCTTTCTCTTGCATTTTAGTTCTGAATATCTCTATTAAGCTGAAATTTAGTTTCATTATTTTTAACATATTTTAGAAGGTCGTATATATATAAATTGATGGCATCGTCAAAATTGTTGTTTTCATGAACAGAGATCTACAGGTAGCGTCCTTAGGGAGATTAAAAATAGCTCTTAAAGCTTTCTTTTGCACTATAAAGGAGAGGGGAGGAGAGAGGGGAGGAGAGAGGGGAGGAGAGAGGGGAAGAGAGAGAGGAGGAGAGAGAGGAGGAGAATCGTGCCGCAGGGCAGGGAGAACATGGGGACAGTGAGCGGGGAGCTCACCTGGACTACGCTCATCAGCAATTATTTGTATTTGCAGAAACTATACTCTGTGAACACAAATGTGTACAGAATACACTTGAAATAATTCATACATACCATATGCACACTCTTCTAATTATGTATATACCAATATAGTTGAATAAAAGTAAAATTACGATTCTTCATCTTTAAAAGGGTAAAAGTTATATAAACTGACGGAAGTATGTGTCCTCTTAACACAGTTTAGGCCTACGTTTGTAAACCCACTCATGGTATTTACACACATTATTGGAAATGTACATGCCACGTATACTTAATTTAAAGTATACTTGTTCGCGAGCTGAGCTAAGAGTTAATCCCGCTGGTTTGTGGGTGGTCTTGTAAAACCTTAAATATTTCGGGTTGCCAGTCACACAGCTGCGTATTGGCAAACTGAACCCGCGGGTTTCATGCGACAGCGTTATTTTGAAGAGTCAGCAGTCGTCGCGGGGAAGTTCCAGTCCTCGCCAGGCTGGCTGGCCGCCAGAGCGCCGTGTACTGCACTAAAGTGGCCCCTGAATGTTGCCGACATCCACAACCACTTCCACCATCATATTTTTTTCCTCGGCTCCAGCGAATGGCGTCACCACCAACCTCTGCGTGTGTGTGTGTGTGTGTGTGTGTGTGTGTGTGTGTGTGTGTGTGTGTTGGTAGAGTAATTTTGGCACCCTGACACGCAGGCGGGGTAGGCGAGGCAGGTGGGGTAGGTGGGGTAGGCAGGGAGGCGGGGTAGGCAGGGCAGGCAGGGCAGGCTGCGCATTATTCACAGTGAGGCGTGTTAATAATTCCAACGGCGCCGCAGCGGCAGATGTCAACATCCCACGGCCGACCCTGCCGGCACGAGCCCCGCGCCGACACACCCGCTCGACCCGCCCCGCCGCCCCCACATCTCCACGACCGTGACGCAAAGTAGCACACTGGAGGAGAGTTTGATTTCCCGCATACGGCGGCTCGCAGCCCCCAGATTCAGAGGATCGTTTTATTGTAGTGCCTTCTCACTCACTCCCAGTGGCCGAGACCCATGCGTGTGACAAGGACGGGGATACGAAAGCGCTCTTTCTGAATCTGACGGCAGGTTGTCGAGCCGCCGCGCCGCCCCCCTCCGACCCGCCTATCTGGCAGACACGTGGTCGACCGGGCCGGGGCCGGTGCGGCTCGTACGGGACGGCACGGGCACGGGGCATGAGGTCGCTCTCCGCTCCTGCTCTCCACCATCTCACTCCACTCCCTCTCCTCTCTCAGCTCTCACCCGACTCTCCCGGACCTGCCCGGCACGGGGCATGAGGTCGCTCTCCGCTCCTGCTCTCCACCATCTCACTCCCCTCCCTCTCCTCTCTCAGCTCTCACCCGACTCTCCCGGACCTGCCCGGCTCGGGCCCGGACACTCCACACCGCCTATACCCTCTCCAGCTGCGATGTCACTCCGCAGCCACTCTGGGGCCCACTTCTGCGACGCAGCCCCCCCTCCCCCCCCTTACCATCCCCGCTCCCGGCGGTGAGGTGGAGATAGGAGAAAGAGTCAACACCGTGGTCTCCTGCTCTGCAAATTTGCAAGACTAGACGGGCTACCTTCTTGCATGCGCAGCCTTGCAACCACTTGCAAGACATTTTGCAAGCCTCTGCATGCAACGAGTCGAAATGCATGTGTCCCCGCATGGACTGCCATGCGCCTGCCTTGCAATTCTTTGCAAGCCTCCCCGCATGGGCCGCCTTGCGCCTGCCTTGCAATTCTTTGCAAGCCTCCCCGCATGAGCCGCCATGCGCGTGCCTTGCAATTCTTTGCAAGCCTCCCCGCATGGGCCGCCTTGCGCCTGCCTTGCAATTCTTTGCAAGCCTCCCCGCATGGGCTGCCATGCGGCTGCTGGGCTGTCCAGGAGCCTCCGCTGCGAAGCGCGCAGCCGCTACTCCGCCCGGGCAGCCTCCATCGCGACGCGGTGTGGGGTGCTCCGCCAGCACTGCGCCGGGCGAACTCGAGGCGGATATGCCTCCCGCGGATTTTTGACGTATCGCATTATTTAAAAATAAATAAAAACGGAACCGTCCTAGCTTTTCTCCTCCCTTTCAACTTCATTTCTCCCCCTCCTCCCCCTCTTCCTCCCCCCCCCTCCCTCCCCTTTCCCGTCCCTCATCCTCCCTTCGCCTCTTAGACTCGTGTGTAGCCGGGTCAGTCCTACTGGCCGCGAGATACGCATTTTGTCCGGCAGTGCCGGGATTCGATCCTCAGCCATACCAAACTCAGCGCTCACGCTTCGGTCGGAACCTACTGAGCTACGGAGCCATCGCGCGAACTAATCGTTCTTCGACCCTCCACATTACAAACGCTGCCTGCTCTGCCATGCTGTCCCCCTCCCCGCACTCCCCCGCCCGCCTCGCCCTGCCTCGCCCTCCACTGTCTTCAGCCCTCTCCACATCCCCCCGCTCCCCGCCCCCCTGCTCCCTGCCCCGCCCCTTCTGAGAGCGGCGAAGTGTTGGCCTGCGCTGAGGAAAGACAAGTCAATGACACGGATCCTTCCGGGGAAACAATACGAGCCCCAGCGGCAGGCGCAAGGCCCGGCGCAAGGCCCGGTGCATGGGGAGACTTGCATTTCTCCCTCGCCTTGCATTCTGCCTTGCATTCCGCCTTGCAGCGGAGCTGTTTGCAAGCCGAGACGCATGGCTGTACATGCAGTTCTCAAGACGCAAGTCTAAATGCAAGTCTTGACATTTTTGCAAGTATGCATGCATGTGATGCCTTGCATTTTGACTTGCCAACAGCTCAGTTGCAATACACGCGACCACAGTGAAGGGGCGGTATCGGGGGAGCGGATAAACTCCATCTAGAGACAGGGGCCTCTTCCCGGCGCCCCGCCCCGCCCCGCCCCCTGCGGCGGCCCCCACTGAGCCTCTAACGCGGGGCCCCGCTGGGGCGTGGCGTGGACCGGCTGAGAGGGGCCGCCCCCTCCTCACCATCAGCAGAGGGACACTCCGGGGAGGAATCATGGCCGGGGGGCGGGACGGGGCGGGACATCTTCAGGCAAACTCCAGGGGGGACCCTGACCATCACGCGCCCGCACCTCCGCGTCGACCGATGGACAAAAGGAGGAACAGCAGGGTGAATCCGCACCTTGGTTTCGTCGCTCTCTCCCTGTTGCACTCATGGGGCACGGCCATAAGGTGCAAGAGAGAGGGCACTACTTAACAATGTTCGGAATCGCCTTGTAGGGCATGAGTCCGACTCGGCTCCGCTCGGGAAGTGGTGCGCGCAGGCCACTTAACGCATATTGAGAACACCATGATCACTACTATATTCGCTCAAGTGTGTGGGCGCGTCCGTACAAGCGCACACTTGTACGCGCGCGTGCTCACACGCACACACACTGCTGGTATGTATGTGTGTGTGTGTGTGTGTGTGTGTGTGTGTGTGTATGCGCGCGGGCGTGCCTATACACGTGTGTGCTTGGCGCACCCTTCAGCTTGCGGTGCGGGGGGACAACAATGGCATAAACATGTATGGGGAGCCATGAGGACGGCGTGGGAGCGCGGAGAGCCTGTGGCACTCGGGCATGGAGCGCCCCCGGCGGCCCCGGCGGACACATCGATCAACGGCCATGGCGGTGCTGCTGGGCCGGTGCGGTGAGCTGCCGCGAGCTGGGGCCGAGGAGGAGTGCTGGGCTGGAGCCGAGCTGGGCGGGGCGGGGCGGGACGGGGCGGGGCGGGGCGGGGCTCGCGGCCGGGGAGTGCAGAGCGGAGTCAGAGGCGCGGGCGGGGCGGGGCGGGGCGGGGCGCCCTACTACAGACCAGAATGGGCTGCTCGTCGAAACGTTAAAAGGCTTTCGAGGCGGCGGCCGTCTTCCACCAGCAGGAGCACGTGCGACTAGTGCCGCGCACACGGAACGCGCATACTGATGAGGTGCCGCGGAGGCGGAGGAAGAAAGAGGGGCAGAGAATGCGAGCGCAAGAGAAGGAGAGAGAGAGAGAGGAGGGGGTGGGGGTGTCCATCGTGTAGCCCAACAGCGCATCGGCGTGGCCCTGGCCGCGGAGCCGCCCCGCAGCGCACGCAGCAGCCACCAGCGAGCGCTTCCGAAATCATAAAAGCGGGGAATGGGTCGTAAAGCGCTTGGGTGAGAACCAGCGCGAGCACAGCGAGAGCACAGCTGTAGCTGCCCCCCCCCCCTCCCCCCGGAGGACATGTCCGCGGGCTTGATCGCGACTCGCGGCCCTCCCCTCGACTCGAGGGCTTTCCCCCTCCCGTCTGTCTTGACCCCTGCCTGACCCGACACACGGGCCGCTTCGAGGACCCTCTCTCTCTCGTCCCCCAAAAGAGGGGAGGCAAAGCGTTCCGACCCACGCGCAGGGGCGGGGCAGGGCAGGGCAGGCCGGGGCAGGGCAGGGCAGGGCAGGGCAGGGCAGGGCAGAGCAAAGCAGGGCTGGGCCGGGCGACCACCCCGCCCAGCCACGCCATTTGCCACACCCTGCTTAGCCTCCCCTCCCCCCCCTCAACGCGACCCGCCCTGGCGAATCCCATACCTGCGGTCACCCTCGCCTCACTTGCGCAAGACCGGCAAAGCAAATCTTTTCTACTTCCCCTTTGACGGATTCAGCAGGGCGGGCGAGCCGGCGGGAGCACGGGGTAGGGGTGCGGGGCGCAGGGTGTGGGTGTGGGGCGCTGATGTGAGGAGTGAAGCGGGGCGAGGCGGATCGCGGTGGAGCGGTTCCCGAGCAGCCAGCGGGCAAGCACAGCCAGTGAATCGCGGGGCCAAACGATTGATCGCCGTTTCACGGCAGCAGCCGGGCCACGCCGCGCCACGCCACGCCACGCCGCACCACGGCCCAAGTGAATGCAAAGTCCCGCTGAATTATTCTGGCAAGTCGCATTTCTTTCCATTTGTCATGGTTAGTTCAGAAGAGAGAGAGAGAGAGAGAGAGAGAGAGAGAGAGAGAGAGAGAGAGAGAGAGAGAGAGAGAGAGAGAGGGGGGGGGGAACGGGAGATCCAAAGAAAGGAAAGAGAGGGGAAGAGGAGAGAGAAATTATGTGAGGTAAGAGGCAGAAAGAGAAGGGGCGCGTGGAGTCGTTTGGGATTGGGGCGCCCTCCCCTCAGCAGCGGCAGCGGCAGCAAAGAAAAGGTGAAGAGAATAAAAGTAAATGGGTGTTTCCTGGAGCAATTATGACGGCCGTTCATGGGGCCATGCTTCCGCTCCGCTTCGCCCCAACGCTGAGATTTTGACGAGCCAAATTACATGGAGGCGCCATCTTGTCGTCTTGCGAGCCTCGGGCTGGGTCGGTCCAGGGAACCGGGAACCGGGGCTGTTTTTATCCTGGAACGGGGCGGGCGGGGACGGCGCGGACCAGTCCTTCCCTGCAGGCGGGGCGGCTTAGGGCTGGACCCGGGCGGGGCGGGCGGGAAGCAAGCCAAGGACGGGCGGGGCGGGGCGGGGCAGGGCAGGCCGGGGCACTCGAAATAATTCAACGGAGCGGGACACGGGGGTAAGGGAGGGTGGTGAAGGGACACATACCGACCCAATACGATCGACTTTCGCACAAGAAACCTGGCCGCAGATTGAGGGAGGAGGCGCAGGGCAGGGGCGAGGGCGAGGCGGCGGGCAGGCCAGGGCACTTCTTGAAGGCTAGCGCGCTACCGCTGCAGATTTCAGACACACACATGAACATACACATACACACTCACACACATGCACAGTGACAGGACGGACACGTCCCGGACTGGGCACCGCTGAGGGCGGCGGGTTTGGCAACAGCGGTTCAGTTGGCCCAGGACGCCCAGGACCTCCTCGCTCCCAGACCACAGAGCTGGAGGAGGAGGGGGCGGGGGGGGCGGCAGTAAAAAGACGGCCAACCGGACAGCAATCGCGCCACCGCGCGGGCGCGGGGGGGAGGGGGGCGCGGGGGAGGTTGTAGAGGGGGGGGGGCAGCGCAACCCCACGGCCATGCCAGCGCAGCGAGAGAAATCGCATTGCGGCAACGGGCGGCGGGGGCGGCACGGCGGGTTTAGGTGGGTTAGGATATGAAGAGAGGCATGCTCCAGCGCTCCAGACACCGAGATGGGCCAAAAGTAAGTACCTCAAAGAAAAAGGCTTCTAACACTATTTGCTTGCTATGGCGGTAAGGTCATAGAATTATGTGAAGACATAACACTAGTAAAAATCGGAGTTTTGGGGCTGAGCTCCGGCCCTACGGGCTATTCTTCACGACACAATAAGTTATTAGAAAACATCCAACTTTTCGTCTTCCGGTTCTGATTCGTTACAAAATATTTACAAAAATGTAAACGAGAATCTTGAAAGTTTCAACACAAAATCCGAAACAAAACCGGATAATAAAATCATTAGAGAGCTCCCAGCTTTTTAATTTCCGGTCCTGATCTCGGATTGTGTCCTAAAACTTTCAACATTTCTGTTTAAATTTTACAATCAGTGATATTCTAAAAATTCTTATTTTGGACCTCAGGTAAAGAGAACAGTTAACTGGAATAATAATAAAAAAACAACAGGGAATTGGGGTGGCCTTGCCGGCGGAACGCGCTGTAATCGCACAATTTTAATTTAACATAATTAACTCATAACAAATTCTTTATTTCAAACGAAAACGAGTTGCAATTCAGTCACACCTCTGCTGTTAGCGTCCGGCTAAATTCTACTATATAGGCCTCCTTGTTTAAAGTTGACCAGGGAAACCAGCCTACGCACAATTAAGCAAACCAAACCTAACATAACTTTAGGTCGACCACAAGGTCCAAAATGATGGTTTTCAGATTGAGTTGGAAGTGGTTAAGTATCATTTGGGACCACCCCAAGGACCCATATGTCAAAGGAAATTTTTTTAAAAATTATGGTTTGGGAGTTATAGGAGGTCAAAGTTTGGTGTTCGACCAATCCGTCTCAATTTATGAATGATACCTAATATCCTATATGAAACACAATACCAACTCTAGTCATGGTGTTTTACATTCAGTTTTTTATACTGATTCAAATGATCCATGGTTGGATTGGATCGTGAAAAATTTTTCTTGGCTCTATTTAGTAAAATCCCGTTAAAATGTTGTATAATTTCACTGTTTCAACTCTAGCAGAAATACGTCATACGTACAAAAATTCCAAACCATGCTTTTTTTAAAAGCTAATGATGGGTCGAACATCCACACCAAGTGACATGTTGGCCCCGGAGAATTTAGTCCCTTCGCCTTAGACTTTAAGGTTTGGAACTACTATGAAAAGACCGTAAAGAGTGACAATTAACTTCACTTGGTCTATATCTTACTAAAATCAGTAAAGTGACACATCTCCTAAATATTTAACTATTTTTCAACACATTAGTCATAAAATGATATTATGAATGAAACTAAAAGCATTTTATTCAGACCTAAATTAACAGTGATGTCCCCAAACCTACCAAAGCAAGTGTCCAAGCAACATATCATAGCAATAAGAAAAGCTTCCCAAGAAAGGAGAGCTTGCTACTAACCTCCAGATTAAAACAACAGGTTGACAGATTTTCCTCTATCTTAATAGTCATCAGTCTTTATTCAATCCCTTCACATTTTAGCCGTTTTCCAAAAAGTAATAAGAGGTAATCACGGCTCGGGGACATGGAAAATTAACAATGTCAGAGAAATATGTACACGGGACAGAGACAATAATAAATGCATGTTTACAACAGCCTATAGCAGCAGAAAACAAAAGTCACAGCCCTCGCACCAATATGATGTAGCCCATAAGTGCGAGAGAGACAGGACGAGAAGAAAAACGCTAGCTTCATCGTATAGGTGCGAGGGCTGTGACTTTTGTTTTCTGCTGCTATAGGCTGTTGTAAACATGCATTTATCACGGATGCATTTATTATTGTCCCTGTCCCGTGTACATATTTCTCTGACATTGTTAATTTTCCATGTCCCCGAGCCGTGATTACCTCTTATTACTTTTTGGAAAACGGCTAAAATGTGAAGGGATCGAATAAAGACTGATGACTATTAAGATAGAGGAAAATCTGTCAACCTGTTGTTTTAATCTGGAGGTTAGTAGCAAGCTCTCCTTTCTTGGGAAGCTTTTCTTATTGCTATGATATATTGCTTGGACACTTGCTTTGGTAGGTTTGGGGACATCACTGTTAATTTAGGTCTGTATAAAATGCTTTTAATTTCATTCATAATATCATTTTATGACTAATGTGTTGAAAAATAGTTAAATATTTAGGAGATGTGTCACTTTACTGATTTTAGTAAGATATAGACCAAGTGAAGTTAATTGTCACTCTTTACGGTCTTTTCATAGTAGTTCCAAACCTTGAAGTCTAAGGCGAAGGGACTAAATTCTCCGGGGCCAACATGTCACTTGGTGTGGATGTTCGACCCATCATTAGCTTTTAAAAAAAGCATGGTTTGGAATTTTTGTACGTATGACGTATTTCTGCTAGAGTTGAAACAGTGAAATTATACAACATTTTAACGGGATTTTATTAAATAGAGCCAAGAAAAATTTTTCACGATCCAATCCAACCATGGATCATTTGAATCAGTATAAAAAACTGAATGTAAAACACCATGACTAGAGTTGGTATTGTGTTTCATATAGGATATTAGGTATCACTCATAACTTGAGACGGATTGGTCGAACACCAAACTTTGACCTCCTATAACTCCCAAACCATAATTTTTAAAAAAATTTCCTTTGACATATGGGTCCTTGGGGTGGTCCCAAATGATACTTAACCACTTCCAACTCAATCCGAAAACCATCATTTTGGACCTTGTGGTGATCTGACAGAGAATGACCCTTGAGCCCTGCTCAGCACTACTAAAAACCCACTGCTGGCATTCACTCTTCTTCCCCTTATTATGCTTTCTCTTATTAAACAATGATTCATCAATCTCGACAGTCTTTTCAGGCCCACCTATGCGGCCTCATGTTGCCTGATCATAATTTTAACACACACCTCTCTGCAAAAACTAAACCAGTCCACAACAGTCTTCTTGGATATATCCACATCCCGCATGATGTGATCTTGGAAGAACTTATAAACCCACATATAAATAATTAGTATGATTTCACGCAGGGGCATTTTGGACTCAGCAAACCATGAACAGACGCCTACACTTCGCATACTTTGACACTTGTTGCAGCTCCAAACAAATCCATCCTGGGCCCGATTCTTTGCACCTAGCACCATGGGCCGCACATACTTCAGGAACAACCCAAATAACTAACCCCAAACAAGCCTCTAAAACAACAAGGAGGTCGATAGTAAAAGTCCACCCATGTCATTACATCCTATGGTCGTCCCAGCGAAAGAATGACCCTAGGCAGATAGGAAACGCGTGCAAGCCTGGGTCAAACTCTTGCTGGGAAGAGTATACATCAATCACAACAGCATTTCCATTTGGTTGATCCAAAACAGAACGATGCTCTGCCTTAGCCACATTAGAAACTGATGGTTTTAAATTTAAACAATTACAAATATAGAATAAATACATAATCACCAATCCACCAATACAATCACGTACAATATTAATGTTTGGTTCGACAAACAGTTCGGGCACAGAACCAAGTTTCAATCTTATCTTCATTATGTTACCAGAATTAAAATGGTCTGAACAAAAAAGGTCATGGGACGCTATAGCCGCTTCATGAATATTAAGATTAATACATATCCATTCTATCCACTTCTTTCTCGTCCCCGGCTGTTTCGGTAACCTACACCAAATTATAAAACGTCACATAACAAATTTTCAACCCAGCGATTAAACTAACCAAAACAATTTACTCATTCATCAGTACACTTACGAGAATAAATGATTAACCTGTCCTTTTTCCTTCCGACACACAAAACACCGACGCGTCATATTTACTCAGATTCTTTTACAATTAATTCTTTTTTCTTTCTAATTCCAATTCCTAACCTACCAAATCAGTTCACAGCAGCCGGCATCCATTAGCGTTTGCCCGCGTACGTTAACTCAAATTACATACGTAACCAACATTACAACGACAAAACACGAGATCATGATTCGATCGAATAAGTTTAAATTGACTGCTTAAATTCAACACGACTTGTTTAATTTGTAAAGAATAATCAAAAATAATATAAATGAACTTCAAATACAGTCTAAATTCAATAAGTCAAAATTTAGTTTCATTTCGTTGAGGTTGGCGGCAGTGTAGTGTCAACTCCAGGAAAGCTTGCCGTTCGGATCAGTACGGCACGCCAGTCAGTGTGGCTTCGCTAATTAGATTAAATTAGATTAAGTTTAAATTAAATTAAATTAGATTGCTCAGCCAATAAAACTTAGGTAGGCGCACGTGGGGGCACGTGTCGGGCTGAGCTAAGAGTGCGCCTCCCTAGGCCTGCGGCGCTTCCAGATTGTAATTAAAACTTTTTTGTTCTCTTTTCATGGTGGCAAGCTAGCCGGGTCAATTTCCATCCCATCACGCTTGACTCAGCCCGGAGGTCCACCCTGCGGTGAAATGTAGGCTTAGCTATTTAGATTCTTATTTTGATATAGATCTAGAGTTTGCTCAGCAAGAAAATTTAAACAAAATAAATAATAATAAAAAAAAAACCATAGCGAAGCTTTTGGATTTGCCTTCGTACCAGCTAGCCCTGATGCTGATCTTTCACAAGCGACAATGTAGGCAACCTGACGATAAAAATACAAGAAAATGATCGGACTTTTCACATTTGATAATGCTGGCATTTAAGACTCATGTAAAGCCAAAAAGAATAAGTTTCTATGCAATAATTTCCTATTTTGCAAATTCAAATGGCATTGAAAATTACATGAAATTTGTGAGTGGGCAGCATGGGCTGTAGTGGTATCAGAGCACGTGCTGTGGTTGTAGCAGCAGAAGTTAGCATAACATGATGAATTTGAAATTTTTGGCCACCTGCCATAGTGAAAACTGAGGTAAAACATTTAGTTCATGGTAGTTGACAGTAATTGATATCCTTTATTCATGACAGAATAAATTCCAATAAATTCTGTTGATCGGAAGCATTCAACATTAATGTTTGACATTTCTTTTTCCTGAAAGAATAAAATGAAAGGTCCATAATGTTGTGCGCAACCTCTTGAGCACTCAAATCTCTGAATGGATAATTTAATGTGAAGTCATTGTATGAATCTTTTTTCACTCTCTTCTATGACTCATGACTTCATTAAATAATGTAAATAATGCATCAATCTGTTACGTGATATATTTTGACAAATAAGTACCGGTAATGGGACATTCTCTAGAAACCACAGGTGCGATATGGATGTTAGCTCTCCATAACTGTAAAGTTTCTTTGTTAAAGAACTCCTCGGATGAGTTCTTATTGTCTCCAAATTATTATGTTTTTTCTCATCAAAAATAAATTTTGTTGTATCACTACTTTTGGAAAGCCAAACCTGACTAAATCAACAAAATCTTAGTCTATATTTGCAACAATACACTAGTAATTCACAGAATAATTTCACTTGCATTCAACAACATTGATAGAAGGATTCATTAAGTAAATCACACTGAGAACATTATAACGGAGGACATCAGTAATTTGCAATATAAAACGCCATTCCTTGAGAACACAATAACATCTTGAAGCACTTGCTTCAAATAATATCAGTATATTACATTGTTTCTATAACGAAATCTTCTAAATGTATTTCACGAAGATTTCAATGAATAGCGAAATGTCATGTGCTAAGCCGTCCTGGCATCCCAGGTCCTAGTTCAGTAATTTAGCTTTTGGTAGTTAACCTCTAGGAGAAACACCCTCTGACATACCTGAGGTTTCGCTGGTGGGAAGTAACCACATTTGTCTGTTCTGGAAAATCATCCGAAGAATATCCGTTCTAGACAAACTCGCCGCCATGGCCATTCAACTTCAAACAATGACATAACAAAAAATGAAATTAAGAGAGAAGTAAACATAACAAGCGTGTCTACTGCTGAGCTTCTGATCAGCTGTGCTGGAGCAGGCATGCCAATCGCAAAGACTAACTCGCATGATTATATCTGGTAAGACCTTCCCCTGAACCAGTTTGAAATTTTGGAAAACTAAAGAGTTAAAAGCAGAATGAAAAATGATTTTATCCCTCTGCTTAAATTTTTTTTAGGAGAGATAAAGAGTAACCACCCTTCTTGAACTTCAGTAGTTCGCAGCACAGGAGTAAATAAAACAAGAGACATAAGTAAACTGAACTTAACGGCGATCTTGTTTGAAAAGCAGTTGAAAAGGTTTGTTCTTTTTTGAAATGATTGGACCAAGGTGGATTGGACTTTAAATTTGAAGGAAATAGTGTAAGTGCATTTTCAAATCGAACTGAGGAAGGTAAATCTCTGTAGTCAGTTCATAATTATGTGATTTTTTTGGTGTAGATTCTCTTCATGTTCGTTATGGTCCAACATGATTCACTCTATGGAGGTTATGGCGGTCGGCCTGACCTATCTCAGTGTCAAGCAGATAACCCGTCAACCACGTTAACTTCAAGAAAATCGTGAAAAGAAATGACATCAATAACATGGGCAGGCCATGTGATTCCCGGTGAGTGTTAATATCTCTAAATTTAGATAGCAAACGCTTGTGCTATAAACCTACATACTACGCGTTTCAACATTGTTTAAGTCTTTCAGTTTTTGTTAGTTAACAATTAACGTAGTCAGTCATTTTGGTCAATGGAATTCTTTGATTTTTGTCAGTAGGATCAGTAAACTTGTGAGAGTATGTTCTGATATTGAGTGCTATCTGACATCTCTCACTGATAAATGACACAGGTCTAATGATTAATTGTACTTCAATCACAGTCGTATATTGCCCTCGTAATAACAATGATCTCAAAAATTAAGATCTCACTCTTTTATAAGGCTTCAACGGTATTAGTTTTTACTTATGGTGGAAACACTCCACATCTCGTACTATAAATCACAAGGTGTGCCTTTGCGTTGTTTGTCTCTGTTGAACAGTATGATGATAGGGGGCTGATGTAAATCATGACAGCCGAGGAAATCACTCTCAATGTCACCCAAGACAAAAAGCCCAAACACACAAATTGAAAACGACGCCGCAAGACTGGAGTCGGCGTGGTGGGGCTGGGGAGGGGGCCAGCTCACCCTGGCCAGGCGCGCCGGGGCGGATCGGCACAATGATTGATACGCGGTTTGGCTTCAAAGCCCCCCGGGCGGGGGGAGGGCTCCTCCCCCCGTGGAAAGGGCGATCGAATGAGGACGAACTGACCGGGGCGGGGGCCAGAGCAGGCCCGGGTGGGCCGGGGATCCCGTCAGACCACCAGCACCGGCACGACACAACAGCAGTTAAGTGGTCGGTTTGGTCAGGTTTCAAAGCTCAAGCCTAAAGCCTCGCTTACGCTCGCCCCGCCGCCGGGCCCGCCCCGCCCTACCCCGCAGTGGGGTGGTTCCGCACAGTGGTTTCCTCTCTCTGTCCTTGTCGCACTCATGGGTCACGGTCATAAGGAGCGAGCGAGAGGACACAACGAATACGCTGCTCGGAATCACCCCGCGCAGCTCCGCTCCCCTCAGCCGGGTCTTCTGCACAATAATTACGGCGCGGATGAGGATGGAGGTTGTTGGCGGTCAACATGGGTGCGGAGAAGGGGTAGGGGGTATGTATAAATAACTCCTGAGACTCGTCCCCCCGGGAGCCCCCCGCCCCCTCCGGACGCGCCGGGCAGCGCGCGGCCCGCGGCCCGCTGCGCGCTGGACTCGGCGGGGCAGGGCGGGGCGGGGCGGGGTACGGCTGGCTGGAGGAGGATCGGGTAGCGCCGCCGGCGTGGCGGCCAGTGGAGCGCCGTGGTTTTTCAAGGGGGAAATGACTCAAGGTTTCGGTGTCAGGCGGATGATCGATACTAGATAACCTGGATTATCCGGCTTGTCCCTCGGATGTAACTATTAGTTTCCATCCTAAAATTGACGACAATTACATCACCTCATACAAAAGAGTTGACTCACATTTCCTCGGGTAACCGTTCTGCCCGATTACCCAAGTCTAGTTTCCCCGTCGCGTCGGCCTCGCGATTCCCACCTCGCCCGCTGCCGCCACCTTGTGAGTACCGATTTTACTGGAGAAGTCACGCACGGCGCCCGGACCCCCGTCTCGCAGAAGCAGGGTGGTCCTATTTTAAGGCAGATTTTTGGTGTCGAAGAGCTCCGTGCGACACCCGGCTGCCTCTTCATTTAGTGTTTCTCTTCCAAGGTGGCGCTAGCCGGGCAGCGTGCCGGGCTGTGGGACCAAGGTGGAGAGGATGAGAGAACCTTGGCCGGGACGTGACGCCCCCCTATACCCCGCCCGGCTCGGCGCGTAACTCAGCATTGTCCGCTGCGCTTAAAGATTATTGTCGCGGCGCCGAGGCCGAGGCGACCCCATGGCCCATGGTCGGGTAGGGAGCCGGGGGCTGGGGGACCGGGGCGCGCAGGCGGATTCCGCGCCCAAAGATGAATTTTAGTGGAAGGAACGTGGATTCTACGTGGACTTGTGACGTGGTGTCCACGACGAGTATCCACATTCTAGCCACGTGGATTTGACTCCTTTTTCCTCGAAGTTTCAACGTGGAAGTTGCGTGGATTCAACGTTCTGTCAACGAAAATATTTTTCTTTTTTTGCACCCTCTGTGGTATTGAACCTGGAACCTTGGAGATAGAAGTCTCGTACCTTACCCATTACCCTACCGCAAGACAGTTTACAGGACAACGTCAGCTACCGATCCCATTCCAAAGCTCAACTCAGTCGGCTTATAGACTACTCTCTTTAAGTGCGTTGTGCGTTGCATGTCAATAAAAATAACCCGATTATTTGATAGTTTAATTTGTCAATGACGAATTATAAACATTCTTCAAGAACAGAAGCACAAATTCTAACTCTATTTTTAACGTTTAACGCTGAACTCACTAGGCGGTAACGTGGAAACCACGTGGATTCCACTTCATCACCACAGCTTCAAATGAGAAGGCCAAAACCAGAACAAAATGTATCTATTTGCGAAAATGGCAAAGTATATCTAAGTACAGCATTGAAGACCCGCCTTTCATCCTCTGCCTGCGTAGTGAATGTTTGCTGCACAGGAGGGGAAAAATCGTGGAATCCACGTGATATCTACGAACTCAAGTTCAAAAGTAACAAATATAATAAAATGCAAAATTTGTTTCATATCTGAGTAAAATACGTTATCGGTATTCTTTCAAAAGCAATAAAGAGAGGAAAAGTCAAGGAGGACAATAAGTTGAAATAACGTGGATATTCGAACTCCACGAGATATCCACGAATGCACGTAGAATCAACGTTGAATCCACGTACCGCTCCTCTTTGGGGCGAGCAGCGTTCAGTTCTGTCCTCCCTTCTTGCTCCTTAGGGCCGTGGCCCACGAGTGCGTCGAGGACAGAGTGACGAAACCACTGTGTGGCGAATCACTCACTCAGGGCCGGGGCCGAGCGCCTCCCGCGCCTCCGTCGCGTCCACTCTGCAGCAGCAGCGTGCCTGGCCGGGCCGGGCGCACAGGACACAGGGCGGAGCTGGTCACTACTTTTGGTCACGTTTTCCGCTCATGCGGCGAGGAGAGGACGGCGCAGTTGGTGCGTGCGCGGTCTGCTTTGAGGGAGCCGGACCCGCCTGCTCGGCCCTGCGGCGCCCCGCGCCCCGCGCCCCGTGCCCCGGGCCCCGTGCCCCGCTCCCCTCGCCCCGCGCCCCGCGCCCTGCGCCCCTCGCCCCGCGCCCTGCGCCCCGCGCCCCGCGCACCGCTCCCTCCCTTATTTTCCTCGCCGCACGTCCTCGTCCTGCTCGATGTGACCCCGATGTTGCCTCTGCAGATACGGGCCGGGCCGCGCCGGGCCGCAGAGCCTTCGACTTTTACCCCCGAGATTCTGCGCGGTACGTGACACAGTGGACACAGTCAGTCCCAGCCCCGCCCCGCCCCGGGCGCCCTGGCCTGTGGCCTGCTGGTCCGACACGGACACACCTTCGCACAGCGTATAGGCATCAGGCTACAGGCACAAGCCCCCACAACCGCCGCCACCGCCTGCGACCCGCCTCGGAGCAGAATAACACGGGCAGCAACCTCTTTCCCATTGTTCAGCGTGATTCACTTCCCGAACTGCGACGTGAGTCCCTCCCTGCCCTGCCGCTATTTCCGCCCGTAAATGGCGACGCCGATGTTCCTTTCTCTAACACACACCGTTCCCCTCATATGCCTACACCGCGAGCGTCGCGCCCCGCCCGGCCCCGCCCTACCCCGTGTCCGCGCCTCCCTCCCCTCGCTGGATACACAAGTGTTCGAGTTCGATTACTGCTCGCTCAGAGTGCAGTGAAGTTGTGACGTGTATATACTGGTGTACGACACTTGCAAGTCAGCTAATGGATCTATTCTACACTGTGAGAAAAACCGTACATCATACATTCTAAAATACTAGGGACAATTTTTGTTCCCAATTGAGCACGAATTCCGTGCATACGCAACATGTGTACGATTTCGTTCCTAATAATGGAGTAAAACTGCACAATTGCGCACTTTTACTTTTTAATTTAGGAAAGGAATCGAACACATGCTGCGTATGCACGGATTCGTGCTCAATTAGGAACAAAATTGTCCTAAGTATTTTAGTGTGTACAACAAAATAACGGTTTTGAATTAACGGTTTACGGTTTTCGGTACCGTACCTCACTAATTTTCCCTATACCAGGTACAATTTTCGATCAGTTTTTTATTGTACTTCGAAAAAACGGTTTAAAACTGTTGTTAAATTGTAGATTTTCCTTACAGTGTAGGGTTTGTACAGTGAAGGATTTGGATTAGTCCTTGCCAGTTCTCGAACATGGGCACTTGCTAGCTGCACAAATTGACTGCGCAGAGAAAGTGCGCACGTCAATGGTTTGTGGTGCACTTGGATTCCCAGCATTACCCTGAGTGGGAGCACCCTCCCGCCTGGCTCTCATATCTCCTTTTCTCTCCTCCCGGCCCAGCCCGGCCCGGGTAAGTGACGGGTGACGAGCTACATGCGGCTCTACCGCTGGGCGCAACCTGCCTCACCCACCCCATCCGATGGGTGACGGAGACGTTGGGGCGGGAGGGGGTGGGGTTGCGGCGGCACAATCGGGTTATCCCGGGCGGAAGGAAGTTAACTAAAACTATACCTGTAGGTATACATGGCAAAGTGTACTTCGGAGTTAAGTTGGAAGTACACCAAAAGTTATCGGAAAGTATACTATATGTTGAGTCTACCTGATAGACATAGGTATACCTTTGTCATGACTTAACGAGAAGTTTTCGCTAACGTAAAGTTCACTTTCAAAGTTAATTTATGATTACAAATTTTTTGCACTAAAATCTTATCTCCTGGTTATGTCTGAGTTCGTTTCACAGTTAAGAGTTTTGAGCACTTTTGCGTTCAATACATTCTACAGAATTTGTTTTCTCCCAGTTATGTCCAAGTTTGTTTCACAATTAAGAGTTATGAGTTCTTTTCCGTTTAATATATTTTCCCCTTTTTCTTAACATTCTGTGCCTTCTCGATCGTCTGGACCACGGCGCGCACCGCCACGCCACGCCCTGGTACACTCTGCGTACAGCGCGGCGCACGCGAGCCCGGCGGAACTAAAAATGGATCCAAAATCCAAAACTGGGACATTCCCAGGTAGGCGCGGAGCGGCTCAGTGTCCTCACCGTATCTCTCTCCACCGTGGTCTGGACGGAAATCCCTTATGTTTGACACTGCGCCGCCGGCTCGCACCTCGCACGGGATTACCACGACCCTCTCTACCCTATGCCAGCGGCACAGTGCAGGATTATCGGTGGACTGTCCACCGTGGACACCGCACAACAACCTTGGAAGTAACCAGCCGAGCGCCGACACAGTGTCTTACCCTGTCTTTTAGATGTTTTACATTTCAATTAATGTTTCCCTTTGTTCTTTAAATCAAAACAACCGTAGGAATAACGGCAAATCATCAATGTCGTGAAAACCATGTAGGTACTTTCCTTTTGAATCAGATTGCGCTCTGCTCTGCGTTTCACAACGACGAAAAAGTCTGAAGAAGCTTGCTTTTGGGCAAGGTACATAATGAGCGGTCTTTTGAGAGTCTGAAAGTAATAGTATCTCGCACAGATGCAACTCCGTTCTACCTGGGGTGTGTCACTGTCACTAATCCCCTGACTAAGCCGACCGGCCGGCTACCTGGTAGGTCAGGTCGACCGCCCGCGCCGGCTACGGGATGGGCTCCGGAGTCACTTGGGGACGAGACAGACATTCCTTAATCTCGTCCCTGTGGTCTGGTGGTCAGCATCACGGGTTCCGAGTATCAAGGTCCGAGGTTCAACTCCGCATCAAGTAAGGTCTATGTACGGTACGTTCAAACAATGAAATTAAAAGTGTCTACTGTAATACAATAAGAAGGGAGAAATCTCAGAGTAAAAGAAGCATAGGAAAGTAGGATCCAAAAATCTTTTTTCCCCGCAAAATTTTTGACATTTTTTTTATAGTTGAGATATGGTCAAAGCAGGAGTGCACTCTATGATCAGAAAATGTCAAGACAAAGTATATCTCAACTAAACTACAAAGTATACAAAAACTTAACTGAATACTTCCGAAAACTACGCAAAAACTTCCCGAAAAACTTACGAATGTCGAAAAAACTGGTAGTTTTTGTATAGTTTTAGTTAAGTTTTGTGAACTTTAAGTTAACTTTCCTTGGATATTTCTATACTTAAAATTAACTCTGAGTGAATAGGTATTGTTCACTTTCACTTGACTCAGACATAACTTATTCTCGTACGTAAAATTAAGTTCGATGTTCATCAAATTTTTACTTCAGTGATGGAGTGTAGACTTAAGTTCCTTCCGCCCGGGATCCTATCCGGCGCCACTCTCAGCTTGGATGTGGAGAGAGAGAGAGAGAGAGAGAGAGAGAGAGAGAGAGAGAGAGAGAGAGAGAGAGAGAGAGAGAGAGAGAGAGAGAGAGAGAGAGAGAGAGAGAGAGAGAGAGCGTGGGAGGAGCTCCTCAGAGCGAGAGGGTTGCGATTGCCTCTATGTGAGAGCAGACGGGCTGCCCTGCAGGCATGCCCGCTGGCTGGTGAATAAATCCCTACCCGCGGGTTTCAGTGCGGTGTTTGTGGTCTTCGCGTTTGGGCACGCCGAGGCACGCCGAGGTCGTCTCTGAGCGCGAGCGGCCGCCTCCGCTCGAACATAGCCGTGATCTGCGCCGCGCCCCCCTGCCCACCCTGCCCCGCCCCGCCCCGCCCCGCCGCGCGCAGACGTGAGGAATCGGCGAGCAGGCGCCTTGGATGACAGGACCTCTCATTGAAGAACCTTTTCTTTCACCACCTCCCCCCCCCCTCCTCCCTCACGGTGCCCCACTCTCCTCACCCCGCCCCGCGCCAACCCCTTCGCTTTGGTCTTTTCATCGATAAGAAGAGGGATCCCCGGGAGATCCTCTTATTATTAAATTCACAATAACGCTCTCGTGAATTAATTTTACTTTAAAGGCTTTCGCTCCGCCTTCTCTCTGTCCCCTCGGCTTTTGTGGCGCGTCAAGACTCTGTTGAAAGAGGCGCTGGTCGGGCTGTGGCAGGGGTGCGGATGGGGCACTGCTGCGTGGGGCCGGCGCCAGGGACGCGCCGTCGGAAGGGTTGAGCAAGAGATAGATAGAGAGGCCTCAGGCAGGCGGGCGGGCCGGGATGAGTGTATTAGAAAGTAGGAACGCGAGGGACAGCAGGGGAGTGAAAGAGAAATAAGCGAATGAGGGGGGGGGGGGGGGAAGGTTCTCCGGAACTCCGGAGCGGGGCAAGTCCACATCCGGCCCGGCCAAAGGGAGCCGCGGACCGTGTGGCCTCCGCCCCACCCCGCCCCACCCCGCCCCACCCCGCCCCCGGAACTCTAACTGTGATGCTGTCAACCTAGACGGCTCGCGCGGGGTGGGTGGGAGCTGCTAAGTGATTACTGGCCGTGGGCGCCGTGGGCTGGGACACTCACGGGGGCTGTGGCGGTCGAGGCCGGGTCGGCGACACTGCAGTGGCGACGGTCGCGGTGGCGGCGGCGGCTGCTGCTGCGGCTGCGGCGGCGGTGGTGGCGGCCAGCACCCCGAGGCCCTCGGCCACGCCGGCGAGTCCGCCGGGGCTGCGGCTCCGGCGCCGTCGATGACGCTCCCGTCGGTCACCCCCATTGGCCCCCCGGTCACTCGCGGGCGCCGCCCGCACCCGCCCGGGGCCCCGGGCTGCTGCACGGCCCCGGCTCGGAGCCCGTCGAGGCGCCCGCCGCCCGGGCCGACCCGCACACGAGCGCCATCTGCAAGCAGAGTCAGGCAAGGCATCTTCAACAACCTGACGACACTGTCAGAAAAAAAACACAGTGTTTGGTACGGTGAAAGATGGTCAACACATTGCCTAATCAGGCTGTACCTGATCGAGTACGGTCTTCGAAGTACGGTTCACAGTCATTTTTAACATGGTGTCTTATGTGGGGTACAATGAATGAGGTACGGTGATGCTGTACCTTGCCTACCACAGTTTTCCGTACACAGTCCTGTACTTTCGTACAGTATTTTCGACAGTGGAGCTGAAAGGGTTGATGAACTGTTAGACACGGCAAAAACGAGTCCTGCGGGTTTCCCAAGGGAATTCGCACATTCCCAGGAGGTAATCATCTTTCCTAGGGGATGTCCTGGGTTTTCCAGGAAAAACTCCCGGGAAAAACTCATTTTTTCCAGGTCATTCAGTGGGATTCCAACTCTCCTGGGAATCCCAGGACTCGTTTCTACTGTGCAGAGGATCCGCGTGATGGGTGGAGCGGCTTGCCTCAAGCGACAGCCAACTCGAAAATTTTGAGCACACAGAAATACAAGTGTATTTCTTTTTAAAAAAAATTACAAAAAATGCTCCCAAAACACAGGAGTTACACGACAGATCAGGGACAGACATAAGAATGCTAAGTAATTCATCGAAATACTTCACCAAAATACTAGAAAACTACCGAAAAATACATGAGAAATACAAGAAATACAAAGTGAGCGTAAACGTCAATCGAAATAGCTTAGCAAAAATGCGCCCGACCCGAGGAAAGGAACGCCCGCCCTGCCCTCTCGTCGGGGACCTCTTGGCGGGGCGGGGCGGGGCGAGTCTCTCATCGGACCCTCATCCTCGCTGTCACACCCCCGGGCAGGGCCTGAAGGCCTTGAGGCCTGCACGGCCCGGCCCGGCCCTGCTGGCAGCAGGCTTATCCAGCTAAACTCAACTGCATGCCCTACTTTGTGGCACAGAGATTACCGGCGCCCGCCGCCGCGCTGCAGCCAGAACTTTGCAAGCGACCCGGCTTAGCGCGGGGCCGAGGCGGCCGAGGCGGCCGAGGCCGCAGGCAGCCCGAGCAGAGGCCCCCAGGCGCCCAGGCAGGCCTCTGCCGCCGAGCGGAGCCGAGGCCGGACCTGGAGGCGCGCCAGCCCGTAGCAACTCCCTACGGCCGGGCTGACACCATGTCTCGGCCGCGCCGCCTGGAGCGGGTGAGGCGCGCGAGCGCTGTGCGCAGTTCTTTCCTTGCTTATATCTTCTGTTCAAAATCTAGTCGAAATGATCGACTCATGTCTTTTTGAAGGAAAAAGAACAAGGAATCCGATGGTATTAACCAAAATGCTGAAATCGGACCGGAAGTGTATGAAAATAAAGTTTGAAGGTGAAGTATGCGTTCAGGTGACGTGACGGACGGGCATATTTTGATTTTTTTCGAGGTTAAAGAAGCTTTTAACCGCCTAACAGTATGCGAGTCGATTGTTGTCCAGGTCAAGCTGCAACAAAATTTGTGAGTGTGATTTTCCTCAACATACCTAGTCAGAAGAAAATGCGTTGAGAAGTTGTGCCGGCAAGATGGCCACCTGAGCGTCGTCCATTTTCAAGTCTGAAAATATAATACTTCCACTTCACATCGGAAAGGCATAAGTATCCTAAACCATGCTTTGATTCATGCAGATTCTAAATCTGTGTTTACTTTTTCCAAAAGTCAAAGGATTGCTGAGATCTCGATGGATCCAATTTGCAATGCACGGACCGGCCGGAGCGCATCGTTTCCGGTAAAAAGCCGTTATGTGAAAAATAACCCATGCCTGGCGTCAAAATGTGTTTTAGAATACGTCTGAAACCTTCCTTCAACTTATTTCATTGGTCTTGAAAGACAAATCTGGTTGAAATACTCTGAAATCAACATAAATCCCACATATGCGCTGCCTAAACGACCATTGAATTTTTCATACCCGGAACGGAGCGTCGGCTGCAGCTTCGCGAGTTCCATCACCAAATTGTTTATTTTAGTATATTTCAACCCGATTTTTCTCTCAAGACCAAAGAAATAAGTTGAAGGAAGGTTTCAGACGTATTCTAAAACACATTTTGACGCCAGGCATGGGTTATTTTTCACATAACGGCTTTTTACCGGAAACGATGCGCTCCGGCCGGTCCGTGCATTGCAAATTGGATCCATCGAGATCTCAGCAATCCTTTGACTTTTGGAAAAAGTAAACACAGATTTAGAATCTGCATGAATCAAAGCATGGTTTAGGATACTTATGCCTTTCCGATGTGAAGTGGAAGTATTATATTTTCAGACTTGAAAATGGACGACGCTCAGGTGGCCATCTTGCCGGCACAACTTCTCAACGCATTTTCTTCTGACTAGGTATGTTGAGGAAAATCACACTCACAAATTTTGTTGCAGCTTGACCTGGACAACAATCGACTCGCATACTGTTAGGCGGTTAAAAGCTTCTTTAACCTCGAAAAAAATCAAAATATGCCCGTCCGTCACGTCACCTGAACGCATACTTCACCTTCAAACTTTATTTTCATACGCTTCCGGTCCGATTTCAGCATTTTGGTTAATACCATCGGATTCCTTGTTCTTTTTCCTTCAAAGAGACATATGCCGATCATTTCGACTAGATTTTGAACAGAAGATATAAGCAAGGAAAGAACTGCGCACAGCGCTCGCGCGCCTCACCCGCTCCAGGCGGCGCGGCCGAGACATGTGTCAGCCCGGCCGTAGGGAGTTGCTACGGGCTGGGCGCGCCCAGGCGGGGCGGGGCGGGAGGTGGTTTGTGATGCTCTCCCCTCCCTCCTCTCTTTCGCGTGTTCTTCTCGCTTACTGCTGACCCCCTCCATTTCTCGCCAGTGCTTGGGTTTACGTGCGTAACGCGTTTTATCTCGACTGAGAAGTAAGTGCTACGATGAGCTAGGAGGGGGTGGGGGTAAGGGGTCGCACTCATACAAAATGTGTTCAATGATTTTTTTAACATTATTTTCTTTTACTTTTTCCTTTTTGTTTTAAATTAGCATTTCATTTTTCAAGGAAAACTGTTGTCACTTTTTGATAAATTTTGGTCTTTTACCCCCATTTTTGATTTTTTGCCAATTTGATTTGTTTTTTTGTTCATTTTTTTTCGATTTTTTTGACTTTTCTTTTTCTTTTCATTTTTACTTTAATTATTTTTTTTTAGGGGGGGGGGCGTACAATCATTTCATTTTCTAAATGATCCCCCCCTCGACGATGAGTTATAACGGTTATTATACAAGGCCGTACTCGCTACCACTAAGGGGCCGTTCATATACCACGTGGACACTTTTTAGTCACTTTTTGACCCCCTCCCCCCCTCTTGTGGACAACCGTGGAAAATGACCCGACACCCCTCCCCCCTGTCCACGAGGAAAATTGAATTTCACCTTTTTCGCTGTTTTTGACTCGCGCTGTCGTGAAATTTTCAAATATCTTGGCATTAAAAAATAAAGAGTTGGTGGCGTTAATATTATAAAACAATACTAGGTGATTACTACTTGTTATTCATTTATAACAATCAAAAGGAAATAAAACAGAACAATGTCACCACACTGTAAAAAATACTTGTCAGGAGACAAGAAGTTGCACGACGAGCACCTTGTTCTCGAACAAAGGAGTTGTTTTTAGTATTACACTTAAAAATATCCGTATGTTCTTACCATATGGCCCCATACAAAGAACTTATGTGTATGGAACGGTATGGATGAGTTGTAACGTGACAACATAATTGTTGTTAACTTTTTAACTAACACATTTTGTCGGAGAACAGTGAATTAGTTTGTAATTAATAACCTTTCTGCGCAGCAATGAGACCAAAACACTTTTTTTGAAAAAAGAAATTTTTTGAATTCTTGACCTTTAACAAAAAGTTCGTTTTTTAACAACAAATGTAGATTTAAAAGTTAACAGCACTTTTGCCGTTAATCAACAACAAACATTTTTACAGTGCAATCTAGCTCGCTGTCTTACGTTAATCCTCGTGGACAGGGCGCTACTCCCCCCTCCCCCTCCCATGGAAATTCGTGGACTTTTCTGTCCCTCCCCCCTCCCCCAAAAGTGTCCACGTGGTATATGAACGGCCCCTAAGTTGCTTGCAAGTCGCATCCACGCACGGGAACCCCTTCTTAGCACTGCCCTTTTTCCCCTTTCCCAAAACCGCTTGAAAAGCGCTGCTTGAATTCGAACCAACTCTATGAGTCCCGTGGAGTGTAACGGCAGGTGCGCCCCGCGAGTCCTGCCCGGCCCCGGCCCTGCCAGCTATACGGCCAAAGGTCACCAAACTTCTCTCCTGCTGCCCCGCTCTCGCTCCTCCCTGCTGACCTAACCTGACGTACATGAGTTTTAAAAAGTTAGAGTGGACTTGCAGAATTCTGCGGCGGCCGGGGTCAGGGCAGGGCAGGGCGTGTGCGAGTGGTTGCGGCTCCGTGCGGCCTCACCGTGACGCTGTAGGCCCGGGGTGTGACCTGCTGTGACCGCTGGGCCCCCCGCAGCTGCGGGCTCTTTCATGTCAGCCATTGCCATCGCGAGGCCAGCTCGGCCAGCTATCGCCATGCTGCGCGGCTGCTTTTCGCACGACTGTAGGAAGAATACCTGTTTTTTTAGCCCGCCCTTCTGCTTTGAAAAAGCTTTAGAGCGGGCTTATGCAATCGATGCGGTGTCTGTCTGTCTGTCTGTCTGTCTGTCTGTCTGTTTGTCTGTCTGTTCCACTCGAAGGAGTTGAGCTAGAGAGTTGAAATTTTTAGGGTATCTTAAGGGTCACTTCTGGACACCGAAACGCCTGGTGCAAATCCTGGCAACCCTCATTAAGGCACTGAAAAAAATTATTAAAGTTTTCACGGAATAAATAAATAAATAAATGAAAAATCAACTTTTTCCAACCCCGTCGACCCGTACCTCTCCGAAAGCGTCTTTTCGCGTCCAGTTCAATGGTGCACACCGTTTTACAAAAAAATGGACCCAACTCGCGACTACACTGTAAAAAGCACCCGAAATTGGTCCAGTTTTCAACTTTTCTCAACCCCATCGACCCGCACCTCTATGGAAGCGTCTTTTCGCGTCCAGTTCAATGGCGCCCACCGTTTTTCATGAAAACGGACCCAACTCGCGACTACACTGTAAAAAGCACCCGAAATTGGTCCAGTTTTCAACTTTTCTCAACCCCATCGAGCTGCACCTCCCCGGAAGCGTCTTTTCGCGTCCAGTTCGATGGCGCCCACCGTTTTTCGATAAAAAGGACCCAACTCGCGACTACACTGTAAAAAGCACCCAAAATTGACCCACTTTTCAACTTTTACGAGCCCCATCGACCCGCACCTCTCTAGAACCGTCTTTTCGAGCGCAATTCAGTGGTGCCAACCGTTTTTCAATTTCCAGTGTTGCCAATCGTCAAAACTCAAACATATTGATTATTTTCGACATTTCTCGATATTTTCCTATATTTTCCGATATTTTCGACATTTTTCGTTGTTTTTCGATATTTTTTGATATTATTCGACATTTGCGGTATTTTTCGATATTTTTCGACATTTTCGATAATTTTCGATATTTTTCGATAATTTTTCGATAATTTTCGATAATTTTTCGATAATTTTCGATAATTTTCGATATTTTTTGACATTTTTGATAATTTTCGATGTTTTTTGATATGCTTCGACATTTTTGACATATTCCGACATATTTCGATATTTGTAAACATTTTTGACAATTTTTGTTATTCTTCGACATTTTTCGACATTATCCCTCATTTTTCGATGTTTTTCGATGATTTTCGACATTGTCCATGTTTTTCGATATATCTCAACATTTTTGAGATATTTCGAGATTTTTCGACATTTTTTACGAATTTCTACATATTTCGACAATTTTCGACATATTTCGACAATTTTTGAAATTTTCGACACCCCTCGACGCCTATACCATTAAAATTGGTTCGACGAGCGTAATTTAGTGTTGCCAACTGCTGCCAAATAAAGTCCGAGTTCGACCTTCCATCTGAGGCCGAGCTCACGTATTTCGACATTTTTCGACATTTCCGACTCCCCCTTTTTGCCGAATAACTGACCGTTTAGTCACTATCGGCACGTTTTCAAAGCAGAAGGGAGGGCTGTAGTTTCGGTGGTTCACCGTTACAAACTGCCTGTTTCCAAAGAGAATGCCTTTACGGGCCGCAGGCCCGATCATTTACAAGCTAAGAGGACGTTCTGTGTGACTTAGGGGTCGGGCCGAAGGCCCGACCGAACGCCGCCGGCAGGCCAAGCAGGCACGCCCCCTGCCGAACGGAGTTGCCAGCGTAGCAAAGCGGAGCTGGCAACGACGTTTGGCGGAAGGGCGGGCCTGCTTGTTT
>JAHWGI010000397.1:0-216954 GCA_029379305.1 Frankliniella fusca
GTGGGCGGAAATTAGAAGCGAAATTTTGAGCGCGGAGAGCGTCAGCTCAGCTTCCCGCGTGAAGCAGCAGCTGGAGCGGAAATGCGGGAGATTTGAAAAGAAATAAAATTGGACCGGCCGCGCCATTACCAATCGACGGCAGAAACGTGAGTCGGAAATTGGAATTTCTGAAAAAAAGTGGAAAAGGAAAAAAGTGGGGGGGGGGGGGGGGGAGTGAAAAAAACCGAGAAAAAAAAATTACTAAGAGAAGATGACATGAATGGGGGGAAATGGGGGGAAAAGGGCACTTGTGGTGTGTGGAGTTTTAGGGCTAGTCGTGGTGCGGTGTGTGTGAGGGGGGGGGGGGGGGGAGGGGCAGAGGGGCGGAATCAATAATAAGGAAGATTCGCGTGAGGGAACGGGCGTAAAGATGGGGAGGTTAGGAGGGGGAGAAGTAGGTTGGAATATAATATTGATTTTTGTTGGGAATATTGGATGTGGAGGAAATGTTTGTTGATATAAAGAAATGGATAAATCAAGGCCGCGGGGAGTGTTGTGTGCCGCACGCCGCGGGCGGGGGTGCGTACGAGCTCGACGTCGAGACGCGAGGCAGGGCGGGGTGTTGTGTTGGGGTTTGCCTGGCGGGGGGTGTCGGGGTTGTGTGGTGTCGGGGTTTGGCAATGCGGTGGGGGTTGGGGTTTTTCCTGCCTGGTTTGTTGAAAGAAGGGAACGTCATTTCTGAGAGGCGTTTAGGGGGGAGAGGGGGAAGAGGGACGTGCCTAAGACAGGGTGCCGTCCTGGGAGGAGGGGGGGGGGGGGGGATGTGTGATGCTCAACAGCGTTATTGCGCCTAATAAGTATGCCATTTTATTGCTGCAGGTCTCCTGTACTTTCATGGCCATTGATTTCTAACTTGAACTTCGTGCAGTATTATAATTATTTGAGGGTTTCGCGGCTAAAGTCTTCAGGAACGGAGAGCGAATACAGAAGTTAGCGATTAAACATGTACGTGTTGTGTGTATGAAATTTGTGTGTGATGTAATAGACTGATAAATGGAGCGGAAAGGCAGCAGGGCCTATTTAAACATATTTATATATTTTATTCAGTTTTTGCCAGAGATTAGTTAAACTTCTGTTACTCAAATGAAATGAAACTTTCGGAGCTTTTGTGTCCGCGACGCGAGACGAGCACTGTGCGGGGGAGAGGAGAGCGAGGGGGCCTCAACCGCACCCAAAATTTGTACACATGATTTCAAGATTTCACATGATTACACCTCTTATAATTGAAAGAAATAATTCGTAAAGTAAATACAAGCGTGGTTTGAGCTTTCTGAGCCCAAAATCCGCACTCAAATCAATTTTTTTCGGCAATAGATCCACATATTTCGAAGATAACAACGACTGTGTACACATGATTTCAGGAGTTGAGGCCCCCTCGGAGGAGAGGGTACTGGTGAGGGCGGCAGGGCAGCAGTCCCCCTTGTATAATATTCTGCCTCACTCGCAGCTCGATGCATGAGCAGACTACATGGCAGCTGATACATTCGGAAAAGTTGTATCGTGATATTTCTTCTTATAGCCTGCTTGAGCCAAATTCATCATCTGATAGTCATCAAAATTCGTCTCATATATGAACAAGTTCTCTTGGCTTCAAAAGTAAACGTTTCGGAAACATTTGTCTTCTGTCAGGAGTACGCGCGCTTTCCTTTACCTCTCTCTCTCTTTCTCTCTCTCTCTCTCTCTCTCTCTCTCTCTCTCTCTCTCTCTCTCTCTCTCTCTCTCTCTCTCTCTCTCTCTCTCTCTCTCTCTCTCTCTCTCTCTCTCTCTCTCTCTGACGCGGTTCAACGCTTCAGTACCGCGGCGTCAGCGCTTGCGTAGCAGAGCGTCACACGCGTTCGGCATTTCGAGTCGTTATCGCAAAAATAGAAAACTGTGTCAAAGACCCTGTATTTTGGGACGCGCGGAGGGAAAGAGTTTTTGGCAACGAGAAGGCGTTGCGTCGGGGAGTGGCGCCAATGGTGCGGGGCGGGGCGGGGCGGGGCGGGGCGCGCTTGATCAGCTCATCCCCGCCGGGAAGGTGTCGTCGGGCGAGGCCGGGGGGCTTTATGCCAGGGGACCAGCTCATAGTACTCCGAGTACTCAAATGTCTTGCTCACCTGATTTCAGGATTTCAAATAATTTCAACCCTAAAATACACATACAGTCTTTGGCTGATATTCCATTGGAATTTTTCTTTTGAACAAGTTTCCGCAGAAGTTTCTGTAGACTCTCCATTCTTTTTCTGTGTTGGTCTTCAGTATGGATGGCTTCGATGAGCCTTCAGTAACCCTGCAGACCTGATTTCAAAAGTTGGAGAGGACTGGGGCCTGGCCCCGCTCCTCTCCTGGGCCGATGCTCAGTGGACTTCTCTCCTCCTCGCTTCATGGCTGTTCGTCCCGCGCCGCGCCGCCCCGCGCCGCCCCGCCCCGCTCCAACATTGTTGTTCCTATCGCCGTCGCTGCTCTTTATCTTTATGGGCCCGACACCGATACGGCGTTCGAGTCGCATAAACCCTCCTCAGAAGGGTGGCGCGGCTGTCGGGCCGTGTAGGCCTCCGCCCGTAGGCATCCAACAGCCCTGTTTTCTTCGGCTCCCACTTATAATCGCCCTATGGATGGACCGAACCCATAAACACCCGCCCACGCCCCCGCGCCCAGGCCCGGCCCCGCGCCCTCACTTTGTGCGAAAAGAAAAACCTTGGTTTTCGCCCAACTTCCGCGTTCCGCTCGGAACAGGAGCAACGGGGCGGGGCGGGGCGGGGTGGAGTGGGGCGGAGCGCGTTGAGTTTTACTACCGTCGACCGTCGGCTGTTCGGCCGGGCCGGGCGGGGCGGAGCCTAGCCGGCCTCGAGAGAGCCGTAGGGAAGCTCGCGCTCGCGTCCTTAGCACGTGAGGGGCCCCGCCCCGCCCCGCCCCGCCCCGCTGCCACCAAGGTTTGGGGTGGGCTAGAAAATAAAAGGGAAAGAGAGAGAGAGAGAGAGAGAGAGAGAGAGAGAGAGAGAGAGAGAGAGAGAGAGAGAGAGAGAGAGAGAGAGAGAGAGAGAGAGAGAGGGAGAGAGAAATGGCCGGAGATAAAAAGATTTTTAAAAAAAAAACAAAAATTACCATGAATGAAATCGCCGTGGACTTTCGTCACTGTGGGGACCATAAAATATTATATACTTGGCCTCCTTAAGGGCGCGGGCTGCACGCCCGTCCTGGCCCGGGGTTGCGGGGAGATGTCGCGCCCGTCTCTCAGCACCCCACACCCCCTCTCTCTATCTCCTCCCCCGGGCCGCTGCTACTGCCCCCTCACCGCTTCTCTGCCAATTCAGCGATTTCAATCTTACCCCCCTCGTTTTGTGTCCGTAAAGTTGTAAAAAAAAAAGAAAGAAACCAAGTTTTATTTTATGTCTGCCCCCTTCCCCCCTTCCGCGATGCTTTGCCTTTCTCTTATATTCCATCGCCTTTCCTTCTGTGCTCTCCTGTGCAGCTTCTGCTGCAAGCGCCCTCCCGCCCCGCTGTCCTGCCGTGTCGCGGAGGTTGGCATTCAAGCGATGTGCAATTTTCGCGGTACACGCCAATGTTTCCCTTACTCCCTTCCACCCCTCTTTTCACTCTTTCCCACTTCGTTTTTATTTTTCGTTTCTGCAAAGGTTGCACACCGGGCGGGCACGCACCAAATAAACGCGTTGTAGTTTGGTTTGGGCTGGGCGGCTATGTCCCGAGCTTATATTCGCTGTTTTCTTGTTTTCCTTTATATTATTTTGGTCACTTGAGTTTCTCCTGCCCCCTGCTTCCTGCTGCAGCCGGGAGCCTTCGTCGCGACCTGCTGGCACCGACAGGACGGGCGCGCGACAGAGGCGACCGGTCCGAGGCTTTCATCTGGGATCCCCGCCATTATATTTGCACAACGATTCCGCAGGGCGAGCCTACTTTTCTAACGCTGTCTCACCTCTGTCATTCCCGCCCCGCGCTGCTGCCCCCTGTAACAGTACACAGAAAACTCGTATTATTATTATTATTATTATTATTATTATTATTATTATTATTATTATTATTATTATTATTATTATTATTATTATTATTATTATTTATATAATTCGCAGAACAGATGTGGCCGCATGTATATGGCGGAAATCCTTCCTGACAGCGGTTACGTTTTGAAGGCGCTCTTTGATGCTCCTATGTGCTTCTTCTGGCTTTGGGGCTACTCGATGGTGTTGCCGACCAACGGGTCGTCCATCATCACCCGAACGTCGCCCTCCTCCTTTTGGAACTCCTGATGGCTACGTTGAAGGTGGTGGGGTGACTTTTGACCTTGACCTTTTCTCACTCTGTGTTTATTGTTAATTCCCCTGATAGCTCTAACATATATACTCACAATTCACTCATAAGCAATTTTCCCTACATGATGGCCTAAAACTTCGATAAGTTGCCGTGGCTAGTGCAATGGCAGCGAGCCGCGTAGCTTTGTTAATATGGGCCTGGGGCATGGGGTATACACATTTTGACAATACCCCACGCCGGTAATCAGAGAGGACGAACAAAGAAGGGGGCGGAGGAACGCGATTGGAACTATGGACGGTAAATCTCCGGACGCAATAGCTGAGTGAGTACAAATAGTCGGAGTACCCAGTCCTCTCGTTGCCGGGACGAATTGTGAGGGGACTACCATGGATGCCTGCCTGCCTGCCTGCGTGCTTGTCTGTTACGGCCCCACTACTCCCGTCCCGTCCTATTCTTCCCTTCCTCTCCCCCCCCCCTCTTCTCTCTCTCTCTCTCTCTCTCTCTCTCTCTCTCTCTCTCTCTCTCTCGCCGTGTGCATATGTGTGCGCTTATCGACAGCAGGGGGAAAATGGGAGGTGTGTGCGTACGTGTGTGTGTGTGAGAGAGAGAGAGAGAGAGAGAGAGAGAGAGAGAGAGAGAGAGAGAGAGAGTCTGTGTAAGTGTCGCGTTAGTTATCAAAGGAAGTTTCATGTGCTGAGCTGAGCTCGCTGCTGGGCCGCGTGCACAGCATATGGTGCTCAGTCACTCAGTCGCGGCCTAGAGTCGAGTGTCAGTCCGACTTGTGCTCAGTGCGGGGCGGGGCGGGGCGGCGCGTGGCGTCCTGTCCTTATCGCTGCACAGCCGCTCGGCAACGATACGTCCTTGACGGCGGCTGCATCGCTGTGTAGTAATGATTTATCGAGCGCGCGCCGCTCCCCCGCCCTGCACCCCCCCCCCCCCCAATCACCTACCGCGCTTGTTACAGGGGTTTACTTGGCTTGACAGAAACGGGCCACAAATGACTCATGGTTGTCGGACACGCCCGCTTACGTCCTTATCCTCCGCAGGTTTACGGTTTCGGAATATTAATCTGAACTGCTTTTGGTATTACGAGGAGACCGAAGGCCGAAATTTAACGAAAACGTCGAAGCTTTTGAGCGCTTCGCTTCGATTTGGACGCGTATTGGTGTGTCAGTTTCTGCGATCTCACGGATCGGTAGGAAAAGTGCTGCCCTGTACTCGCGCGGAAAGCGGTGGACATGACCCCTGGCTGTGTGGACTGCTCGGTATTTCTACGTCGCGCCTCACACTCGGGTCTATTTTTAACCATTATATAACGCGAGATTCGAATACGGCCGTCATTGAATCATGCAAATTCCATTCCGAAAGCGAATCCTCACTCGGGCGATTCGATCCGGTACTGACCGTACAATTCGCGCAGCTCCATCTCTCGTCCATTTTTCTTCTTTTTACCTTCTTCTTCTTCTTCTTCCCCTGGACTTATAACTATCGGGAAGGCTTCCTGAAGAGCTTTTGTTGCCGTCGGGACCGGTTTGGTCTGGCTGCCTGCCTGCCTGCCTGCCTGCCTGCCTGCCTGCCTGCCTGCCTGCCTGCCTGCCTGGCCGGCCGGCCGGCCGGACTGCGCTGGCTGCCTGCATGCCTGCCTGGCTGGTCGTCCTGCCTGCCGCCAGCCTCGGCTGTCCGTCCGCGAGGCGACACCGCACCGCGCTGGCCGCGCCTCACCGCGGTCCGCGCTCACCGACACCCCCTGTCATCACTTTTTAAGTGTGTGACTGCGGGGTCGGGTGGCGGGCCGGGCCTGGCCGGACCAGGCGGTCAGCATCTGCTGACGTGCGTGCGCTTCCGGTCAGGCAGCCGCAGGCAGCAGGCGCTCCCCGGGGCAAAGGCGCGGCCGTGGTATGTTTCACTCAAGGACGAACAGAGCTTCTTCAGACTATAAATTGTAATATGTGTAGTGTAGTCAGTTTTGCTTGAACGAGTCGGCCTTGAGCGTTACGTATGAGTTTGAGCATTTTTTTTATTATTATTATTATTATTATTTTTTTTTTTTTGGCCTGACTCCAAAGTAGCGGCTTACTGTCGCGCAAAGTTATCGGCGTTTTCTATGCGAGAATCCATTAAGAAAAAAAAAATATGTAGTTGTGAGAACCATTCACGATCCGCGAGTACGCGCGTGCGTGTGGTCTGTCAGTCGTGGTGCGGCTGCTGAAAAAGAGGAGGCAAGAAGAGGGAAATCTGTCAGCGGCGCGGCGCGGGCCGGGCGTGTCTATATCTGGGTCTACGCGTGTCTACCCGGGTGTCTAGGCGTGTCTATCCGCGTGTCGGGGCTCCGAGAGACTCGGACGTCTGTGCAAATAATGGGCTGCCCGAGCGGCTGACAGTGAGCAGGGCTAGTGACTGCCGGTGACATAGACCAACAGTCGCCCCGCCCCGCCCCGCCCCACCCCGCCCCGCCCCACCCCACCCCACCCCACCCCACCCCACCCCACCCCACCCCGCCCCGCCCCACCCCACCCCGCCCCACCCCACCCCACCCCGCCCCACCCCGCCGTAACATGGCGTCGCGCCCGTCAGCGCCGGACGTATTTTTTACTTTACTGTCGGCAGTAATTCATAGGTGGTGCTTACCTGATCCTAAAGCGCGCTGCTGGAGTGCGTCGCGCCGCGCCGCCACTATACAACTACAACTACTACTTGTGCACTACGACGTCGTCGTCGTCTCGGCGTTGGCGTGGCGTGACGCGGGGCTTGTCATTGTCCTACGCGGACGCCCCGACATTGTAGCTTAATTTAATGGCATTGCATTGGCGATGAAAAGGTATGCCAGGGCTGGCGGTGCTGACGGCCGCGCCACGCCGCGCCACGCCACGCCACGCCGCGCCACGCCACGCCACGCCGCCCGGTGTTTGTGTTGTACTGCAGTAATAACAAGGCGTACAGCAGCAGCGCCAAAATCACCATACTTCATCATCTTTATCATCACCTCCCCTCTGCCGCCGCCGCCGCCGCTTCGTCAAGAAAAACGTTAGCGTCGTCGCGAGCAGCACTATGCTGCTAAATGTTGCCGCCCTCTAAGACGATATTTTCTCCAAACTAAACACGTTTTTGTTGTTGTTGTTGTTGTTGCGTTGATCACTGAAAAAACGGCATCCTGGTTTCCAAGCAGTTTTGGAAAAACCAAGCAGCTCTTATGGAGAAAATACAAAGGGTTTCCGGGGCTGCTTGAAAACCAAGACGAAGTTTTTTCCGTGATTCGAGCTGCGCCGTCCCTGCAGTTGACTGACTTGTGTCGGAGTTTCCCTAAGTTTTGAACGGGCTTGTTGGCTCTAGAGGAAAACAACTCTGAAATTTTTGTAATTCAGAAAAAATTGAGGTAGATTAAGAGAAATCCAGAAAAAAATCTGGAAAATTAAAGAAAATGCAGGAAAATTCACAGAATTTCTCAAAATCTTCAGAAAAATTCGAGCATTTTTTTAAAAATTTCTATTTTTTTTTACACTAATACCAGATAAATTTGGATCACTCTAATGCTAAAAAAAAGCAACAAAAAAATTATTCAATTTTATCACAAAATAATTTGGTCCACAATAGCGGGGTAAGAACGAGCCACCCCCTAAATTTAAGTAAAAATTCACGAAAATTCACAAAAATTGACAAAATGTGTACACAAAAATTCATAGTTGCTTTCCCCTCGTATTTGGCTACGCGTCCCGGCGGCGCCGCGCCGTTTCGGAAAAACACTCGCACTGTATTTGGAGCTGTTCGGCGTGCCGTGTCGCGCCGGGCCGCGCCGGGCCGCGCCGGGCTCGCCCACAAGGAAAGCCTCGTCTCGTCCCCGACATTGTCTGCTGCGGTTAGTGCTGCCGCCTGCTGCTGCCGCGCACCTGTGCGCGTGACGTAAACGAGGAGGGAGCGAGTGAGTGAGATAGGGGGGAGAGGGAGAGATTGAGAGAGATGGGGTGGGGGAGGGGGGGGGGGAAGGAGAGAAGGGGCCGTTAAAAGTAAACGGCTGCTACCTGTGTTGAGTCCTTGCGCGGGTCAGTGCGGCCCGGCGCGGCCCGGCGCGGCCCTCCTAGCGCCTGCGGGTGCCGGGGTAGGCAGACCCGCTGTGCACGAGGTGCCCGGCGGGCCTGCCTACCGTGCCGGGCGCTCCCGACTCCTGATGGGGTTTTTGCCTTCTTGCGGTGGGCGCGGCGCCGGAGCCGTTAGGCCCCTCGCTGCAGACGGGCTCCGGGAGGGCTCCGGGCTGCAGGCGGCTGCAGGCTCCGGGTCGGTTTCCAGGTACGGGCCGGGAGGGCCGCGCCGCCTAGCGGCCGCGTGATGGCACCGCAGTTTAGCGGCGCCGTGCCGCCGCCACCGCGGCCGCCTTCAAATTTCCTTGGAAGTCCCTGATCGTTCCTAGCGCCGTGAAATTTCCCTTCCTAGGAATATTACCTTTCCTCAATTCTATGATCTCTCTCTCTCTCTCTCTCTCTCTCTCTCTCTCTCTCTCTCTCTCTCTCTCTCTCTCTCTCTCTCTCTCTCTTTGCGCACGCGAGGGAGACCGCAGTGACTGCTTGGCGGTCCCGTGGACGCTCGGGCGCACAGGCCCGCGCGGGATGTAATGTGCGCACGCTTAGGCGCCGTGTGGTTTTGTTTATCCGTTTCACCCCTGCAAGCGTTTAAGGTTCAAATACCGGCAGCGGCGATATGTTTTCTTTCTTTTTTTTTTTCCTTCGCCTGCGGAGTGCTCGGCGGCTCGGCCCTCGACCGTCACTGACCACTATCGGGCCGGGTGGGGCGGGGCGGGGCTGGCTCGGTGTTTGCTGATCACCTTCCCGCTGCGGGGCGCGCTGATAAGCGCTCCGTCTGACACTGACCGCTGCCCGGCTACCCCCATCAATCTTACCCCCCCCCCCCCCCGTCCCCCCCTGTCCGCCCTCCACGCCAGCGCACTCGTCTTGTCCAGTGTCTTGCCTCTCTGCACTAGTGTGCCCCCGGCCCTCCTCTGCCTCATCTCTCTCCTACGCCTAGACTTTCCCCACTCTGCGCCTCGAAATACGGCGCGTGTTTGAGTGCGAGTCTCTCTCTCTCTCTCTCTCTCTCTCTCTCTCTCTCTCTCTCTCTCCTCTCTCTCTCTCTCTCTCTCTCTCCTCTCTCTCTCTCTCTCTCCCCCCCCCCCCCCTTCGGCTTCCTGGTAGTGTCGTCGAGAATCACACTTGAAATTTATTATAAAACGCGCTTGGAGGATATTTCTGTTTCATCGCGGCTCGTTGTCCGCTCCCCCGGCGTTCGATTCCTCTCCTTTTTCGAACGTCCAAATCGCCCTCATTTGTTCCAGTCGCCTGGTTCCCAAGGGTCGAGGGCGGGGCGGGGCGGGGCGGGGCGGGGCGGGGCTGGGGGCCACCACTCCTGGCGCCGCGGCGCCGAGGTGCCTCGAGTGCACTGTTACCAACCTACCCTTACTTGGTGAGGGGAAAAAAATTATACCGACGTGCCCTGGGGGAAAAAATGCCAGCTAAAAGTTATTCTTGAAACTTATCGATCACCTCGGCTCGGCTCGGCTCGGGGCGCTGAGCGAGCAGGCGCCAGCGAGCAATTTATGTGCAAATGCCTCAAACGCCTATTCCACGCTCCAGTGTGTGATTGTCACGCATTGCGCGCGTATAATTCATAGGCGGGATGAGGACGCGCACAGCCGATCTACTGGAACCTTTCCCGTCTCCCGAGAGCGAGAGAGAGAGTGGGAAGGAGGGAGAGAGAGAGAGAGAGAGAGAAAGGAGAGACGTCCCCGCTGTCAAAGGCACGCCACGCCAGCCAGCGGCGCCCCTCATTTATGGCCCTATTTGCTGGGAAATTAGTAGAAATGTTTTGCACAAGGCGGTCGGTCGGTGCGCCGAGTCGAGTCGGGCCGAGCCGAGCCGAGCGGCGCGCGGCACTTGGGGACATTTGTCACCGTGAGGGATAATGGTCTGTACCCCGCGTCCTGGGCCCTGGGCCCCGGGCCCCCGCTTCTAATGGCTGCTGATAAATGCTTGATCGTTAGCTGATGTGCTACTCGGGCCGCGTAAATCATATAGGAAAGGGAAAAAAGGGGGCGGCAGCGGGTGGAGGAAGGCGGCGCTGTGGCGGCGCCCTGCCCCTGGTGGCGCCTGCAGGCCGCGGGTCCGAGTGGGCCTGGGCCGGGGCCGGGGCTGGGGCCGGGGCCGGGGCCGGGGGCGTCAGGGTGTGACAGCTGTCCTAAGTCGACCTTCCGGCGGTCGGGTCCGGTCCGGAGCAGCCGGTGTTCTGCCGACATTCCGCACAGCCCGCAAGTTCTGTCCGGGTCGAAGAGTCTTATTTACTCCTAGCCAACGCCCCCCCCCCCCTTTCCCCCTCACCCATGCCTGCTGCCAAACCCGCAGCCCTGATTGGAGAATGCATTAATCAACAGTTTTATCAGTTTCCATTCTTTCAATTCTCTTGCGCGCGGGCCCGACGGCCCGACCCGGCCCCGGCCGGTCCGATTGCCTGTCGGCCGCCCTCGCTCCCCTCGCTGTTCAACCCCTTCGAGAGGGGAGCGGCGGGGCAGGGCGGGGCGGGGCGCGCCAGGCAAGCCGCTGCCGTCGGGCTGAATTTTTCATCCGCCCGTGTCTGATTGAGTTCCTTAATATCCTGCCGGTCGGAGCGGGCGAGTGGCGGGGAGGTCTTTATCACTGTGATGGAAATATCGCGAGGGATAAATCGACTGGGAAAGGGCGCGCCGGGCTGCCCCACCCCACCCCACCCCACCCCGCCACGCCCCGCCGCGCCCCGCCCCGCCCGGAGCACCTGACTGATCTCTCTCAAAGCGATTCCCGTGCACACCCGTCTCTGGGTCGCGGACGCATTTTTTAGGGGGTCATTTTTCTTTGACTCTGTTAGTTTTTGGTTCTCTTTTCTGAGAGGGTAAGAGTGCCCCACTCTGCGAGGCGCGGGCGCGAACGCCCTCCGCGTGGGGCCGTGGCCGTCGCCTGCCGGCGCAGGGTGTTGGCGTGAGCTTTGGGCATTGGCCGTGTTACCTTGAGAAAAATCTGGGAGACAGGAACGAATGGGGGCGAGGTGGGGGCGCGGCCTGGCAGGGCGGGGCGGGGCGGGGCGGGGCGGGGCGGGGCGGGGCGGGGCGGGGCGGGGCGGGGCGGGGCGGGGCGGGGCATAGTGAGCTCGAGCTCGGGAGGGTAGGGCGGTCGAGCCGGGCAGGGCAGGGCAGGGCAGGGCAGGGCGGGGCGGTGAAAAATCTGACAAATACCTCCTCGCCCTGCCTGGCGTCTGTGCGCCTGTCTGCGCGTCCGTGCGCCTGTCTGCGCGTCCGTCTGTCTGTCTGCCTGTCTGTCGGTCGGTATCCGCTCGAACGTTTCACTCGCGGAGTGTGAATGAACCCGTCGGTCAGACTACGATACTGCTGCTTCCCTTGCTCTCTCATTGAGCCGGCCCGCACCCGCCTCCCCTCCGCTGCGGAATGCGGCATGTGAACTCTGTTTGTGTTGTTGAATCGCGCGGTAAACCGCACCGCGCCCCGCCCTGCGCCCCGCCCGCGCCGCCCCGCGCCGCCCCGCGCCCCTCGCCCTGCTGCTCCTGCTCCCTGCTCCGGCCCCGCCCCGCCCCGCCCGGCCCGACTATTGGCAGGACAAGTGCGGGTCAGGTGCGGCGCTGTTCACACCACTGCCCGCCGGCTGGGCGTTATTCGCACCCTGCGCAGTTATTCGCCTTTATATTTCGGTCGGCTTGTGCAGCTGTATCGCCAGTACAGGCCGCGGCCAGCGCAGCGGGCCCAGCTGTGTAATGATTGCATGTCGAGCAGACGGGCGGGGCGGGGCGGGGCGGCGCAGAGCGTTCACATCTGAATCAAGTCGTTTGGCCTGCGAGTTCACTGCCTTCCTTCGAGCAGCAGCAGCAGCAGCAGCAGCAGCCTTCTAGCAGCGGCGGCAGGCGTTCTTATGACTCACCCGTAGCAGCCGGCCGGCCTGCGCCGTGCGCTGCGGTGCACGGCTGAGTCGAGCCGAGCCGAGCCGAGCCGAGCCGAGCCGAGCCGGTGCTCGAATTAGTCGGAATATTCAACCGAGCCGAGGCGACTGCCACCACCGGCGCGCCCCATCCCGTCCCGCCCCGCCCCGCCCCGCCCCGTGCCGCGGGCCGCGGCCTGCCTGGCCAGGGGCTGACTTTGGCTGACGCCTCTCGGGGAGGCTGCTGCGAGCCTGCCGAGGGGTCGGGCGGGGCGGGGCGGGGCGGGGCGGGGCGCCCACCCACGGGCTGGGCGGTGCCGAGTGAATGACTGTCGCTGTCCGTCCCGCGTCCCCTTTCTCACTCGCCCCTTGCCCCCACTTCTCTTTCCCTCTCTCTTTCGCCCTCTCCCCCTCTCCCCTCCACTCATTGCAGCGCGGGGGGCAGGTAGCGACGCACGCAACCCCAACGCCGCCTAACGCCCCTCTGACACACTACTACTCTCGCCGACCCGCCGCGCCACCGCGCATGATTTCTGTCACTTTTACCCTGGGTCCTCTCCCCTCCTTTCTCTCTCTCCTCTCCGCCCCTCTTCTCCCTCTCTTTCATCCATACTCTCTCTCCCCTCTCTTTACCTCGCATACTCTTTTATATTACTCGCGTCATCAATTTTGTGCTGCAATGTGTGGATGTGTGGGTGAGAGAGAAAGAGAATAAGGGAGTATTTGGCTCTCTCCCCTCTGTCTCTCTCGCTCGCACTCTCCTGCTACCCACCCACACCCCTGTGTGCGTGATGACGTCGTTTGTGCCCCCCATAGCGACACTACTTTATTTTATTGATCTGATATCAAATGTCACCCCCGCACACCACAAAAGCCAACCCTCTCTCTCTCTCTCTCTCTCTCTCTCTCTCTCTCTCTCTCTCTCTCTCTCTCTCTCTCTCTCTCTCTCTCTCTCCTTTTTCGGTCGCTCACTCCCTTCCGGAGGGTAATTCATGGGTGTCGTGGCGCGGCGTTGCCGCAGCCAGCGCTCATATGATAGAAGGTGTGACCTTCGCTGATTAGACCCCACCCCCGCCCCGCCACCCCACATCCGCCCCACCCCAACCACGCCACGCCCATAACGATGACACGATATCCGCTCGCTCTCTGTCCGGTTGTTGAGGAAAGAGAGAAATGAGTGCTCTGGGGTAGGTGGGGGCGGGGCGCTCGCTGCACGCCACGGTGACCGGCCAGGCCCCGGCCGGGCCCCGGCCCGGCTAGCAACGCGGTCACCGCGATGGCAACAGTGGAGGAAAGTGCAAAAAAAAAAATAATAATAATAATTAAACGTCGAGATTTCGGTATTTGTTTTTAATTTTTGGCACCCCGTGTCCCTCTGCAATCTGGGTTCTCTCACACCAGTTTGGGCTGTTCCTGCTGCTCCCGTTCTCTTTCTCTTTCTCTTTCTCTCTCTCTCTCTCTCTCTCTCTCTCCCTCTCCCTCCCTCTCCCTCCCTCTCCCTCTCCCTCCCTCTCCCTCTCCCTCTCTCTCTCTCTCTCTCTCTCTCTCTCTCTCTCTCTCTCTCTCTCTCTCTCTCTCTCTCCCTCTCCCTCTCTCTCCCTCTCTCTCCCTCTCTCTCTCTCTTACAATTTTTTTTCCTCTCCGCCTCGCACCGTCCCCCTAAATGGCCCTGCGCCTGTCTCCGATTGCAGAGCCCTGCGTTCGCAGAACGCGTGTCCGCGCGCGTCCGGCCCGGCGCTCACGCAAATCTCGACCGCACCATTGTCACGTTCAGGACCAGCACCAAATTTTTAATTATTATTTTTTTTCTAATTTGATGCTGTATGTACCACAATTACTTTTTTCTCCCCTTTAATTTTCAAAATAAATCTTGTCGACGTCGTTTAAAACTAAATCGCTCCCCGTCAGTGTCATTACGTTGGATTTTTTCTTCTTTTTTTTCCGGGGGATACCAAACATTAAGCGGCCCCAATCTGGGTGACCTTTCCTTTCCCTGTTGCGGCCGTTCATAACTCAGTGAGAATGGCGTCTAGTTTAGTGTATGGAGCAGAGGTGTGGCCTCTTCGCGCGCGACACGGCAACGCGGCACGGTCCGGCCGCGGGGTACACCGCCAAAAAGCAAGATGGTTAAAGGCGGAGGGCTCGAGACCAAACTCCTCCCGGAGTCTGGTCAGTTCTTCCCTATGCTTTTATAATAAATGGCCGGGCTAGGGCCGGATGGCGCCCTCCTCTCGCTGCCTGCCGACGGTAGGGGAAAACCGACTTGTTTCCGAAAAGCGCTCTCCTCGTCCTGTCTTTCTCGCACTCGTTGGCTTCGCCGTATAGGTGCAAGAGAGACGGAGCGAAGAGAGCGCTCTTCAGAATAAGTCGGCTGGGTTGATTACTCCCAACAGTGTAGACTCTACTGCTACTTTTCTTCTCTGACCTTGCATACGTCGGAAGTCAACGGAGGAGAGGCCCGGGGCGGGGCGGGGCGGGGCGGGGCGGGGCGGGGCGGGGCGGGGCGGGGCGGGGCGGGGCGGGGCGGTCGGTGTCAGGCCTGGCAGGGTCCAGCAGCAGGTCCAGGTCCAGGACCTCGGGGGAGTCCTGTCTGAAGGATCCCGGGGGACGAGGAGCGGAGCCGAGCCGAGCGCTGAGCATGATAAACGATGTCCTGCTTGCATTCAGTCTGGCAGCAATAGAAATCCACCTCCCACCCCTCCGCTCCACTCCCCACTGGGCCTGCCCTGCCCTGCGGCCCGGATCACCTTTTCTTTCGTCAATTTTATCTTTTATTTTCCCCTTTTTTAATACTTGCCTCGCAAGCCTACGTCGACGTGGTAATCGAACAGGCGGATCTAATGTTAAACTTCAACTTGAAGCAATGACTTTGACGATTGCTGTTGAATTTAGTATTTAAAACACTGCCAGAAAACTTTTTGTTTTCGGGGGAGGGGGGCTGAAAGGGGTATTTGAATCCGAGACCTCTCTGAAAAACCAAGTGTGTACAAGTATTCATTATTTATTGCATACTTCGAAGTATTCAGCAAATCACGTGAACATGCCCATGTATGCAGTAAATAGTGTGTACATGTCTATGTACACATTATTTACTGAATACCTTGGAATGCACTCACGAAAAATTGTACGGGAATTACGTATGTACATGCCAAGGTATTCAGTATAGTGTGTACATAGACATGTACTCACTACTTACTGCTTACAGGGCATGTACACATTATTTGCTGAATACTTCGAAGTATGCAGTAATTAATGAATACTTGAACACACTTGATTTTCCAGAGCTTCTGATGAGTTGATCTTTGAGTGTTCTCGTACTGCTGGTACTGTTGGTACACAGCGCCGCGCCCCGCCGCCGGAGCACGCACTAATTTTCATCGCTCCGCGTTTTGTCTGTTCACAGGTAACGACTACATTTGGGGCGAGGGCAGAGTCGGGGTCAGATGTGAAAGTAAGTACACCTGTTGTGGCTCGTCGTTATTGTGATTATGGTGATTCAGTTCGACTTGGACGACGCGTCGCTCCTCCTGCTGGGAGGTAACACGCGGGTAATGGCCAAGCAGTGCGCGGGTGGCGTCGGACGTCACTCGGCCGGTCGTGACGCGACGTGTGTGGAGAATTGGCGTTGATTGATCCGAGACGTGACGTCATGTACCCGCGATGATAAGCGCTCGACGCATTCACAATTCCTTTTCTTGCTCTTTGCATGTCTATGTATACTTTTATCGCGTTCCTTACTTGTTTCGGCTTCGTTTTAGCCCATAAATATGCGAATGTGTTCTCTTCTCAGAGACCTGCAGCGAAATGAGGGTACGGACTTTTTTTTTTCTTTTTTCGTAAGCGCGCGTATTTTGTATTTTACACTCGTAGAGAAGAAATAATAATGGGGGAAGAAAAGCGGAATAATATGGCAAACCGTATCTTCACTTTCGTTCTGACCTTGCGGCTGTGAAATGGTCGTCGCGGCCTAAAGAGGATGGGTGAGATCATGCCGCCATTTTACTTGCAAAATATCGCTGCTCGTGCTCATGTCTCAGTATGTCGGCCCACGGAAGTGGTAATTAAACGAGTCGGCCGGCCTTTTCAGCTCCGGCATTCAACGTAGTAGTATCAAGCGGACAATCTTCTTTTTCTTTTTTTCTTCGCGTTTCTCCTAGCACGCCCCTCGTCAAATTTCCAGTCGTGTTACAGTTTTCGTGCTGAAGTTCTTCTTTTCTCTTTGATATCATTAGAGCTGGGAGTGCTTGCCACAGGAGTCGCGCCACCTTTGCCTGCAATGCTTATTTGACATATCGGGTAGGGCAGAGTCCCGTGAAACCGAAATCGGCAGCAGCCTCTGAATTACCGACTGAGAGACCCGTCTTGCTCTTCCCGTGCCTCATATTGTGGCTCTCTGCCCGCACCTTGACCTATGACCGAAACACTCGGAGTGACCCACCGTTGGCCGAAGGCGCCTGGTAAATCCGAGGGAGGGCTGGGGGGCGGGGCGGGGCGGGGCGGGGCGGGGCGGGGCGGGGCGGGGCGGGGCGGGGCGGGGCGGGGCGGGGCGGAGTGGTGTTGTCTAAATGGCCCGAAATGCCCGAGCAGCCTTAAGCCAAGTTTAATAGGGACTGATGTGCAGTATAGTAAATTGGGGTCGGCGGGTTATCTCCGTCCAGTGCAGGCCCCGGCCCGTCCCGGCAGCGTCCACTTGCACCAGCTACACTGCCCGCACCCCGTGGCGAAAGCCGTTGTACTACGTTTCACCGGGTCAGAACTAGTATACAATTTGCTGGCACGGTATTACAAGGGGAAAAAAATATAATAAAAAAATGTGTGCGTGCAGATCTGAGCGGAGGCACCTTTAAGGTCTTCCTTCTTGGGGCGTGGTAGAGGTGTAGTCCCTTAGGGGCTTTATACCTCGTTTGGGGGCGAGCTTTGGGCTGGGCGGGCCGTCGTAAAGTGATATTTCGATGCGCGCATCATGTAAAAAAAAACCTTGTCAATCTCGGAGGGTCAGGGAAGGTCCCCTTTCTTATGGGTCCCTGTCTCCTTCCTGCGTATCCCATAATCAGGGTTGCCACGATGTCAAGAAAATCAGGAAAAAGGCAGTATTTTAAAATCACTACATAAGGAAAATCAGGATAATGTCAGGAAATTGAAAGAATGGTGTCAGGTCAATTGGCTTCATTACCAATTGGTTCCTAGCCGGTCGTGAGAGGGTCAATTCCTTTTTACGTTCCTGACCATTTCTTATTTTATAAGTACGATACTTACAGAACTGTACAGGATTACTAACGAATTAGTAATCCTGCTGCGTAAATCAAAGGTATCTACTAAGGAAAAAAAATCAATATCAGAGAGTGAGTTTTATATCTGAGAGTGAGTTTTGTGAGGATGTTGTCATGATAATGTCAGGATACCGTAAAACAGTCTAATACGGACTCTGTGAGGTAATGTGGACCACTCTCTCCTTCCTATGTTTCACTTCTGCTCAACTCGTGCAAACACTGAGCTGTCGTACAGCATTCTCAAGAACACAAGAAAGTGGTAGTACGAGTCGATCAAAGGCAGACAATAGGAAAAAGAGGGTGGTCCACTTTACATAGCATGGTCCTTATTAGCCTGTTTTACGGTAATCATAAATTTGATATTAGTAGGAACTCTGGCTGTGTGTGTGTGTGTGCTTCATCTGCGGGTGCGCGGAACCACTCTCGCATCGGCCCTGTTGGATATTGGTGCTGTTGGATGTTTAAAAGACGATTCTTACGGTTAAAGTATCGTGCCGTGGCACACCCCCTCTGCCCTGCGTGTCCCCTCGTCAACTTGCGACACCATCCCTCCCTCAGGTCGCAACGACTGCCGAGCCGCGCCTACCTGCAAGATGACATTTGTGCTATCATCGTCATCTTTATCATAATTAATCGCTAGCATCCATCATCGTTATCTTTCTTTCATATATCGTCGCGGCACCGTGACTTGGACCAGGAACATTTAGAGTCAGTGTAAAGTCACCGTTAACGTACTATTCAAATAAAAGAGTTTTTTTTTTTTGTTTTTTTTAAAACTCTCAGCCAGCCGTGCCTAGGCGGAAGCGTCCACCGCGCCGGCGCCGCGCGACTCGCGCTTGCGCTCGTGTGTGTGTGTGTGTGGGGGGGGGGATGGATAGATGGATGGAACAGAGCCATATAGCACTTTTATTTTCCTCGCCTAGCGCTGCTCTGCCCCCTTCCTCGTGTTCTGGCACTCCTCCCGGCGCTCATCCCCGCCCCTCGCCAGCGGACACCTGCTAACAGCCAATGTGTTCCAGGCGCGGAGGGGTTTCCAGGAGGGGTTTCTTCCAGGTGTGGTAGCAGTGCTGCGCATTGCAGTACCCCCCCCTCCTCCCCTCCCCGCCTCCTCCTCCCCTCTCCCCCTTCTATCTACCCCCTCCTCTTCACCCCCGCAGGCTGATGGCTACCGGCCGTGCTGGCACGTCGCCAAGAGTACTCCCCCCCCCCTCCCCCCTCTGTGGGCTTCCATCCGACCTGACGTGTGCGGTCAGTTTCCTTTCATTTTAATGTTACAGATCACTGGGCTATTTTTTAATCTGCCGCCGAGGTGTGGGAGTGTGAGGGTCGCGGTGCTAGCCCTCAACGAGGGTGCGGGGCGAGCTCGCTCGGGACCAGCCAGCCCGCCCTGGCGCTCACTCGCTGGCGTTACATAATAGTGATTAACAATATTTATGTCATTTTTATTTATATTACTACATTTAGCACAAATGTCGTGCTGGCGCCGTCTCACCTGCTGGCACCGCACTATACCGCTGGGCTGGGCTGGGCTGGGCGCACCGCTGCTCGCCGCACCGCTGATAACTCCTCGTGACACGCTGCCGTCGCTGCCGCCGCCGCTTCGTCGCTTGAAAAATTTCGCCGTCATAAATATCCGGGGGGAACGAAGCGTGCAGCGGCGGCGGCAGCGGGCCGCACGCCACCTGTCACCTCCCTCCCTCCCGTCTTCCCTCTCGCCTACGGTCACGACTCGTGTTCGAATACCTTTCGGACCGAAATCCCTGGGTGATTATCATTTTTTATTAGTTTTATTCTTTATTTCGGAACCCTTGGTGCCGAAGGGGTGCCCAACTGTGGTTATCAGGTGAACTCAAATGTTGGTAACCACCGGTCATCGCCTGGTAATCACCAGCGTAAATCCCTAGCAATCATCACTTATTATTATTATTATTATTATTATTATTATTATTATTATTATTATTATTATTATTTTATTAATATTATTTATTTTAAATATTCCGGTGTACACAACTTTTATGAGTTGTGCAGCCCTTGCTTTGTGGTTCCGGAGGGGCCATGCCCATGCCGTAGGCCCCTTGGCAGAGCCGGGGCGGGTATGCAGACCCGCATGCTGTCCGTCGCGTCTTCTCTGGTACGTGGTACGGTACGTGCTTCAGGCTCGGGGTCCGCGGCGGGGCGCGGGGCGGCGAAACTACCGTCATTGCCGACCCGACCCTATACCACCCGACCCTACCCGACCCGATCCTGTACCACCCGACCCTACCCGACCCGATCCTATACCACCACCACCCGACCCTACCCGACCCTATACCACCCGACCCTACCGGACCCTATACCACCCGACCCTACCCGATCCTATACCACCCGACCCGGCCCGATCCTATACCACCCGACCCTACCCGACCCGATCCTATACCACCCGACCCTACCCGACCCGATCCTATACCACCCGACCCTACCCGACCCGATCCTATACCACCCGACCTTACCCGACCCGATCCTATACCACCCGACCCTACCCGACCCGATCCTATACCATCCGACCCTACCCGACCCGATCCTATACCACCCGACCCTACCCGACCCGATCCTCCTATAGCACCCGACCCTACCCGACCCGCCCTTGATCAATTACATGTCGTTCCTCCGCTTCATTAAAAGTAATATCCCACCGCGCCGCGGCAGCCTCATTCCACAGCCATTTTGGGCCGCGGCTGGCGGGCAGGCAGCGCTGGCAGGCAGGCCGGGCCGGCAGAGATGGTGGTGTGCTGCTGCCGCTGCCGCCGGACAGCCGATGCTGGCGGCGGGCAGACGACGGCCGCAGGCAGTCGAGCTACAACACGGCCGCGGCTTGGCGGGCCGGGGCGGGGCGGGGCGGGGCGGGGCGAGGCGCGGGCTGCTGCCAAGGTCACCCCTGCCCTGACTGCGCCAAACTCTGTGCTGTGTGTGTGTGTGTGTGTGTGTGTGTGTGAATTGGCGTGTGTACTTACTGATGAGCGATGTATGCCGCCTCCCCCCTCTCCCCTCCCCTCCCCTCTGCTCCGACACGTTCGACACGTGTGCGTGCGTATTGAGTTGGTTTCGGAGTCGAAAAGTTTTGGCGCGGGTTCGAATCCTGCGCAAATGTTGAAAGATTTAAAGGATTCCGAAGAAATCCTCGCAAAGTTTCTTTTCCCATGCGAAATAAATGATATCGTTTTTGTTCAAGGAGAAATGAGCTTCAGGTTTACATTATGCACAATGTTGATATTTCCAATATTTCCACCCCTTAAAAGCACGAGTGTCATGTCATGGCTGTGGCAAGCGGGTTGCTCTGACAAATGTCTGTTCCTCTGGGCATGGACCATAAACACACACACACGCGCGCACGTATATACACACGGCTCATTCCAGCCCTACTGCATATAGCGCTTTTAGCTCTTCAATTGGAGTGAATTGGCCACCACGTCCCCGTTAGATTTGGCATTGTTTGGCCTGCCTGCCCGCGCGTGTGGCTGACTGTGTATGTGTGTGTGTGTGTGTGTGTGTGAGAGAGAGAGAGAGAGTGTGTGTGTGTGTGTGTGACTTAGCGTGCGTGTGTGTGGACACGACGGCAGCTCACCTTTTTTAATTAAAAGGCTTGAGCCAGTAGACGGCTCGCGCTAGGCAAGCGTATGGGCTTGTCTTAGAAGCCCCTCTAAAGCCTCCGGTCCTACGCCCCGCCCCGTGCACGGTAGACACCCCAGTACACTGTGAAAATAACAAACCAAAATGTTACATATAAGCGTGTTTCTTTTAAAAAAATAAAATAAAAATGTTCTTGAAAATTTTATTTAGTGAGACGGAAACGTTTGCGACGTGTTCAACGTTTTCTTTATTAGTGCGTCAAAATCTTTTTTTATCATCAAGTTTATTCGTTTCGAAAAGGGGAAGTGGGTGCAGGTGCTTTACTGTCGCACACTTGGAGGGGGGGGGGAGTGGGTGAATCCGCCGATTGTAAAACAAAATTGGACCTTTAAAAATATAATTCCTGCCTCGTTGTTGGGAGCGGCTCTCTTTACGACAACTGCAGACAACATTACCGTTTGAGCCTGGGTCCAGTGGGCACTCGTGCACATTTCACACACAGACTCACACGCACACACCTATACCTACACAGTAAATACTTTGCTCACAGCCAGAGCGGGGGGCCGCGCCGAGTCTCGCTCTCGCTCTCCCTGCGAGGGAGAGACTGTCCTGCTAAACCCTCTCCGCTCCCCCTTCCCCTCTCTCTCTCTCTCTCTCTCTCCCTCTCCCTCCTGCGCTCTTAGTCGCTCTTTCCTCGCGGTCTGACGCCAAGCTTGGCGTGTCACTCCGCCTGCCAAAAAGCGTTGGGAGATGTACTTGTCTCTCTCCTCGACACCTTGAATGCGTCGTCATGTCAAAAACCAAAATCTTAACAATAGTTTACGGGGAGGGGGCGGGGGGAGATAAGACCAAAGTGTCACTTGCTAAAGTAAAAAACTATTTTATAAAATTGCTCTTTTTTCTTTCTTTTCTTTTTTGGTAGTTTTGAGTCGGCCCGTGACAGGAGTCAGACATGTGAGCGAGCATGTAGTGCACGTGGCCGGCTGCGGTACATCAGACTATTTCTCATCTGCGACTGACGGCTGCTGGCCGCACCTTGGAAAGGCGCCTAATTGTCCCGCTTTTAGTTTAGAATGCAGCCCAATCAGGAAGAGGCTGACGCAATCTATTTTTCTTTTCGTTTTCTCTCTCGACGAACGCCAATCGCCTGCGCGCCCTCTTCTGTTTTGTCATGTCTGGGGAGTCTTGTCAGTGACATTCATGAGAGAGTGATTTCTCCCGCTCCTCTACACGGTCGATTTATGGGGAGGCATAGTGGAAAATCATGGCATGGCACAACGTGTTCTCGGCAGTGTACGAAAATATCGCAAGGAGCCGTACTATTTGGTATCCTAAACAGGAGACGCGATCTTAGTGTATGTGTGCGCCAATGTGAGTGCGCGCACGCCCTCCTCTCTCTCTCTCTCTCTCTCTCTCTCTCTCTCTCTCTCTCTCTCTCTCTCTCTCTCTCTCTCTCTCTCTCTCTCTCGAGACAGCCGCGAGAGCGTACCCCAAGAGATCCTCCCAATATTATTATGAACTATTAGTGTTTTACCAGACAAAACCAGTGCTATTTACGAAAAGTGAGTATAACTGACAGTGCTCCATCAACAAAGTATTTTACTTTGAGTGGAAACGGCTGAAATTCTTCATAAAGAAGAAAAAATATTTGTCCACCCAAGCCTAACCTCACTTGGACTACGTCGCCTCAATATGGATTCAACAACAAAACCTCAGCAAGAAAGTGTCCCATCAAGAAAATTGTCTGTGATATTAGAAAATACTAAAGAATGTAATCAAGACGACATACTGCGTGCAGTGGCCGACGTTGTCGGTGGCAACAACATTCTCTATGCATCAAAACTGAGTGGAGGCCGCTTCTGCCTGTACTTGTCCAGCGAATCGGCCGTCACAACAATCTGCGCCCGCGGTGGCGTCAACGTCAACAATTCTTTCTTAAAGTGTCGTAAGTACGTCTCCGATGCTACAAAACTTCTATTATCAAACTGCCCACCTGAAATGTCAGACGACACACTTCTTGAACTTTTGAAACCATATGGCAAAGCTGTCTCGAAGCCGACCAGGCTCGGCGTCAGCACCGTCCACAACGACTTAAAACATGTGCTAACGTGGAAAAGATCCGTCTACATGAACTTTCCAAACGACGCCCCACCTTGCCCGCAAGTGCTGCACGTCACAAGCCGCGAAGGAACAAAACATTCAATTTACATCCAAACAAACCAAACCCCATGTTATCTCTGCAAAAGCCGAAGTCACCCAGCCGAAGAGTGTACAGAAGAAAATTTCCCAGCCTACATGCCATCCCCAGTTCAGCGACTCGCCAAAAAATCAAGAAACACATCTCTCATCGCACCCCAAACAAATCAAGTGGATTCCACTTCAAAAAAATCAAGCTCAGAAGACCTCAAGAAAACCCTAACCTCAAAATCCAACCACCCGCCTTCCTCTCCCCTCGTACCCCTCTCCGTCCCTGTTGTCCCCACCCCCCTACCCCTCCCTCCCCCCACCGCACCTCACCAACCTCAGCCAGCTGATGACGTCCCAAACTCCTACTCCATTGCAACCCAGTCAAAACCAACTCAACTATCCAGAAAAAACAAATCTTTGTCCGAAAACCCAATACCCTCTCTTCCCTCAAGCAAAAGACTCCTGTCCCCACAATCACCACTCCCACTCTCTTCAAAAATCCCTAAGCAATCTGAACCCCAACCAAACACCTGCACATTAATTTCTTCACCTATTCCTAATCCCATCCCAGAATGTAGCCAAGAACTTTCTGAAATTATTCAAATTTCTTCCTCAATGTCATTCAATGAAAACAAATTATCCAAAGAGACTTTTTTAAACATTTTAAGTCATTGTAATAAGAGTGAAAACATTAGAAGAATTGTTCACAAATATGTTTATATTTACAAATGCAATTTAGACATAGCTGAACTTGTGTGTAAACTAAATGAGCTTTCTACCTTATGTAAAAACAATAACCTCCTAAAAAATATCATATTAACTGCCTCACGAGCATTCTGTGTCACTTAAGTACAATTAATCTCATATTTCACTTCAACTTAGATGTATTTAAAAAGAAAAAAAAACTCCATCACTCAACAAAATATTTGTATTTGCTTGAGAAAAAATAAATAAAACTAAATTATACATGTTAGGACACAAACATAAATCCTGCATGCTCGCTGCTGTGACAGCTATCTGTTACAAAATTTTACACCTTCATCCTTACAAAAATTGTATTTTAAATCCCCCCAATAAATCCGTTTAAAAACTAAAAAAAAAACTCTCTCTCTCTCTCTCTGTATCGAACGTCAGCGAGCAGCGCGGCGCTTGCTGGACCCGATCGCCTGATGGCTCGCCCGATGCCCCGCTCGCTGCACCTTTTACCCGATGGATTTAAATTTCATGAATGTGTGCGTCACCCTGCTTTCCAATGGAAATATGTGTGTGTGTATGTGCGTGTGTGTGTGAGAGAGGGAGGGAGGGGGAGAGAGAGAGAGAGAGAGAGAGAGAGAGAGAGAGAGAGAGAGAGAGAGAGTGAGTGAGCGAAGGGGGGGGGGTAGAGAGAGTGTGTGTGTGCGTGTGTGTAAGAGAGAGGTAGCGAAATAGAGAGGCATCTCTCTCGCTCCTGCACGTGGTTAGGGCCGACGCTCTCGCCGCGCCCCAGTCGTCCGATCGGTTCGGTTCGGGTTGGGTCTCGGTCGGGTACACTCCTCGCTTGGCTCTTCCTTCGCCTTACCTTCACCCGGTTGACATGGTCCGGATGGCAGCTCTTGTTGATTACGGGTGGGTGGGGGAGAGCCCCGGGGAGAGCCTCAGGGAAGAGCAGACCACATAGCAGCGCGGGGAGGGGAGGGGAGGGGACTGGTGGAGGTTGGCATCTTCCTCCTACTCCTGCAGGAGTGACGCAAAAGCCCCTAGTGTCCCACTCTCGCACGGGAAGGCTCACTGTCAACGCTTTTTCATCTTTTGCGTGCCCCAATCGTACTGTACTGTATACTGCCTAGTCACAATTGACCTACTGGCATATTTCATATATCGAAATTCGGCATCTCCCTTGGGACAATAATTTACCGATTTTTTGAATTTTTAGAACGCCTCAATTTTGATTTTTTTTGCGGAGAGAGACAAGTGGCTCACAAATATACCAAAAATTGGCATTTCAAAAGAAACCCGCAGTTTCGGAATACAAAGTAGCCATACGATATACAGTGCTGTGGTGCCTACAGTCTCGCGAGGGGTGGGCTCTTTGCTCCTGGGGCACCAAAGCGTTCTGACTGGCTCTGCTCATGAGCACAGGAGTCCTATAACAGCTGGACCCGCCGCGGGGCCGGGGGCAATGCCGTGGCCGCCTAATGTCGAGCCTAGCTGCCTTCCTCCTAACGTACTCTATCATCTGAATTTTGTTTAACGGCGTTGGAAAAGTCCGACACGGCAAGTGTCTAGAGTGTGTGTCGCGGGCGCTCGTGTCTATGCGTGCAGTGTTGTATTATGCCCCTAGGAGAGAAGGGGGTCGTGGAAATAGGAAACGCGGGAATTGGGGAGGCGGGGTCGTCGAAAATTGCGTCATCGTTTCCGCTTCATCTGTTTTTCCGGTGATCTTCTCCCGGGGCGGCGCGCCGCCGTGTCGCCGCCGTGTCGCCGGGGCGAGCGCCCTGCTGATAGGCAGCCGTGCGGCGCGCGCGTCTGGCGGGCCTGCATACGTGTCGGGGGCTCCAGGCTCCAGGGCCCCGGGGGCTGCTGGCCTGGGAGGGAATGTGCTGCGTTCAATTGAGCGTTGTGGCGTGGAGCGGCGTGCGGCGGCGGCGGCGGCGGCGGCGGCGCCCCCGGGGCCCGGGGCCAGGCTCGCCCGCGGGGCCGGGGCAAAGTGAGGCAGACGCCAAAGCGATTTGGGAAATGAAAAAAAAAAAAAGAGTAAGAGCCAAGGGATATGGGCAGCACGGCACGGTCTGTTTGACTTAGCAGAGCTGTGTAAGCAAATACTGCAATCGTGTACGTCTGTCTGTCTGTCTGTCTGTCTGTCTGTCTGTCTGTCTGTCTGTCTGTCTGTCTGGGTCAGAAGGTCGTCGGCCAGGCCGCCGCCCTCGAGGCGCGCCGCGCCGCTGCGCGTCTTTAGCAGTGTAGCAGACGCCGTGTCTCGCCACCCTGTCGCGACTGCAACAAAGTGCAGCAGCCATGCAAGTTTTCGCAAGAAAAATAAATGGCTTTTTCAGAGATGTATTATTGGAAAGTTTTTTTCGATTTTTTTCCTTTTTTTTTTCGCCGGACTGTTGCTAGCGTCGCTTTGCCTCCGGTCCCCGCGGGGGGCCCGCCCGGCCCCACCCCGCCTCCCTCCTTACGTTTGCCGTCGCGGCCGCCGCCCCGCCCCGCCCCGCCCTGCGCTTGCCCCGGTAGCCGCCCGGTAGCGACACTTACCTGTAGCTCCCACATGCTCCTGTCTTTCTCCTTACACTCGGCGGGACCCTATCTCCGGAGAATAACGAGTAAAAAGCAAGTTGATGACGGACAGACCTCTGAAACGATCTTGCTTGATGCTTTAATTAAAAAGTCACCTCTTTTTTTATTCCCCATCAAATAAATCGTGACGTGTCAGTTTTTGTGTTTTTAAAAGAGGGCAGAGAAATCCTTTGGCAGTGTAGCCTATGTGGGTGGGGGGTGGGGTGTCCTTCTCTCCCCTCCCGATCATTCCTCCCTCTTTGTGACCCTCTGACTCTTTTTCTGCTTTTTCGCCGCGAGTTAAAAATAATGAATGGGCCGAGGGTGTTAGGTTCTGTCGGACTTGTGATATGCAATTGCAATAGACCCGCATTTCAGGCCCGGCTGGCTGTTGGGCCTACCGAGGTTTGGGAAGGACTGTAAAGACTTTATTTTTATCTATTTTATTCATTTGATAAAATGAATCTTGTGCACATATTTGTAATGATTTCCGATAAAATAATATTGACGATAACTGGGCGCAAGAAGTGCGGAATGAATTTCTTCCTCCATTTAAAGTACTGGCCTGCAGGCGCAGAACAGAATAAACCATTAAAACTTTGGGAATCACCGCCTGGCCTGCCCAGCGCAGTCCGGCCCGGCCTAGACCCGCCCCGCCCGGCATGGCACTCTTTTCCCTCTTTTCTCTGCGAGGCGCGTGCGCGCGTGCGCGCGAGGGGTCGGCCGCGCCGCTAGGAGTAGTAAAGAAAGGGGTGGCTCCTCGCTGCGTTTAATCACCGGGCGCTCCGTAAATTAGGACCGTAAAGGCGCAATTTATGCACGGCCCCGGCGGTAACGAGGAGAAGGTGGAAAAGAAAAGGGAGCCCACTAAATCTTGACAAATTAAAGGCGGAAAATAGAGGGAGGGGGAAAATATAGCTGCGGCGTGTAAACGTAATGGTTGGGGGCAGGGAGGGAAGGGCGGGGTCGGGGCGAGGCTAGAAGATGCAGAGGTTGGTGGAGGAGAGGAGCCTCAAACTCTTAGCGGATTATGACAAATTATTTTTTCCCTTTTTAGGCAACGGAGTTGCCTTCTAAAATCGCTGGAAAACGTGCGTGTTTTGTTTCATATGGCCCCTTACGACAGAAAAAAATCTGCTGAAGGGAATTCTATGATATTATGCATACATTTAGAATGTAATCTAGTACATTCGATTCTGAAGTCTAGTTGAAATCTGTATTGCAGAAATTTTGTAAATTTGAATTGAAATTCGAGTTTCTATGGTAATGCTCGACTCGTCAGGCAAAATGAACAGGGGAAGGGGATATTTTTTCGTGGAGGGGGTAGGCCGAGGCGAGCCAACACGGAGCGAAAGAGAAACCTCTAAAGTCTGCGTTCAAACAAAGCCAGCCTTTAGTTTCGAGCGCAAGAATGAGATAACACTACTGAAATTCGCACGTGACCACCGTACTGCCTTCTTTAAAACTACTTCAGTTTTACTGAAACTTGCCCCGGTTCTGCCAACTAAATGTGTGCCTCAAAGAATGAGTTCCAATCGTAACGTTATGAGAGCAGTGATTTTTTTTTCATTTTATTTGGTTGGCATGTTGTGTCAACAACGCGAAAGCAGGCCAAGCATGTCCGCCATTGCCGGTGGCTGATGTGCCCACCTCGCGACTTTAAATCATTTTTTAAAGTTATCGAAACGTTGACAAGGCGAACTGAATGCGTAAACAGTAGTTTTATACCTGCGGAAAACGGTTTGGTAAGTTTGACTTCGATCTGGTGAGCAGAATTCTTGAAATGATGTACATTTACGTGTACCATTTTGTGTAAACAACGCCTTAACTCCGCGTTTTCCCAATAGATAGCGCACCCCCCGTCGCGGCCGCGGCGCGCTTGCCCGCTGGTCCTTCGCGTACCAGCGGTATTAGGTAGGGCCCCGGTTCGCCCCTTCCGTGCGCCCGGTGGAAGGGAGGTTATTGTTGTCGTTCCTTTCCGGCCGTGACCCCGCCGCCCAATTTTTGCCGTCAGAAGGAGAGCTCTGCTCTTATCTCCTGCTGCTGTCGATTAAATGTCGGCCGAACTTTCGGAGAGTATTCAGTACTTGAAACCCGCCTTATCAATTCAAACTTAGAATTATTTAGCCACTATCTTGACTATCGTAAACTAAACAAAACCAGTCGGTTTTCTTACAGTCTTATTCAACACTCACAATATTTTATTTTAGTTATAGAAACTCCGTTGTCTACCAGGATTTCGTGAAATCGTATTTTTTTCCTTTCTTTTTTCTGTTTTTTCCCTTCTTTTTTTTCTTTTTTTCTTCAAAACTAATTCTCACGTTGTTGCTTGACTCGGCTCTGACAAAGGTCTGTAGTACCAACAGGCCCCCCTCTCCCCTCTATGTCTCTCTCTAGTCGGGCCCCACAGTGGGGCCCCCTGTGGAACCATTGCGTCTTAATTAGTGTTGCCTGGGATACGAACCACCCACCCGGCGCACCGCGACCCACAGAGTAAGTCTACTCCCCGCCCATCCCCCCTTCCTTCGTCAAAGAATCTTCGACCAACAGCATTCCGTAGTTTACGCGGGCTTTGTTGTCCTTTCTTCTGTTCGGTGTGGTTTGTTCGATCGGCGCAGCGGGGCTCGTGGCTCGTGGACAGTATGGCCCGCCTGCCTAATCCCATTTTGCTGCGCTACGCGGAAATCGTACTCGGTCCTGAATGTGTAACATTTCGACAAGTTTTCCGCGTCGCGTCTCCCTCAGATCGCCCCTCTCTCTCATTCCCTTTGCTCTTTGCTTCGCGTCCTGTTTCCCTGCGCTCTCTCTCTCCCTCTCCCTCTCTCCCTCTCTCCCTCTCTCTGCCGAGATGGAGGCGAGCCGGCGGATGGGATGGGCCCCGCTGGATTGCCGACTGACCCGCCCGACTCGATTCGCATTCGTGGGCAATATAATTGCCTTTATGGGCCCGGAGCGGAGGCCAGCCTGGCCGCCCGGCCCGGCCCGGCCCGGCCGCCGCAATCAGCGGAGCAATGCCTAATGCAAAATGTCCTAAAACTAAATTTGAAAATACCTGCCGCTTGTGGTGCGGCCGGCCGGCTCACTGACTGGTCGGGTACCCTCTCTCTGTAATGCTCTCAAGGGCACCGTGAGCCACTCTGGCCCGCGGAGTAATTTCACTTTTATTATTGTAATTATTTTAATTATTTTTTTTGCGGCTTTCGGAGCCGCTTTTGTATTGTGTATTTTCCTGTTGCACTCTCATTTGCTTACGGATGTGCTATCCGTAAGTTACATTTAATTTTGTGCAAGCGTAATATGGATCCCAAATTATCCATAATACGGACAAGATCGTCTGTAATATGGATAATTTCATCCGTATCATAAACACTGCTTGGTTTGTAAGTTACGGAGAAATGATTTTTTTCCCCTCCGCCATACCCTATAGATGGAGGCGTATTTCTCATTCATATAAAATCATACATATTTACATGTAACATATATGGTGAATTTGTGATCCGTTTCACGCTTGCACAAAAGTCTCCGTAAGCGAGTCCGTAAGAAAATGTGTGTGTGGTTTTTTCTTATTAGTCCTCTTTCTTCTGGTAAAGGAGAGGGTTTTTGTCATTATTTAAAAAGTTTTCGATCATGTGCGGCATCGTTTTGCCAGCTTGACTCGTCATTTCCACGCGCGTCTCGTTATTTTGAGCGGTCGTGTCGTGACGTAGCTTCGCGACGCACCCCTACTAGGGGTCCGCGTGACGGCGACGCCTTATGGGGCCCAGCTCCGCAGCCCAGACCCTCTCGTGTACAGTACAGGACAGTCCTCTCAGAAAGTGAATCGCCCTCACCCCACGCGCGCTCTTGACTTTTTATAGTATTGTTTCTTTCGCTCCCTTCTGTCACTGTGTTGCTCCGTGCGGCGCGGCACTGTGTTTGAAATGTCGTGAATTCTTTACAAGTTTTCCGTGCGGACGGCGCGGCAGCTGCCTTTGTCTCTCGGTTGAGCGTGAAATTTGTGAATTGCTTTTTCTACGCTGCTGCACGCAACGGCCCGGCGGGCTGGCTTTATGTGCTCAAGCTAAGTATGAAAAATTTGACGTTCGCGTGTCGCGCGGAAGTCTTCATTTTCGTAAATAGCCGCCGAAAGTGACTTCTATACTGCGACACTGCCTGCGAGAGAGGAGGGAAAGAGCGGATAAAGAGCTAAATGTGAGAGCGAGTTTGTCGTCGTAAGGCTTTGCTGCTCTAAATTCGCAACCAAGAATAATCCGCACCTTCTCTCTGGTTATTGTATGTAGATTGACAAAAGAAATAAAAAGGAATGTAGTTTTTGATAAGACTCTTAGTCTCCCTGGTATGTCCTTGACATGGTTCGGCGCGTGTATGTGTGTGAGGTTGTGTTGGTTGCATACCGGACCGACCAAATGAATCATGTACTTCCTCGCACTAGCTTAGTTTTGTGTCCAGAATGTCTCACTCAGTGAAGACTGTAAGTCACCTGTTTCGTATTTTCATCGAACGAATAGTCGAGAAGTTTGAGACCTGTTGATGGTTTATTGAAAAGGTTTCTCCTTTCTTGTGTGTGTAGGGTGATAGATCAATTTGGTGTCGGTGCCGGAATTGTCCGTCCCGTGTCTTGGCTAGAATAATGATTGAGTCGAGCGGCGAGCCGAGCCAACGCGAAAGGTCGCACATTTATTCCCCGATTGCTAACACGCAGACCGTGTTACATCAAGTAGATACGGCTAATGGGCACAGTTGCCATGCATAGCATGGCCTTTTTATTTGAATTCGCTCAGAACCACAATAAGATACGTTTTTTTTTGTTGTGGAAAAGTAGTTGTGTGCGATGGCGCAGGATTAACGATGTCTTCCGAAAACTTATTTTGTCTACTTTAAGGCTCAAAGTAGCCTTTTTTTCCTTGGGGTATGGTTAATATTTGAATGTTGTTCAAACCGAAAACTGGTCTTCAAAACTTAAGTTTCAAAGAATTCATCTCAGTTAGGCCTAAGGCAAAGCAATTATTTGCACTTTGGCGGTCGCTTTTTCTCTCTGCCCTTTTGGCTTCAAGTCAGCAGAAGCGAAATTATGCTAAGTCGGCCTCGCGCCAATGTGTCGCCCAAAATTTGAATTGTCTGGTCGTCAGTATGATGACGCCTGCGGTGAGGAGAGTCTGCGGCGATAAGGCCCGGCTGGCGCCCGTCGCGCCCCGCCCGTCTGCTGGACTTCTTTTTATTTTTTATGTTTAGGTTCCCTTTAGGGGTGCCTTTTGCTCACGCCTGTGAATTTCTCGTTTTTTTGGTTTTATTTTTGACCTTGGCTCCTTGTGGCCACAACCGATCCTGTCCAAGAGACTCCAACAAATAACAATAATATAATAATCAACAACATCATCATCACCAACATCAACAACAATTGTCCTGTGTTCACTCATATAAGCTTGAATTTTTTTGTTGATTTTTTTTAGAAATGCCTAGGACATGCAATTTGATTGCAAATTTTAAAACTGGTGAACAATAGTTTTGGTTGTTTCAGTGGACGTCAAGGCGGCTTTGCTGATGGCTGGCGCTGGCTGACATTTTGAGGCTCAGATAATACGCACGCACGGATGGTTTAAAGTTTATTTTCTTAATTCTTCTTTTTTTTTTCCTATAGTAAATGTTTAAACTCCAAAGGTCATTTTATCTCATCGATGTTGGAATATTTTTTCTCGTGTTCTATCATTTTGTGTCCTTTTATGTTGGCCCGCAGGGGCATTATCGAAATTTGGCCAATGCTCACACGCGTACGGGGCTGTACCGGCCCTCGTTTGCATGTTTTATTTAGGAAACGGAAGAAAAGAGGCTGAAAAAAAAGAAGGAAAAGGAAAAAGAAAACCGTAGCAGCCCAGCCAGCTCGCTGAGTGTGGACCTTTCAAATGGTAATTGCCTTTCCAGGTATTCATTTCCCAGGTAGGTCGTGTGAATGGCGACATGGGCTGCCTCTCCTTCATGGATCGGCGACCAGCGTATCAACAGAGAGAGAGAGAGAGAGAGAGAGAGAGAGAGAGAGAGAGAGAGCGAGAGAGAGAGAGAGCGAGAGAGAGAGAGCGAGAGAGAGAGCACGGGTGAGCGACAGAGCACGTACAGAGGTGGCCGGCTTGCTGCTCAAATAGCACCCGCACTACGCACACGCACCTCCACCTCTTAACTTCTTCCGCCACCATTGTACACACACACACGCCCTCTCTCTCTCTCTCTCTCTCTCTCTCTCTCTCTCTCTCTCTCTCTCTCTCTCTCTCTCTCTCTCTCTCTCTCTCTCTCTCTCGCCTGCACACAGGCTTACAAACCAAAACAGTCTTCCATTATTTGCGTCAACCTGCCCTTTTTTCCCCCGCGCAATAAAAACGTTTTCCATTGGCTGCTGGAGCGACGCTCGTGTGTACGGTGATAACTTGCCCACCGCCCTTGTGGCCAGGCATTATCCTGTCCAGTCCGCCCTTATTATAATTTTTTCGTGTCGGGATTAAGCAGCACGGAAGAGCTGAGTGGAGGGGCAGGCGGGGGGCTGTTTGCTTTTGGCCCGACAGGTACTACTGATAAGAAATGTAGGTGGCGCACTTTCGACACAAAAATTTTTCACGTCTCTCAAGCGAAACGACGCTTTTGCCCCCCTCCCCTCTCTCTCTCTCTCTCTCTCTCCTCTCTCTCTCTCTCTCTCTCTCTCTCTCTCTCTCTCTCTCTCTCTCTCTCCCTCTCTCCCTCTCTCTCTCTCTCTCTCTCTCTCTCTCTCTCTCTCTCTCCCTCTCTCTCTCTCTCTCTCTCTCTCCCTCTCTGCGTGCACAAGCGCGCGGCCGAGCACCAGGGCGCGGGCAAGCGGTGTTTTACGCATACGTGAGTGGTGAGAGGGGAGTACGAGTTTAGGAGGGAGGGAGAGAGAGAGAGAGAGAGAGAGAGAGAGAGAGAGAGAGAGAGAGAGAGAAAGAGAAAGAAAGAGAAAGAGGAGAGGTTAAGGTGGTGGGGAGATGGGCCCGTTTCAGGTCGGTGCACACTCGCCTGGAAACGTAACACACAAACACGCCCTTCCTCCCTCTCTTTTTATCTCTCTCTCGCTCTCTCAAACTCTCTCGCTCTTTCTCTCGTTCTCTGGCTCCATCTCTGTCGCACGCTGACTGAACCCGACCCTGCCCGGGCACGGCCCGCCCGGCCCCTACGCTCGGCCTGACCCTTCTGCCTCGAGTGCCGGCCGGAGTTGAGTTGGAGAGAGAGAGAGAGAGGCCATCTGAACCTATATACCGCGTTTGTCGTATGGCCTCCCGCTGGCGACCTCACGAACCTCTCGTCAAATCTCAAATATAATAAAAAGAGCGTCTGTTGGAGTGAGGGGAAGGTGAGGGGAGGAGGGCGGCCAGCCCGCGGGGTGCGGGGCTGGGCGGGGCGAAGTGTGCCATTATGACGCCGGGCCGGGTGCGGCCGGGCGCTACTGCCCCGACGGCGCGGCCTATCATCACCGCGCTGTCGAACCTGTCTGTCTGTCTGTCTGTCTGTCTGTCTGTCTGTCTGTCTGTCTGTCTGTCTGTCTGTCTGTCTGTCTGTCTGTCTGTCTGTCGGTTTGTCCCTCCATCCACCCACCCAGCCATTCATCCATCTATCTATCTCCTGAATGCACGCCGCCTCCCCGCCCCATGCGGTTGTTGATTTGAATGTCGGCCGCTTCCTCTCCCGGGGCGGGGCGGCCCCGCGCGGCCCGCCGCTCTCCGGAAGCATTGATGACCCGGTGCGGCGGGACGTGGCGCTGAGGTATTGCTTAATTCGGGGGAGGGGGGAGTGAGAGAGAGATAGGGCGAGAGCGAGATACAGATCTCTCTGACCACCGCGCGCCGTCCGCCGCGACCACTATGCCAGCCGAAAAGGGGAGGCTCTGTTCCCACAGCAGGGCTGGGCGGGGCGGGGTGGGGCTCAGTGTTGTGGCACGTGTGACCCTCGGCAGGGCGACACCCACAACGCCCCGCCTCGGTGTGTGTGTGTGTGTGTGTGTGTGTGTGTGTGTGTGTGTGTGTGTGTGTGTGTGCGCGCATGTGTGTGTACGCGCGCGCGCGCGTGAGCACGTATGCCAATTGGCGTGTGCATGTACCAAATGTATACTATCCCCCACCCAACAAACGTTTCCCGGTATGCTAAACTTGGTGGCCTGGCTGCCTGGCTCGGCTATGTGCCCCGCGCCATGGCCTCTCCTTATCCCTCCCCGGGTGGCGGGGCCGGCGGGGCAGGGGCAGGAGGCAGCCCTGGCCGGTTGACGACCTCACGGCTGGGCTGGGCTGGGCTGGGTCCGGCGGGTTGGCCCGGACCGGCCCGGGCAGGGCAGGGCAGGGCAGGGGCAGGGCGGGGGCAGGCCACGGGGCGGACAGGGGGCCTATGGGCCGGCACGGCTCGACCCCGCCCGGAGCCGCCCGGAGCCGCGCCGAGCCGCCCAGCCTGGGCCGACTGAACCGCAGCCCACCCCGTCTAATTGCATGGTAATGGCCAGGCGTGCTGCTGCTGAGTGGCGGGACTGGGTGAGAGCGAGCGAGCGAGTGATGGACGAGGAGCGAGCAAAAGTTGAGCGAGCAAGCGAGCGAGCGAGACTTATAACGCTGAACAAACCGGGTCATACAGCGGGAGGAGCGAGCGAAACGGTGTGGCGTGGAGGGGAGGCGCCGCGCGCGCAAGCGAACATCAAGTGAATTACATAGCATATTTCGGCAGGCGGGGTATGTGCGGTGTCCTTATTTTATTTTTTTATTATGAATTTTTTTTTCCGTGTTGGACGCTCTTGTCTTCTTGCGAACTTTGGCCGCTCATGGCCTTGCGGGCGCTCGATGGCTGGCGACTCTAGGGAGGGCTCTCCGGGCCAAGTGCGCGGGCGCTTGCGCTGCTCATTGGCGCTCTTAGCGCTCTTAGCGAGCGCCGTGTTGGTCGCGCCACACAGCCGCTTTACATACGGCTTCTGTAGAGCTCGTCGCGTGGAGCATGCGCGCTCTCGCTCTCACCTGCTGCTCCGCCCGCCCCGCCCCGCCCGCCCCGCCCCGCCCCGCCCCGCCCCGCCCCGCCCCGCTCCGCCCGCCCCGCCCCAGACCGGCCTGGCCGGGGTATCGAATTCTATATGGAAATGAGTTCGGACGCGGAGCACAGGCGAGGCGAGGTGGCTGTCCTACTCTCTGTGGAGCGGAGGGGTCAGATGTGGCTATGAAAATGTGTTCCATCAAGGCGCTTTTTATGGGGGTGGGTTTCTTGAAAAAAATAAAAAAAATAATTCTAGTATCATGTATCAAATGCTCACAGATAACGTACCGAATACCGCATGAGATCCAATTTATTTCTGCGTTTCGCAAGTTTTGTCTTTTTTTTCCTTCTTTTTTTTTTATCTCTCTTTTTTTCAACAGTACGTACGTGTGTCCTAGGGGGGTATATTCATTTTTTTAAGGGAACTTTTATCTCCTATCTTTCCGTGCTATCGGGTTTGTGTTTTTATTCTCTCTGGCCCTTCACCCTATCATCTCGGCCGCCTTCTGTTCTGCCGCGGCGCCTTCGCCCCGCCCCAGCCCACCCCGCCTCGCCCCACCCCACCCCGCCCCGCCCCACCCCGCCCCGCCCTGCTTCCCCTCTCAAATGAAATGGCCTTTGACGTATCGGCCCGTTCGCGTGTCTGTCTTCGCGGCTCCTGTCCCGTCGGTGTGCTACGCGTGGATGGGGTGCTGTGGCGCGCTACATTTCCTGTGTCGTTTTTCTAAAGCCTACGAGACCGGGCCGCCGCCGCCGCCCCGCCCCGCCCCGCCCCGCCCCGCCGCTGTAACCGCGCCTTTGACCCGGGTCTAGTCCCGGCCGCCACAAAGTCGGCGCCGCGGTGCGCCGCGCCCGCCCCGCAGCCCGCGTGGCCCGCGGCTCAATGGATCGGTTCGGAAGCCTCGCTCATGCCCGCCCCGCCCCGCCCCGCCCCGCCCCGCCTCACTTACTGTATACGCGCTGGACAGGTCGCCCCGCCCCGACCGGTGTATGCTCATGTCGACAAGGGATCAGGCTCAGGTCGGACGTCATCAACCATCTACACCTCGTGCCCCGCCTCGCCCCGCCCCGCCCCGGACCGTCGAGAAGGGGGCCTCTAATGAAGGCATTAAAATAAATCTTGTTCCTGGGCACTCACACACACTCAGGCATACACACACACACACACACTCACCCACGTGCGCCCCCATAGATGCAAAACTACTCGATCTCCCCCCCCCCCCCCCCCCTAGGAACACACACCCCTGATGCACCCGTTCCGCCCCACCTCTGCCTCTCGACCTTCCTACCGAGAGAGCGCGGCGGTCCTGCTCCGCGCAGCCCAGCCGACTTATCCCGAAGAACTCCGCTCTCCTTCCCCTGCCTCTCTCGCACCTGCACGGCAACGCCTATGAGCGCGAGAGAGACAGGGTGAGGAAAGGCGCTGTTTGGAATAAGTTGGCTGCTCTGCCCAGCCCACCCCTGCACCGCCTTGCCTGCACTTCCGCCGGCCCGGAGATATTCCATGATTGGGTTGGTTAGGCCGCCGCCGCCGCCGCCGCCGGCCGGGTTGGTGACCTAGTTGGTCTGGCGCCGGGCCGGGCCGGGCCGGGCCGCGCCGCTGCACTGCTGGACGCGGCGGGGTCCAGCCAGCTCTCCCCGCACGCATTCATCTCTGCAATACCTCCTGTCAGGTGCAAGCGCCGCGGTGGCGCCGGCCGGCGAGGCCGCCCCGCCCCGCCCCGCCGCGCCCCGCCACGCCCCGCCCCGCCCCGGCTCCGGCAGCAGAGCTTTCCTCGTTCCAGGCGCTGAAAGTGGCAGTGCTACCGCCTGGAGCCGCCTGGAGCCAGCGGCTGCGCGGCCGGCCTGGCCTCTTTCCCCTTCCTCCTCCTCCTTCTCCTCCTCCTCCTCCTCCTCCTCCTCCTCCTTCTCCTCCTTCACCTCCTTCTCCTCCACCTCCTCCTCCACCTCCTCCTCCACCTCCTCCTCCACCTCCCCTTCCACACTTGCTCCCCCACCCCTGGCTCATCCGAGTCCAGTTTTATTAGTTGGCTCCGGGTTTGATTGCAGGGCAGCATCAGCGAGAGGTGGGCCTGCCTGCCTGCCTGGCTGCCTGCCTGGCTGCCTGCCTGCCTGCCTGCCTGCCTGGCTGCCTCACTCCTGCACGCCCCTGCCCGACCCTTCGGGTCGCGTGGCTGCGCGGGTCGGCGCGGTGCGGCGGCGCCTTGACGATTTACAACGGATTAGAACCACCCTCCCTCTCTCTCTCTCTTCTCTCTCTTGTTTCTCCGTCGCACCTTGTCTGCGGTCTCCCTCTCTCCTCCCCTGCGCCCCGCGCGCCGCCGGGCCGGGACTCCGCCGGGACACTACGCCACGGAGACAAACGAGCAAGTCAGCGCTGCTGCGCTTTCTGTGATGGATATTTCACACAGAAAGGCGCCTTTGTGCCGACGCCGTGGCAGTGGCAGGGGAGGGGGGAAGGGGGGGGGGCTCTAACCAACCAGCTCCTAATCGCTGGCGTGCCACCCTCCCTCCCGCTGCCTTCACCTCCTCCGTCTTAGCGCCTTAGCCCGGTCGCGCGGAATGGACCCGGATTTAGCCCCCCTCCCCCCTCCCTTCTCATCCCCCTCGGCCCTTCACTCGGCCCTGCGTGACCTGCTGCTCTGTGCACCGTGATTTCAAATACACTACCTGCGTCGCATGTAGACCTTCGACTTGCTTTTTTTTTTTGGCAGGGTATGGTGCTGCGACTTTTTATGCGTGCTTCATATACCGCGGACTGTAATTTCGACGTCTCCCGTCTCCCTTTCCCACAACTTTCCTCTCCATCCTCCCTCTCTCTCTCTCCGTCTCTCTCTCTCTCTCTCTCTCTCTCTCTCTCTCTCTCTCTCTCTCTCTCTCTCTCTCTCTCTCTCTCTCTCTCTCTCTCTCTCTCTCTCTCTCTCTCTCCCCGTCTCTCTCTCTCTCTCCCTCTCTTGCGCCCCATTCTTCCTCTCCGCGTCGACCGCGACTCCTTCCAGTCGATTAATCGCTCTTTAATTGACCGCTACATTCAGCGCTGTGACTCTTCCCTGCCGGCCGCGTCTCCCCGTCCCGTGTATGTCCAGTCGCGGCGGTCATAGCGCGGCAGCCGCGCAGAAAAAAACTTGACCTTCTACACTGAGAGAAATGTTTCGTTGCAGCCATCAAAATTTTGATACCCATAATTAAATTTTGTTCGGTCGGTCCCGGTAAGTAATAGGCATCAAAATTTTAGTTGCTGTAACCGAAATTTTGGTTGCTCTAACCAAAGGTTTAGTTGCTGTGGCTAAAAATTTGATGCCCATGACCAAACGGAATCGATCGAACAATTTTTTATGGCTGCAATGAAACATTTCTCTCAGTGTACCAAAAAGTTTATATAGCGAAACGAAAAAGCGCAATGATATCCTTTTTTTCTCGGGAAGAATACATCGGTATAGATTTTCTGTTGAAAATGTCCCCAACAACCCCAAAACGCTTTTTATTTAAAATAGAATAAAAAGAATATATGGTCAGAAATGAAATGTGCGGATGATTATTTTTTCTTTTGGCCGTGGAGCCGCCTCGAGCCAAGTCAAACGTACTTCGCGCTCACTGCGCTGGTGCTGGCCCGCTCTCTCGAGGTCAACCGGCCCCGGCCCGGCCCGGCTGTGCCTGCCTTGCCTATGGCCTGCCTATGGCTACGCCTGGCGTGGCGCGGCGTGGCGGCAGAGAGGCGGCGGCGAGCGAGCCAGATATTATGATTACTATCATCATCATTTTAATCTAGTCCTCCTCCTCCTCTTGCCCTGAGTTTCGCAGCGCTAGAGGACGGCACTATATTGCAAAAAGAGGATAGAGGTGTGTGTTTCCGTCACTTTTGTTTCGGGTTTGATTGGTACAACTGAAGCCGTTATGTAGTTTATTGCTATCAGCTGCTGCTGAAGAAACCTGCGCGTACAGTGTACTGCGAGCTTGTGTGTGTGAGCGCGCGCGCGTGTGTGAATGTTTCTTTTACTGTCAACTATAAAGCAGCTGTATCTATATATTTTTTTTTTGTCCGCACACAGCGTCCATATTTCGACGCCGGCAGTAACATACACGTTTTCGCCACTAGGTCCCCTCCAGAGCGCTGCATATTATCTGCTATACGGCGCCGGCGATAGAGTTCTACTCACGGCGTGTTTTACTGGCGTGTTATAGATGTAATGTTTTTATGACGGCGAGCGTTTATACGCCCGTTTTCCCCGCCCTACCCATAGTCTGTCATAATTCCACCCGGCTCACTCTTTCCTTGTTGGTTCTCTCCGTTTCCATCACTGAGTGTGTGTGGCTGGCAGTATGTCAGGGCTGGGCTCGGAGTACGGCAGGTGCACTTTTATTGTTTCATATTGAAAAATCTCCGCGCTGAATAAGCGGTAGGCAGTGCTTTTTCGGTAGATGTTATTTAAATTAGGGAGAGCTCCTCCACGTTCGAATACATTGCAGCAAGCCTCGCAGGCAGACTCAGGCTCTATATTGTTTGCAGACTTGTAAGTGTTTGACGGTTAACACTTCAAATGACGGTGTGTGTACGCAGGGCAATTATTTGTATTCTAGAGTTCCTCGTCGAGCCTGGTTGCCAGCGAAGGTGAGGGACGTGTCTGTGTGTGTATATGCGAGCAGGGACGATGTGGAGGGAGGAGGGGGATAGAGGGAGAGAGAGGAGGGAAGAGAGAGGGAGAGAGAGAGAGAGAGAGAAGGGAAGAGAGAGAGAGAGGGAGGGAGGGAGGGAGGGAGGGCGGCGCGTGTGCCCTCGGGAGACAGGAAGGGCAGAGAGCCCGCATGCGTGCGCGCACCGCGGACAACTACAGCGGAGGACAGGCGCAGGTTGATATGGGATGCTGGTGTGAGTGCGCGCGCCCCTCTCTCTCTCTCTCTCTCTCTCTCTCTCTCTCTCTCTCTCTCTCTCTCTCTCTCTCTCTCTCTCTCTCTCTCTCTCTCTCCTGTCTCCCCCTCTCTCTCCCCTTCCCCCTGAGTGTACGTGTTGCGGTACCAGGAAATTAGGTCCGTTTGTGTGTGTGCGTGTGTGTGTGTGTGTGCGCGCGTTCGCGAGCGCGCGCCCCCTGTGCTATAGGGCGTGAAGTCGCGACGTGCGAACGCGTGAGTTAAAATATGCAAATTCCGCGTTGGTCCGATGGCGCGGGCCGTGAGGGGCCGGGGTGCTGCGGGCGTACTATTTTAAATGGCCGCGAGGCTACTTGGTTGCCGCGGGCCGCGGGCCGGGCCCTGTTACCCCGCCGCGCTCTGCACTACCGAACCGCGTCCCAGCACTGTAATGTGTGTGACTGCTATCGACCCCCGTGCCACCACCATGACGTGTGGAGCCAAGCCGAACACTTTAAGGGCTGGGCTGCTGCTGCTGGGGTCTAGGGGTGTTCGTCTCCCCCTCTTGTTGTGCGGCGTTCCGAAAAAAACGAAATCAGAACCGAACCACGCGGGGCGGGGCGGGCCGCGGCCTTAAACTCTTGAGGCCTCGTGAAATCCAAATTCTGCATGCAACCTCGACAAACAGTTCCCCCCCCCCCTCCTCCTCCTCCTCCCGCCCCGTCATGCCTGATGGGCTCGCAATGCAAAGATTGTGTTTGCATTGTAAAGGATCTCCCCTCCCCTCCCCTTTCCCATACCGAACACCACACTGCCCCCGCCGCGCCCCGTGCAACCCTATGATGGCGGCCCGCCCGCCCGGTTTGCACGGAGCTGAATATCGAGTGCTAACCGAATACACATATTTGCGAGCAGCAGAAGCCGCGTGCGTGAGCAAAAATCGGACCAGCGACCAAACGTGTTCAATATTCATCTGCCATTACAGACGTGTTAGCCACGCCATCTGCTCGCAGGGCGGGGCGGGGCGGGGCGGGGCGGGGCGGGGTGCGGCGGGGCGAGCATTGCGGCCGGAGCGGGTCGCTGCACTGCGCGAGGGCGCGAGCAAGAAGGCCCCCGCCCCGCCCCGCGAGTACGCACGCACCCCGGGGGTGGGGCGGAGGGGAGGGGCGGCCGCGGGCAGCCGCGGACCGACGGACGCTGTACGGTTCTATTTTGAGGGTGGAGCGCGCGAACGATGCGTGGCGGGGCGGGGCGGGGCGGGGCGGGGCGGGGCGGGGCGGCGGGCGCAGCCAGCGAGCTGAGTTGGGGCCGAATTAAGTGAATTCGAGCCGAAACTCGTGGTTGTCGCGACGGGGCGGGCAACTGAGGGGATCGGGGCGGGGCGGGGCGGGGCGGGGCGCGGCGCGGCGGGGCGCTACGTAACACGCGACTGATTGTGGCCAGCGCCGGCGGCGCGGCGGCGGCCAGCCTTGGCGTGGCATTGCTGTTCATTGAGCCAGCGCCGGGAGCAGCCCCTCAAAAAAGGGCTGAAATGAGCTGCCGAAAATAGTCCAAGGACTTTGGCCCGCCCAGGAGAGCGTGGCGGGCGGCGCGACCGAACGGGGCAGGAGAAGCGCTGCACGCCAAAAAAAAAAAAAAAGTTTGCCTCCTAGCAAAGTTTTTAGCTCTCGATCAAAACAAATACCTAAATAGACTTAGCCCGAGGGGTACCTCACTCTTTAAATGGGTGTAAACTTATTGGAGGGTTGTATTGTGATTGGAAGGAAAATTTGGACAACCTTTAAAGAAATAAAAAAAAAAAAAAAAATGACACCAGTTCGATATTTGTCAATTTTAAGGTGCTTAAAATAGATTTTTGTCGAAAAAATATGTGACTGGATAGTGATTGGAAAATGATTGGAGCTCAGGGTGTACACTGATTGGGGGAGGTGAGATGTCCCTGGACTCGGCCAATTTATTTAGCACCGGTGCAAATTTTTTGCTGCAGCTAACTGCTATCTGAATAACTAATCCCACTTAACTGCAGTGCTAATTTTTGTTCCTGCAGCCAAGTTTTTGGCTCGGGTGCTAAATTAGGCCAGTTAAGTCGATGAATGCCGAACTGAATTTTATTTTTCTGCGTGTGCCGCATCGCTGCTGGGAGCGGAGGCCAAGAAACGTACACGAAAAGAAAAGCTCGATCCGAATTTCACTGTGAAGCTTGAGTGAATCCTGAAGCACTGTTGGTTACCGGAGAATTTTCACCGCGCAAGCTGCGTTGTATGTTACTGTAAGGAAAAGTGAAGCATTTTCATTCACCGTGTCCGTCGCTTTCGGTGTGGCAAACATCTAACCTTTCCGAACGGAAATTCATCGTAACCTCGCTACAGCACTTCTGGGTTCTCTCTGAAGCGCACACACGGAAAAAAAAATCGCTGAGCTGAAATTAGATGTTAAAAATTAGCACTACGCACTGAAAATCTACGAGTCATAATTTCTCGCCCCATACGAGTGAGAATTTGAGGGCAATTTTATTACTCTCTGGAGAGTAAGAATTTTTTTCCTCGCCCTTTATGAGAAAGAATTTTGAGACCTCGCCCAAATAAAGTGAGAATTCGTGCTCAAATTAAGTGAGGTTAAAAAATCCTTACTCAAATAGAGCGAGGCTCAAAAATATCTCGCTCGAAAAGAGTAAGGTTAAAAATTCTCACTCTAATTTAGTATGGAAAAGTGTCCTCTCCCATTTTGAGTGAGAAATTGGATTCCAGCGTTTTCAGTGCGGCTAAAAACTTTTTACAGCTGCAAAATAAATAGCATGGTAGCTGGAAAATAAGCACTGTAGCTTAAGAATTAGCTGCGCCTATACAGCAAAAAAAATTAGTACACCTGCTAATTTTTTGTTCAGACGCGAATATTTTGCGTGCAGTGAGATTCGCCGTGAGGTTTCAACAGTGTGTAAAAAAAGGGTGTGGGGGGCGAGGGGGAGGGTCGGATCCGCCCCTGATTGTTTTTTGTCGTACGGAAGTGGCGCTGCCGACGTGACGCGACGCGCCGCCCTCCACTCGGCCAATGACTCCCTTTTTTAATCTCCGATACGCCGGGCTTATTCGTATCATTTTATCTCGTTGTCCTGATAAGCATGCGGCCTGTCCGCGGCGACGGGACGGCCCTCCGTCCACTCTACACTATCGTCTCTCTCTTTCTCTCTCTCTCTCTCTCTCTCTCTCTGTCTCTGCGTCTTTCTGTTTCTCTCCCTATCTCGCTCCCTCGCTCACGCCCCGGTAGTGTGGTTAGAGGGACTGGGTTAGGATTATAGAGAGAGAGTAGACGCGGTTGCAAGCGGAGGGCGGCGGGCTGGAGCAGGGGTGGATATGTGGAAGCATAGTGTCGATGAAGGAGCTTGTAGCCCCCCCACCCCACCCCCCACCCCGAGGAGTATGTGAAGACGTGCTGCGGGCAGCCCCTGATCCTGATCCCCTCGCCCCAGGGATATCTGCGCGGGGAATCGAACAGCGCTGAGTGCGATCGTGACGGGCCGCGAGTGCGGCGGGTCCGCGTCGCACCCATGCGAGTCTCTCTCTCTCTCTCTCTCTCTCTCTCTCTCTCTCTCTCTCTCTCTCTCTCTCTCTCTCTCTCTCTCTCTCTCTCTCTCTCTCTCTCTCTCTCTCTCTCTCTCTTTCTTGCTCGCTCGCTCGTTCTCTCTGGGAGAGTGGGTGTTCGGCACGCCTGGTTGCGGGCGCTCCCGCACTACACTAGACTGGCACTGCCCGGCCGGGGTGCTCCGAGGGGGGAATCACACATGCAAAATGTGTACAATGATTTTTTCTGACTTTTGAATAATTCTTTTAAATACTTTTTCATTATTTAATGAAAATTTCTTTCTCTTTTTTGAAAAATTTTGATCTTTTACTCGTTTTACCCCTATCCCTGAATTATTTCAATTATTTTTTGTTCCCTTTTTTTTCAGTATTTATCTTCTCGATTTGTTTTAGTATCGATTAAATGATTTTGGGGGGGCCGTACAATGATTTTTCGAAGTGACCTAATCCTTCGGGGCGTTCCGTATATACCTTCCTCTCGTCGCGCTGCCTGCGCGGGTCGAGGCGAGGCTAGGCAAGACGCCTTATTGTCCTTATTGACACAAGATGATGGGGCTGTGGCCTGGTTTGAGCCCGCGCGCCTGCCGGGGCGGGGCGGGGCGGGGCGGGGCGGGGCGGGGCGGGGCGGGGCGGGGCGGGGCGGGGCGGGGCGGGTGGAGAGGTGGCCCTGGAGATCGGGCACGGGGGGCAGGCCGGACTCTATATCCTGTACAGCTTGCACGCGCGCTCGAAAAATTTGACCTGACTATCGTGTAAGAAGTATCTGGCGTGTTATCTGTGCCGCGCTGCTCGCTGCTCCTCGGCTGCTAGCCGCCAGCCGTGCCTGCCCCGCCCGGCCCCGCTGCGCCGCCTGCTCGGTCTGCCCCGATTACAGGTCGCTCACAGGTAGGGTTGGTGACACGGCAGTATGGGCTCGAGGTGGAACACTCTGCCTGGCCTAGGGATCGCGGGATTGGCGAGATTATTGAGGACGCGCTGTTCTGCGCAGCACGTGCGCCCCGCCCCTCCCAGCACGATATGGATCGAGATAGGAACACTGAGGAGGTAGAAAAAAAAAAAAGGAGAGATGGGACGGGTCCTTTAGATCCCCTCGGACTTTGAGTGAGCGGGATGGCAAGGAGAGATTGAGGAGGGCGAGCGAGTGAGTGAGTGAGTGAGTGGGTGGGAGAGAGAGAGAGATGGTCAGGGATTCGTGATCCACGCGGCCGCCGTGTGCCTCTCTGGCTGAACTTGAGCTTTTTCTTTTTTCTCCCCTTTCTCTCTCTCTCTCTTTTGTTGTCGCTGCTGTTGAGGGCGTAAGGCGCAGGAGGAGGGGTCTGTGTTCCTCCAAACACCCATTATCGTCTCAATTTTGCATGATGTCCATATTTTTCAGCGCGCGTCCTACTTTTCTTTTCCCCTTGGGTGTGTGGGTGTGTCAACTCGTGGAAGGGTCCACTTTTGGTCGGAGAGCTCGCCTCGCTTCCACCCTTGGTTGTCACTGCTCCCTGCACTTAGGGGCGGCCCGGGCGGGGCCGCGGAGGGGCCGGTCTGTGAGTGAGTGAGCGAGTGGGTGGGTGGGTGGCAGGGAGCCGCGCCGGCCCCGGAGGAGGGACGGGGTGCGCGGGGCGGGGCGGGGCGGGCCGACCTCGGTGGACACGAATGTCAAATGCCAAGGACCGCTTTGTTTTTCTGCGCCCCGCGCCGCGCCGCCCCTTTACACCATTTCCATGTCAGAGGATTGGACGTGCGACCCTTCCCCTCCCCTCCCCTCCCCTCCCCTCTTCCCCCGCCCCGCTCGCCCCGCCGCTGGTGTCTCACTTGTTTCACTGCTTGACCCCAAAGTTGAAAAGAAGAAGAAGCAGGAACACACCCGGCACGCCGCCGCGCACACTCATTTTTGTGTCAAAAGTTTTTCTATATTTTCTTTTCCCTCTTCATTTATTTGCGCCGTCTTCTTTTTCTTCTTGCGTTATCTCTCGTTATGTGACGTCTTTGTGATACGATCCGAGACTTAGCTTGCGATTAACCGCCGTGCTCCCCTCCCCTCCTCGTCCCGGTCCGTCCGGTCATGTCCGCGTCTCTCCCCCCCCCCTCCCCCACCGTTGCATCACGATTATATTTCACTCGCGACAAATGTGACTCTGCTCTTCTCCTAGCAGCGACCCGGCTAAATCCGAGCAGCCCGCTCCACACGTGGATCGCAGCGGAGGACTCACACTGGCTGTAGAAAACCCGTCTAGTTTTTGCCCCGAAACGTGTGCATGGGCGCGCAGGACGTTTTTGTTTCCTCTGCGCGAGCTTTAAAAGGAGTTGGGGTCCGCGAAGTTTTATTGTGTAAGCACAAAACTGCATATATTCACCCCAATTTGTGTGTGTGTGCGTGTGTGTGTGTGTGCGCGCGCGCGTGCGTACGTGTGTGTGCAGAGGGGTCGAGTAATGGTCATGGGATATGGACTTGGGCCACGAAGGCCTCGCGTTGCGCGGTCGAAATGGTGCTCCCCTTCTTGTGGGGCTCACCGTGTGATACCACGCCGTGCCCGCGCCCCAGTGCAAACATGTCGTTTGCATTGCATGGGAGCCTCATGCGGATGGATGCATGGATGGATGGATGGGGGAAAGCATGGGGCGCGGGTGGTTTCTTCAATATTAATACTCCCATATACGACTCTATAGTTGACATTGTTTCAATATACTTGTAGGCGCGGCCGGCAGCGTTGCTGTTATTAGTATTTTCGTGGTGTTGGGTCTGCCTGGCGCCGGCGGCGGCGAGAGGCGGTCTAACGGTCGGCGTCACTGTTTGGCATGTGTGTCACATATGTGTGATGGAGACGTGACGAGCTTCCCTGACACCCATGCTCAAATGTATGAATAAAATTATTCTCACTTTACCGTGCCTTATGCTGCGGGAAATTATTTTTCGTTCTTTTCGTCAATATTATAAGTCCGATGTTGTGCTAGCAGCTGCTCACGGGGAAAAAATGAAAATCAGACCGGAGCTAGTCGCTTTATAGCGGACCCAATCGAGCACCCGCGTACTCTATTTAGGTGTCGTGCAAAGGGAGCTAGTTATACAGCTGATATGTTTGCTGTGCAGCTAAAAATTTAGCCCCCTAGCAATTGTTTTTGACACAGGAATGTTAAACACGGCACGATCTGAAAAATTCGTTCCAGAGTTAGAAAAATAGCTGAGCAGCCGTTTCTTTTTTGGCGTGCTTGTCAAATTACTGAAGATCTACGAGTCATAATTTTCGCTCCTGCACTCATACGGGGTGGAATTTGTAACATCGCCTGAATAAAGAAATGATTCGCGCTCAAATTAAGTGAGGCTAGAAAATCCATTCTCAAATAGAGTGAGGCTAAAATATATCTCGTACGAGTGAGGTTAAAAATTCTCACTCCAATTATGCATGGAATAGTATCCTCTCCCACTTTGTATGAGAAATTGGATTCGAGCAGCAGTGATCCATCCGGGCGTTGCATTCCTTGGTGGTTGCATAAACTTTATGACCAATCACTTGGCTTTTGGACTTGAAATATTGGACCAACTGGACGGTGCAGTGTGTGGTGGTTAGTCCGCGGCGCATGTCGGGGTGTCACTACCAATCTTATCAGAGGGAGAGGGGACACAAAACAACCACAGGTGAGTGCAAGCAGCCCCCCCCCCCCCCCGCGGGCCTGGCGGTCCGCCCCGCCCCGCCCTGCCTATGCCGCTGTACGCCCTCAGGAGGGGAGGGGTTGAGAAGGGTTGAACGTCTCTACGTAAACAAAACCTTTATATATTCCGAAGAAAGCCATTCGAAACGAGTGTTGCTTAATCTCCTCTTTCTTTGTGAGATAGTGCTGAAAAATATTGAAATTGTGATCAATTTTGTCCGATGGGCTAAAGTTGATGGCTATGGGATCGAAAATCCGATTCATATTGAGTTTTGTCTGTCCAGCAGTCCAGCTCAACAGCTCAACTTTTCTGTTGTTGTTTTTTTTTTTCACCCTAAATAGGAAAGGACAATTTTGTCTCCAAAAATGTTGAGATTTTGTGCACATCTCCAGCTTGGGACAAATTTGTCAAATTTTCTAAGACAACTTTTCCCACTTTAGATACGTATTGTAGCCTTTCAATGTGTACAACTTGTCACAATCAGGTGATGTGCTTAAAAATCTCAACATTTTTGGAGACAAAATTGTCCTTTCCCATTTAGTGTGCTCTTTTTCAGGCAACGCGGAGTTGCCTTCTAAACTCGCTGTTTTTCTTTTCATTTCTTTATCGTGGGTTACTTTTTTGATATTTCTACAATTTAGAAATTTTTTTTTTCTGCCATATACTCGACCTTGTCCGCGCTCTCTTATTCCATTCCTTGTTTTCCTTTTCCCTGCCCCAGACGAATTGGATTCCTTGTGTTCCCCGGCGGCGCGCCGCTCTGCCGCTATGCCTTCAGGTGCCAAGTAAAATTGGAAACACAGAAGCCCCCTGTATGCCCGCCACATTGACAATGTGGCTGCGTGCGGGCTGTCCGTGTGTATGGGGGCGGCGCGGGGGCGGCGCGGGGGCAGCGCGGGGGCGGCGCGGGGGGCGGCGCGGGGGCGGCGCGGGGGGCGGCGCGGGGGCGGCGCGGGGGCGGCGCGGGGGCGGCGCGGGGGCGGCGCGGGGGCGGCGCGGGGGCGGCGCGGGGCGGCGCGGGGCAGAGCGAAGCCCCGCGGCATGGCACGGCGGGTCGCGTCTGCCAACAGAAGGAAAAGGAACTGAAGCTAACAGGCACCCAGGGCGTGCTAACTCAACCGAAATCGTTTTCACTTTTTAGGCTTTATGTTTGGAACGAGATATAGGACATATGAGCGTAAACGAGTGATCGTTAGAAAGGTAAAAGTACGCATAATTTTCGTTACCCAGTCAACCAAAAGTGCTCAAATTAACCACTTCTTGTTACATAATAATTTGCGTGTAAGTTATTTTGTAATGAAAATTATTTTAGGGCACAAGGAGTGGTTTGAGCACTTTTGGTGACGGTAACGAAAATTATGCGTACTTTCACCTTTGTAGTGAGTAATGATCACTCGCTTACGCTCATGTGTCCTCCCGTTGCAAAGATAATGCCAAAAAGATGAGAACAATGTCGGTTGAGTTAGCGCGCTCTGCCCATATGCCGCGCTCTGCACTGGAAGCCCTGTTGCCGCTTCCACCCGGCTGGAAACCGGCCCGGCCCGCCTGCCCGCTTGCCTGCCCACTGCAGGAATGAGTTTCTGCTTTTGCCCTCCCAAGATTTAAATACGCCGCGCCCCCGGGCGTTGCGGGCGCGGGCGGGGCGGGGCGGGGCGGGACGGGGCGAGGCTACGTGGAGTGCGCCGCCCAGCGCCAAGTTGACCGTGAAGCTGGTAATGATATGCTAACGCGGTCACGACGCGGCGCGCCCCGAAACACTCTTCTTCCTCGGGGAGGTCTTCCCTCCCGTTCCCTTGCTGGGCCCGGCGGGGCCTGACCGGGCCGGCCCGGGCCGGCTCGACCGAAACCGATGCTCCTCTCTGGAGCGCTGCTCCTATGTAATTTTGTCGTTGGCAGTGCGGGGGGAAATTGGGCAAAAAACCTTTTTAAGCATTCTGGCTGCTTGGCGGAGCGGGCTGTGTTCGCCCCGCACCGGCCTGCCCCGCAACTTTGACACACAAAAACCCTTTAGCGCCACTGGATACATGCCGGCAGTGTCTCAGCCGCTGCCTCTGGTTCCTCCGGCGACTCGGAGGGAAGTACAGCGGACTTTGTCGGAGAATTATTGTTGCTCGTCTTATAGCCGCGTGCTTTGCCGCCGCGCGCCCGCCCCGCGCCGAGGTCTCGGCTAGCCGCGAGCGCGGGGCGTGGCGGGGCGGGGCGTGGCGGGGCGGGGCGTGGCGGGGCGGGGCGGGGCGGGGCGGGGCGGGACGGGGCGGGACACACTCCGTGCGCTCCCCCGCACAGCCCGTCCTAATTTCCACCTTTATCATCATTTGCATTGTGATTTGGGAGTCGGGACACGCCTCCAGGTGGGTAGGAGGTACTCTGACCTCCTCGTCGGCCGCCGCCCCGCCCCGCCCCGCCCCGCCCCTCCCCTCCCCTCCCACGCACATCTACTCTCTCCTGCTGGTCAGTGCCAGTGGCGTAGCCGCGCTCGCTTCTGATATATATGAAGAAGGAGGCTTAGTACGACGGGTGTACAGAAGATGGTAGATTAGGCGGCAACCTGGGAGCGCGTGTTCTTGACTCAAGTTCCGTCTCTTTAAATAAAGGGATGTAAAGTTGTATCTAGAACATATATGCTTTACTGGTGTGGAGACGGGTATGGGAGCATGCAGTAAAGTCCGCAGAGAGTGCAAACTAGATCCTAGGATCGTTAACAATGCGCGTAGCAGGTGTACTTTCTTTACACCGACGCGTACGAAAAGAGCCGCGCGCGCCAGGCGAGAAGGGGAGGGGGGTGGGGGAATAGGCAGATGGACGGACCGCGAAGAAGGGGGTGGGGGGCAGTAAATTTACTGCTTTTGTTGGAGAAACGCTCTGCTCGGTGCTGCTTCTGCTGCTGCTGCTGTTGCTGCTCCTCCTCCTGCAAGTCCGTCCGCCGCCTCTGGTTGCTTTAATCCGTTCTGAAAGATTGATGAAGGGAGGCCCTGAGGAAAAGAGGGGAGAGGGGGAGGGGGGAGCGGCAAGCCGGACGCGCAGGCGTTGTCGCGGCCGAGCCGAGGCGAGCCGCACGGTACTGTACCTCACCAGCCTCATTATTTACGAGTTGTTCCTCCCCCCACCCCTCAAAAAAAAAACTTTCTTTTTGTTTTGCCTTTGCGGGGGTAGTATTTTGGACAAGCGGGGCGAGGGGGCGCTCGTGCAGATAAAAGGCTACTGTCCTACATCAGGACAGGACAGGACTACCCAGCGCCACCCCCGGCTGGGCTTCCCCGCGTCACCGCTGCTGCTGCCATTCCGCCCCGCCCCGCCCCGCCCCGCCTCGCCCCGCCTCGCCCCGCCGCGCCCCCGCTGAAAGGGCGTGTTTTAATTATTCATAGGGCTCTCTTGCATTGTGATGGCCGCACCCCACCCCTCCTGATGGGAATGCCGACGCTCGCAAATTATTCGCCTTACGTATTAGCCTATGGCGCGGATCAGCTGCTTGGCGGCCTGCTGGCCGCTCGCTCTGACCCAGTGTGCCGCTCTTCCCTTTCTCTCTCTCTCTCTCTCTCTCTCTCTCTCTCTCTCTCTCTCTCTCTCTCTCTCTCTCTCTCTCTCTCTCTCTCTTCCGGGTGTTTCAGAGAACACGTGTCAGTTTCACTGTCAGAAAAATCGTACCGTAGTACACTACAGGTACGATAATTTACTGGTCAAGTCCTCGCCTGCTCTGAGTGTACTTGGCTCTTGTTCGGACTTTTTGGGTACGAAGTATCAGCTTTATCATATGATTACTGTACTTCGTACCTCAAAAGACCGTACTAGCCAAGTACACTGAGAGCAGGACTTGACCAGTTAATGATCGTAACCTTAGCGGCCTTAGCGTGCTTTTTTTCTGACAGTGCTGCAGGTTTGCCTATACCCGTTTGCCGCCGCGACCCTTTGCGTTTAGGCCGAGGGGGCAGCCACTCCCTATGTTTGTGTACACAGGATTTCTAATGATATGGGATTTCTATGGATTGCGTAAAGATTTTTCCGGATTTTGTAAAGGTTTCATATGGTACATTCGGGTACATTTCACAAATATATACCAAATTCCACAAAATTCTAAAAGATTTCACGAGGTTTCATGGGATTCCTCAAGGTTCCAAGAGATTTCACTGATTTCTGTGAGATTTTTTATGATATTTCTTGAGATTTCTCAGTTTTATTTCGTAGGATTTCATCGAGATTTTGGAAGATTTCATCGAGATTTCCGAGGGTTTGTACACAGGATTTCTCGAGTGGTTGCCCCCTCGGTATAGGCACACCCGCAATAATGTTGCGTGTTCTGTGGAACGCGCGTTGCTCGTCAGGGCAGGAGGCGAGGGACACGCAGCAGGCGGCAGGAGGGAGTGAGCAGTGTCCTGTGAGTGAACAGGGCGGGAAAAAAAAAGTATTAATGAAAACGCGCCCCCCGTGGCGCACAAGTTTCATTATGAAACAGGCCGTCGAATTGTGTGCGTTTAAGTGTCTGCTGAGGATATTTGAATATATAAAGGTCATCCGGGGGAGTTTGTCGTGCGGCCTCCCCCCCCCCCTCCCCTTCTCGCCCCCGGCAGTGTACCCTTTCTCGCAATCAGCATCTGGGTTGCTGCCCCGCCTCGCTCCGCCTTTGCGGCGCACCGGGTGGATTCCCACCACCGCCGCCTCCGCCGCACCGACCAGCCGGCGCGGCGGTGTGTACTCTCGCCCCAGGATTCAAAATCGCCGCCCTCTTACCTTGTTCCCCTCGCCCCCCCCCTCCCCTCCCCTCCCTCCTCTAACGCCTCTCTGTGCTACTCTCCGCCCTGCTAGGCAAACACTCCAGGAGGAAGTCGCTTCCTGCCGTCGGATTGAGAAGAGCGCTTTCCTCTCTCCGTCCTTGTCACACGCATGGGTCTCGGCCTGTAGGCGTGAGTGAGAGGGCACTACGAAACGGTGTTCTGGGGTCTGTAAACGGAAGGCTGCGCTGGCGGCGGCGCGGCTCTACTCGCCGCGACGCTGCTGCCGCTAGCCCCCCCCCCCCCCCCCCCGAGACGCTCCTCCTAGTCGGATTATTACCCGCGCCCCGCGCTGCCCCTACCTGCCCTCTTCCTCCCCTTTGCGCCTTCAGATTCCTTGTCCAACTCACCCTTCCATCATTTCGCAAGCCCCTTGCGCTGCTGGCCCCGCACTCCCCCCTCTCCTACCCCTGTCTCCTGCTTTTCTTCCTCTCTCTCTCTCTTCCTCTCTCTCTCTTCCTCTCTCTCTCTCTCTCTCTCTCTCTCTCTCTCTCTCTCTCTCTCTCTCTCTCTCTCTCTCTCTCTCATATCACCTCTACTCCTCTCCCCTTCCTCCCCTTACACCCCATTGTCAGTTTGGAAAGTGACGTAAATTTACAACTTGGCTATACTTTTTATTGCGCTGCTGTGCCTTTTTTTTCCTCGCGCTTTTTATTTTTATCTTTTCTGATGGTGCGTGCATCTGCTGCCATGAGCAAAATACAACCCTACAATATCATGACGCTGGGTAAATATTAACTTGACACTCTCTATTTCTCTTTTGCTGTGTTTTATGCCGGTGTACTCGTATGGGGAGCCGATGATGTCTTGAGGTGTGGGGCTCTTTACTTATGCCTCGCCACGCTGCGCCGCCGGGCCGGGTCGGGTCGGGGCGTCGCAGTGTCTGCGGTGAAGCGAGGCGAGGTGTGTCCGTCGAGCCGGGCGGCCGGGCAGACAGACGGATAGACAGGCGGACAGACGGATGGGACAGGCAGGCAGGCAGGCAGCACAGCACACAGCACACCAGCCTCCTGAAAGTCAAACGCTTTATCAACGCGTACTTGAGCGGAGCGTATCCTGCCGCCGGGCAGCCCCACCCCGCTAGGCTCCACTACTGGCGGTGGCGTGATGTGTTCTGCTCAATCTGACGGCGGTACGGCGAGGGGCAGCCCTACCCCGGCCAGGGCGGCCAGGGTCCAGAGACATTCGCGCTCACTATTTATGAGACAGGAAGGGGAGGGGAGGAGGGAGTTTCAACCCCTACTCCTTAGTAAGGAAAAAGGCGGCGTGAGCGGGCAAGTGTATGTGTAGGTAGCAGTGGGGGCGGCCAGTGTGCGTGCGTGCGTGTGTGTGCACATGTGTGTGTGTGTGTGTGTGTGTGTGTGTTTTGATGTGGCCATCGCGCAGGGAGGGAGGGGGGGCGTGGCATTACTTACCCCTGCTTCTTCCCCCTCCCCCTAGTTCATATACGGGTGGATTTGACGCTATCGGATCGCCTCGACGTTCGTCCCGCTGCTGCCCCGCCCCGCCTCGCTCCCGCTCCGCTCGTAAAATCCGAGTGGTGGTCTCTCTCTCTCTCTCTCTCTCTCTCTCTCTCTCTCTCTCTCTCTCTCTCTCTCTCTCTCTCTCTCTCTCTGTGGCAGGGTGGGGCGCTCTCTGGCAAAAGTAGACGTCGTCGTCGTGGTGTGTAGGCACCAGAGAATTCCGTCCAAGAGCCGTGCCTAGTGGTCTAGAGGGGCCCCGCCCCGCCCCGCCCCGCCCCGCGGGGGTTGTAATCAGTAGTCTGGCATACGCGCCGCGCAGTGTGTGGTGGAGTACGGGGGCTGGCGCGGGGCTGGCGCGGGGCTGGCGCGGGGCGCGGGAGTAGCGCGAGCGATGAGGGAAGGGATTTCAAGTTGTTGGTGGTGCTTTTGTTGTGGGCGGAAGGCATAGAGCTTTCTGGGTGGGGGTTGGGGGGTTAGTGGAAGGTTCCCTCTGCGGCGCTGAATACGGCTTTCACCGGCCAACCCCCGACCCGGGGCGGGGCCCGGGCCCTTACACCACCCTTTTCCTCGCAGCCCTCGCCTAAACCTCTCCCGCACTCGCCCACACTGCACTGGAAACTAGAGAGAGGGAATGTAGGTGTGAATTTTTAGACAGTCTCTTGCGGCTGCCTTTACCTAGAAGTAAACGTGACGTAAAATTTAAAATAAAATGGGAGGTAAAAGTTAAGCAAAGATTCTAGTTGCTGTAAAGATTCCGCGTATTGATTCGTACTCGTCATGTCGCTTCAAATGTTTAAAATTCTTAGGAAATTAACTCATTTACTACTTAATGTGATTTTTTTATTGTTGGATAAGAATACACTGGAAAAACAAAGGTAGGACGAGATGGGTTTTAATGCCTTTACCAAGGCATTAAGAATTAGCACCCCTGCAAAGGCATTAAAACTGCCCAAAGGTGTGAAATTTTAATGCCTTTGGACAATTTCGTGCCTTTTGCAAAGGCATTAAAATTTCACACCCCTAGGAAGGCATTAAGTCCTACACTGAAAATCTTCGAGTCATAATTTCTCGCCCCAAACGAGTGAGAATTTGAGGGCAATTTTATTTCTCTCTGGAGAGTAAGAATTTTTTTCCTCGCCCTTTATGAGAAAGAATTTTGAGACCTCGCCCAAACAAAGTGAGAATTCGTGCTCAAATTAAGTGAGGTTAAAAAATCCTTTCTCACCCTGGAAACGCAAGTGTGTACTTGAATGCAGTATTTCCTGCATACCTACACGTATTCAGGAAATAATGTGTACTTAGTCAAGTATGCAGGAAATAGCGTGTACTTGGACAAGTATGCAGGAAATAGTGTGTAAGGGAAGGTGGGGTACGTTGGGACGGATTTTTTTTGTTTTTGCTCTAGATCCGAAACCGTCAGACTTAGAATGATCGGAGCTGGCCCAAATCGTACATTGGAGTGTTGTCTTTGGTACACCAAAGCCCTCAAATATCTTGTCACTAAGTCTTTGCTAGCAGAAAGGTTTTCCTAAAATTTGTACCTTGTCCCAATGTGCCCCGGTACGGGGCAGTTTGGGACGCCATAAGACAACATGGGATGGGGCACATTGGGACATTTAAATTAATTTAACGCGTTTTCCAGTGAAATGTGCAGAATGCACACCGCCTTGCGATCTGGAAGTCGATAGAAGTCATTATGTTCCAAATGAGACGGTTTTGGAATTTTTTGAAAAGTCGCATTAGCCAATTAAGGCGTACTGTCCCAATGTGTACCTGATCACCTCGATCTTGATTTTGTTATCTTTTTTCATTATTTTTGGATTCAATTCAAAACCTTTACCTGCTAAATGTGTCGTAAGAAACAACCTATAGACCAGCCACCCGACCGATTTGCTATCGCAACTAAGTTCGCTTTAAAACGGGAAAATTCAAATGGGACGTCACCTTACTTTTAACGTCTTTTTGTGCCAATTTTCATTTAGTATTTTCTGTACAGCACACATGTTTTGTAATCTTCCAATCACTGGTGCCATCACGAAGAATGCGCCTATGCTCATTGTGTCAATTTTTGGTAGCATCTGAATCCAGTTTGAAATAGATGAAATAGCCACTGTCCCAATGTACCCCATGTCCCAATGTACCCCACCTTCCCTTACTTGGACAAGTATGCAGGAAATCCTGTGTACTTGACCAGGTACACACTAAATCTCCCCCATAAATGTATGGAGGTTTTAGTGTGTACCTGGTCAAGTACACAGGATTTCCTGCATACTTGTCCAAGTACACATTTTTTCCTGCATACTTGACCAAGTACACAGTATTTCCTGAATACATGTAGGTATGCAGGAAATACTGCATTCAAGAACACACTTGCGTTTCTAGAGCAAATAGAGCGAGGCTCAAAAATATCTCGCTCGAAAAGAGTGAGGTTAAAAATTCTCACTCTAATTTAGTATGGAAAAGTGTCCTCTCCCATTTTGAGTAAGAAATTGGATTCCAGGGTTTGCAGAGTACCTTTGTTTTTCCAGTGTACTCGTAATAATGTTAGGGGAAAATCTCAGACGAGGGCTTCCTGCCTACGCTGCGTTCTGCAAATGACGCCAACTGATGTAAGCGATTACTGTCAATATTGTAGGTGACTTTACGACGGTGAATAGTCTCACGTGACAACTTTTCTCGGAAATTCGCCGTGGACCCTGCTGCGGTACGATCAGGCTGGCTTGCTTAGCTACCCCAACTATGTGTTACGTGTTGGCCGTGCTGGCCAGTTCAACAAATGTCATTTTTTCCCCTCCTGCCTGGTTCCATTGTCACCTCTCGTGCTCCCCCTCCCCGCAGCGCTATGGAGACTACTTAAATGACTTTCATTGACCGCGTACAGCTGCGTGGCGGTGGTGATGCGGCGTGTGGCGCGACTGCGGGTCCTGGTCCGCGTCGAGTTTTGTTGGTGGTCCTGTGTGACACCGTGTGACACTTTGTGACACTTCGTGACACTTCGTGACACTTCGTGACACTTCGTGACACTTCGTGACACTTCGTGACACTTCGTGACACTTCGTGACACTTCGTGACACTTCGTGACACTTCGTGACACTTCGTGACACTTCGTGACACTTCGTGACACTTCGTGACACTTCGTGACACTTCGTGACACTTCGTGACACTTCGTGACACTTCGTGACACTTCGTGACACTTCGTGACACTTCGTGACACTTCGTGACACTTCGTGACACTTCGTGACACTTCGTGACACTTCGTGACACTTCGTGACACTTCGTGACACTTCGTGACACTTCGTGACACTTCGTGACACTTCGTGACACTTCGTGACACTTCGTGACACTTCGTGACACTTCGTGACACTTCGTGACACTTCGTGACACTTCGTGACACTTCGTGACACTTCGTGACACTTTGTGACACTTCGTGACACTTCGTGACACTTCGTGACACTTCGTGACACTTCGTGACACTTTGTGACACTTACCTTGCTCCATGTGACACTGCGTGATATTTTGTTACACTTACCTTGCTCCATGTGACACTGCGTGATATTTTGTTACACTTACCTTGCTCCATGTGACACTGCGTGATATTTTGTTACACTTACCTTGCTCCATGTGACACTTTGTGACACTTCGTGACACTTTGTGACACTTCGTGACACTTTGTGACACTTTGTGACACTTACCTTGCTCTATGTGACACTGCGTGACACTTTGTGATCCCGTGTGACTTTTGCCTGGCTCCGTGACACTGCGTGACACCTTTTTTGACCTCGTGTGACGCTTGTGGCTTGTGTCGCCCGGTGTGACACCTTGAGACACTTGCGTGGCTCTGTGTGACACCGTGTGACACCGTGTGTGACAACCGTGTGACGGGCTGCCACATGGGCTCGGCGCGGCATGACCGTGATGTGCCTCGCACACACATACACATACATGCCCGTACAATCACGTTCACTTTCGCAATCCGACCCCCTGCCGGGCCGCCCGGCGCCCGCTGCTTCCTCCATTAGCGAGATGACATGGAATGGAAATTGGACGAAAATTCATCGGAATGAGGTTTATCGCCGGCCGGCTCGCGCGCCCCCGCCGCCGCCCCGCCCGGCTCCCATGTCCATCCCCTTCTCGCTGCCCCCACCTCCCCCCCCCTCCCCGCCCTGCCACGCCACCACCCCCCGGTCAAATGAAGCGGCGCCTTTTCATCATCATTTGTCACGGTGTACATAACATAACATTTTTTTCCCCCTTGAACCCTTTTAGTTGTTTTTTTCCACTTCTCTCTCTCTCTCTCTCTGTTTGCTCCGTCTCTCTAACGCCCCCCCTCCCCCCCGCGCTGGTAAAACATAGCGGAGTGCGTTGCACACACTGGAGGGCGAGCTGTGTGGCCCATGCGGCGCATGCGCGAGCGCAGTGGCGTTTCGCTTTTGATCCGGGGGATTAAAGCGCGTGTGACTGATGGCAGCCCTGCCGGCCGGGCCGGGTCGGCCGGGACCCGACCGGCTCCGACGGGACGGAACGCGACGCGACGGGGAGCTCTCGACATGAAATACATTGCGCCAGCCCCACTTCTTTTCATTATTCCGAGTTAAATTCGGGCGGGAGGCGCGGGCCGGGCGCTGCAGGCGGGGCCGCAGCGGCCGGGAGTTAAAAGGATTACATTCTGTGGTGTGCGCTGGGCGGCAGGACAGCAGGGGGAAGGAGGGGGGGAGGGGAGAGCAGTTGAGAAATCGCGCACAACAGTTATTTTCCATGTCTAAAGGTATTACGAACCTGCGATGGAGTACATTTGCCTGATCGCGCGCGCCGTAAAACTTTTGGGCGGAGGCAGCAGACGCATACTTGATTCTAGGTGCTGTATTTTATATCCATTCCGCTGCTGTGCCGATTTTCAAGGCGTCTTTTTCAGATGGTCGTGTGACATTCGGATCCCCCTCAGTTTGGCCGCCCCGCCCCGCCCCGCCCCGCCCCGCCCCGCCCCGCCCCGCCCCGCCCCGCCCCGCCCCGCCCCGCCCCGCACTTCCCACGGCGCCGCGCTGCGAGGCGCGGCTTTTACGACCCATCCCTGGCCCATCCGTAATAACGTTTGTTTGGGCCGCGCTGCGCACCCCTAGCAACAGCAGGGGTGGCGTGAGAGAGAGAAAGAGAGACAGAGGGAGAGGGATAGGGAGGGAGAGAGATAGCGAGAGAATGAATCCCCTTCCCCTTCCGCGCGATGGCCTTGGTGCGCGCGGTGGCCTGGCGACCTTCGACGGACACCATTCTGGTGTGTCAAAAAGTAAGCGTCTCTCATCCCTCGATGCCTAGTCTGGCCATCTCTCTCTCTCTCTCTCTCTCTCTCTCTCTCTCTCTCTCTCTCTCTCTCTCTCTCTCTCTCTCTCTCTCTCTCTCTCTCGATTATGACTCGCGGACACGTCATATCATACGTCCGAGGGGATGTTGACAGCTGTTTCTCCCTTGCGCGCACACACACATACACATCCCTATTGTACCACACGCCCCTTGCGCTGCTAAGACAACTTTCCGTCGCGGTGCTTAATAAAAAATAAAAAATAAAACGATTTTTCATTCATCGTGAGAGCGCGGAACTCTAATAGTAGTCGTTGTGTAGTAGTAGTAGTAGTAGTAGTAGTATTTCTAAGCGGTTACGTAACTGAGGGGAGGGAGTGAAGGGGGACCATTCAACCTGAAGAGGTGTCGCAATGGCCTCCTAGTCCGCTAGGCTCTCCCCCACGGCTGGAGCCGGACCGGGACCGGGCCGGCCGGGCCGAATGCTGCTATTTCCTCCCACGCTTCTGATAATATGCGGGAAATGGAAAGGCGAGGGTAGGAATTGGGTGGGTGGGGGTCTCCCTCCATCTTGCGAAAGGAATCAGGGGTTTAACTGATACCACAACGGACGTCTCACAGCATTGCGGCTTCTTTGAGCTTGTCGAAGTGGCAGGTGGCAGACACTTCGAGAATGAGGTGTGTACCCTTCTTGGGAATCATCGAGTTACAGTCGCTTTGAGAATCATTCAAATTCGTTGGGAAACATCGGGTACAGTCAAGTGCCCTAATTTCGGACGAATTGAGCGGTTTTTCCTTTCTTACGTGTAGGCATGATAAAATATGAAAAATCTGTTGCGATTGGAAATACTGTGGCTCGAGACACGTCGGATGATACCCATGTTGAATTTCTATCAACAGATGGGAAGCTACAGCAATCATCGGAAGAGTGTCCGAAATTAGGAACGAAAGTGCTCTAATTTCGGACACGTGCTCTAATTTCGGACACAAGCATGCATTTTGGCCCAACCGAACAGGTTTACTTTTCACCTAGGATAGCCTAGGTCACAATTCGTTGAATAACATCAAAACCGATTTTTTGACTCAACCCTGAGAGATGAAAACTGGACAGAAAAATGGGATGGTTTTGTGAACGCCTTTAACTCTGGACAATTGTGCTGTAACTTCGGACAAAATTCAGAGGAGTGCTAAATTCTTCCTATCTTAGCCGTTTTTTGAGGTATCTCAAATCCGGAAACGGCGTTGTAAAGGTGAAAGTCAAAAGTACAATTTCGCTTCTTCCTGGTGGCGAAAACATAAGTCTTTTGGCACAAACATGGAAACAAATGTAATTCTATGCCACAGAATTGGACTGTCCGAAATTGTAGCACTTTCGAAAGTCGTTCCGTACCAAAAAGCGGTTTGACTTAAAAATTAATAATTTACGTAGTTCTGTAGCTAAAATACCAAACATTCATTCGAGAAAGGACCACCCATAGGGCAGCTCACACCTACATGAGCCCCGGTTTTTGGGGGAGCTTATTTCAAATCAGCAATTTTGTTCTATATGCTTTTTTAAACTTTAAATTCCTGTGTTCTGTAAAATTTTAAAGGTACTTCAACCGACTTGACGAAATATGGTACTCTATACTGCAAACTGTACGATGCCGTCTTCGGATTTCAAATATCTCAAAAGGTGACCGAGATAGGTTGAAATAAGCACTTCTCTGCAAACTGTCCGAAATTAGGGCACAAGTCCGAAATTAGGGCATTTGACTGTACCTACTAGATGAAGTCAAAATAAGCGTTCAATCGCCAGAAACCAGATGGTGAAAAGACTTCACGGGTATATAATTGTAAATCCATTTTCTTTTCCTATTTTCTCATTCCAAAGGGGGCTATTGGACGGACTCCCGTGCAATTCCTCCCATAAATTTATTTGCTGTGTGCTTTTGGGGAAGGTGGCAGCGTTGCCACCAAGCAAACGAACATCTCGAAAAATTTGCCAGTGTGCGGCTGTGCTGTCTTGTTTCATTTGTCTTTCACCCCTTTCCTCTTCAAAAAATAAAGAATTAGAGATTGCTGAACATGGCGATTCGGTCTCTCGCTTTGCTCCCTCCTCCTCGATCCTGCCGGCCGGCCGCTGAGTGTCGACTAGCGACCAGAACCGGTCCTCGGAGAGGGGGAGCGGGTGGGGAGGGGAGGAGCTTGGGCCAGTAGCTCGCAAAGAAAAATAATATAAAAGCAAAAGCTGTCACTTGGGACCCACCGAATCCGAATCCTTTTCATTAAAAATGAAACTCGCCGACCAGTTTCGGACTTCTCGGCCCGCGGCCCTCCACATTTGCATGGCTGCCGCGTACAGGATACCCTGCGGACCCTTTATACAACAAATTGCCGTGAGGGTCGTCTCTTAAATGATTGTCTTGCCGCGACCGAGGAACCCCCTACTCCTTCTCTTAAGCAACATTTAAAACTTGCCTAAATATGTACTGACCATATCCTACACTAGACAGCTGGATAGCCCCCTGCATGATGCACACAGGCTCCCCCCGCAGGGACCGCTGGAGGCAGCGCGTATTTGCATAATCCGGCCGCTCCCCACTCCCCGGCCGGGCCGGGCCCGGTGCCCCGGGTGCGTAGCACGGGAGCTGGACATGGACAACCCGTCCGGCCCGGCCCGACCCGGGTACCTGTACTGGGGGGAAGGGTGCCTGTGCCTGTCTGCTGCCGTCTGATTCCGAAGACCGCTCTCGCACCTCAGTCCTTGTCGCACCCATGGCGGTGCCCTATGTGGGGGGTGGTAGTGCCCCATGAGTGCGACAAGGACGGAGGCGCGAGAGCGATCTTCGGAATGAGCCTGCAGCCCGTGCTGGTATCTCTGCGCTGGTACCTGCGCCGGCCCGGCCTGCCTACCTGCGTGGGTGTGGCGCGCCATGGCGCTGCAGGCCGGACGACTGAGTCCCGAGGGAGACCACAAAACACGGGCTGGCTCTGGCTTGGCCTGGATTCCTCCTGCACGAAATGTCACGCTAAACAAACAACAACCCCTCAGGATCGAGTACAGAATGCACCGCGGCCTTTCTCTCCCTCTGAGGTCCTCCCCGGCGGCGGCACGGCAAGCGCTAGCGCCGCATACAGCCTTGCCTAAATTCTCAAGTTTTCTGCGCCGAAATAGCACTTGCGCAGGGGTCGCTGCTCCCCTGTGCCTTGCCGTGCGCGCTGCCACCCCCGGGCTGCCAGTCAGCCCCGCCCCGCCTCGCCCGGTCCGACTCGGCGAAAATTATGTGGAAGTTGACACTGACTGATGGCGAGCGCGGCTCTGTGCACTTGGCGAGGTGAGCTTCTGTACGTACCCGGGAGGGTATGGGCGGCTGGGCCTGCGCGTGGACCTGCAGGCGATTCCGAACACCGCGCCTCCGCCTGGTAGCGTCCTCTCTCTTGCTCCTAATGGCCGTGTTCCATGAGTGCGACAAGGAGGGAGCGACGAAACCAGTGTGCGGAATCACCCTCCTGCCCTGCCTGTCCCGTCGGCCCCCGTGACCTGACCTGCCACCTGCCCAGCCCACGACGGGGCCCTCTGCGCAACACCGACCGGCAGCCGCGCTGGTGCCCGTCAGGTACGGCAACAGGCCACGCTTGGGCTGCCTAAAGTCTTGGATCCAGGACTTTTAGGGCTGCCTGTCTACGGCCTGCACTCCCCGCCGCTCTCTGTCTCTCTCGCTCGCTCTCCACATGAGCTCTCATGCTCTCCAGAAGTTTGCCGAGGGTGCGTGAGCGCTCTGGCTCTCCCGCGCACTCACGGATTGGGCCTACGAGCTGCTTGCTGCTGCAGAGCTGCTGCTGTCTTCGCGCGGCCCGGCACAGCCTACGGGGACGCACGAGCTCCAAAAAGGCACCGCTGTATACATTGTCATTTTCCCCATCAGCCTCGTTACGGTGTCCTCGACAGCTCTAGTTTGCCGGGGGCTGCCCGGCTGGGCCGGGCAGAGCTTGAGTCCTAGACTATAGACAGTCTAGGACTCAAGGCGGAGGAAGCAGCCAGGCACCAGGAGACCAGTGCATCATGTTGGCCAACCCAACATATGTTGGCCAGTCCAACGTTAGTTGGCCAATCCAACATTCCCTTTACATTTTTTTCTCGGAATTAAAAGAACTCCTCGTGAAAGAAATTTTACCACCAATAATGAAAAGAATACAATTGTCAAAGTATTACCCACAATTTCTTAAAAAAAAAAAAAAAAAACAAGGCCCAACTCTCAAATGATGTTGAATTGGCCAGCAAATGTTGCGTGTAGGCCAACAAATGTTGGGTTGGCCAACATTATGCACGTGGAGCCGAGCCGTGGCGATCCGCGCTCACCGAACACACCGCCCCCCGTGCCGTCCCGTCTCTTCGCGCGTCGCTTCCTGATTCTGCGCCCTTCCCCGCAGGTCCAACCCCTCCGGGAGGGTGGATTCCTTTGTTCGCATGGCAAGGCTCCTCTGGGGCGCTGTGCGATGCGTACGCCCGTCCCATCCCCGCCCTGTGCCCGACGCCACCGCGACAGATGTGTCACATCCCTTTTTTATATTTTTTTGGTGAATTCTGCTCGACGTATATTTATGTTTTTTTTGTCCTTTATTTTTTCCATGCCGGCCGTCATCTCCCGGCCGCCGCGCCGATTGGTCACCGTGGCATGAAATGCTGTCCCTGTCGATAATTTGTCCGCGGCTGCCGGCTGCCGGCCGGCCGGCATTGTTTCACCGTGATCTCGGCTTTTGTCGGGGCGGCGGAGTCGCACTGCTTTGGTGCGGTCGGTCCGGTCCGGACCTTACCGGCGCGGTGCGCAGTGGTGAATAGGACCGCCCCGCGCAGCCCCGCGCAGCCCCGCGCAGCCCCGCGCAGCCCCGCACAGCCCCGCACAGCCCCGCACAGCCCCGCACAGCTCAGTCAATGGCCCGGCCCGACGGCTAATCCCTCCTCAATGAGTGGCGGGGACCGGACCGTCCCCGCCCCGCCCCGCCTAGGCCGCGTGCTGAAATCCCTTTAAACCGGAGAGAGAGGTTTCCGCCGTGCTTTTTGGCAGTGGACGAGGCGAGCCGAAACTAGCTGGGGCCCAGCCGGAACCTTGAGAGGAGGCTGAGCCGAGCCGATGTTGGAGCGGAGCTGGTGGATGGCCCAGCCCGGCACAGTCCCCGGCCGGCTCGGCGCGGCCCGGCGCGGCTCGGCTCCGTTCGGGAGGGCGCGCGACGTTGCCATCCTGCCGGGCCGAAGGCGAGCCGAGCGATAGCTGAATCTGCCGAGCCGAGCCGAGCCACGGCCCCGGCGCGCGCCAGCCCGGGCCACGGGGCGGGTCGGACGGGGCTGGCGGCCGGGCTTATGGGCTCGCCGCGGTGCTCGCGGGCCCCCCCGGTGGCCGGACGGACGAGGCTGGCGGGCAGGCAGGCGGCCGGCCGGCTGGCCGGGGCCGGGCTCTCTGGCGCTGGGCTGGCAGTCAGTGCTGTGCCAGGCTAGCGATTGGGTCGACTGCGCGGTGGTCGCACGCCAGCCTCGCGAGGGCCTTCCGCGGTGCCCCACCGGTGCGCCTCCTAGCCCAGGGCCTCGTAGGCCTCGCCCAGCGTCGCGGCCTGCCATGTGCGTCCGGCGGCCAGGGCCAGGGCAGGGATGTACATCCCCACAGAGCCGTGCGGCAGAGGCGGCAGCGGCGGCAGCGGCGCGGACCTGCGCCCCCACCAGCTCCAGCTGCTGACCATGCTCAAGCCGACGCCCGCCGAGCCCAACATCCAGGCCGTGGTGGCGAGGGCGGGTCCCGCTGCAACCCCCGCCGCCGCCCCGCAGGCCAAGGCCAACAAGGATATCAACCCCAACATCGACGTGGTCTCGGCCAAGTGCTACGAGGCCAAGATGCCGCCCACCCTGGCGCCCCCGCTCCTCATAGACGCCGACAACTACATGCTCCGGGACGTGCGGCCGCGCTCCCTTAGCCACGGCGCGCTCCAGCGGCCGCCGCGGGTCCCCCACGGGGCCCCCGACCCCCAGCAGCAGGCCGGCTCTGCCGCCCCCGGCGCCCCCGCCGCCGCCCCCGGCCCCCAGCACGGCCACCTGGATCTGGATATGTTCTGTGTCCGCGAGACGGTCAACTCGCTCGCGGCCGCCGTCCGTAAACTGAACCTGCCCTCGTCGCGGGGCTCGTCCCCCGTGTCCACCTCGAGCGAGAACGTGTCGTCCAAGTCGAACTGCAGCGAGGAGAGCGTGTCGAGCTGCGCGCGGACGCTCTCGCTGCACGGCATGCTCTGCACTTGCCGACTAACGTGCTGTTGTCTGTGTTCGTCGCTGTGCTCTCCAGACTGTCACGCGTGCCTGCACAGCGTGTGTGCCCGCCTGTCGTCCGGGCTGCCCTGCCAGCGCGCCGCCAGCGTGGAGCCGCCCATCACCCTCATCAGGAACAAGGTGAGTCGACTCAGCTGATGCGAGCGTCCTTCGTGCCGGCGCCGGCGGCACTACCGGGGCCCGTTGCCGGCCGGCCCCGGCCACTCGGGCTTGTCGAGGGGCTTGGAGACTTTTGCTTTATTTAGCTGCACGCCGCTGCGAGGGGCACCGTTTCTCTGCATGGCCCGTAGGGTGATTCCGCACTCTGGTTTCGTCTCTTTCTTTGTCGTACTCATGGGGCACGACCACAAGGAGCGAGAGAGAGGACACTACAAAACGGTGTTCGGAATCACCTTGCTGGCCGGGGCACCCCTGCCGGCCTCGTCTAGGCCTGGCGTCCGCCCCGCCCCGCCCCGCCCCGCTGCTGTCAGCACTCGGCCCTGAGCGGCTGCAGCGTGCACGTGCTCCCCGTGCCGCAGCGCGCTCGGCGGCCGGCCTAAAATGAGCACGCCAAACACGGCGCCGCCGAAGAATGTGCCAATATTTGGCAAATCTGCTGCTCGCTCGCTCGCTCGAGCCGCCGCGGCGGGGCGGGGCGTGACGGGGCGGGGCGGGGCGGGGCCGCACCTGGCGGGGGGCGGACGGGCTGTGTCAACTGTGCCGTGGTGCATGCTGTCTTAACTTTAACCTTTACCCGGGGGACGGTGTGAACAATGGTCCGTTCACTCTGGAGATCCTGAGTGTTCGGCAGGTGAGGGGAATCAACGGCATCGTTTTTCTTAAGCGAAGCTGTAGTTGAGGTACTTCAACTATTCACAAACCTCTCGAGGTGCTCCACGCGTCCTCTGCGCCACTGTTGGCAGGGTCGGACTGTTCTTGAGGTCCGAGGAAGTCGCGGCCCCCATGAGTCCTGCGTCGCTTGCTCCGCTATTTTCGTGACGCCCGAAGTCAACACCGTCTCTCTGACGCCTTAAAAAGAACCTTTTAAAGTCGGCCGTCCTAAGACCTTTTGCGGCCCGTCGTTAGGTTGGGCGAGAAGGTCGGCCGTGACCGGCGATAACCACCAGACGAGATGAGACCCATGCCGGGTGGGTCACGTGGTCACATGTGTCGCTCTCTCGCGCCCCGCCCCGCCCCGCCCCGCCCCGCCCCGCCCCCGCACCTGCCCGGCCCAGCCAAGCTCCCCCGTGCCTTCTGCAGAATGTTCGGCGATCGTTATGGTCTCTAGCGTCTTGTAATTGCCGACGGGAAGCAAAGAATGAGCCTTTGGGGCGTGGAGGGCTGGACGCAAGGCCCCTGAGCCTTGGCTGGGCTGGGCCCCCACCCGCTACCCGGTCCCGGTAGGTTGCCACCGGCCGGCCGGCCGACCCGTCCCTCACCCGGCGCGCCCCGCACCGCCGTCGCCCGCTCCTTTCTTTCTTTTCGTACCGCACAGCAGTCTTTCATCTTTTTGTCTTGCGCGTAACTCCCTTTTTTACCCCCTTTCTTTGTAAGCCGTCGGGTCTGTTTAGTTTTGACTGTGTATCACCGCACTGGCTTAGGTTAGCCGGGCCCCGACCGGAGTATGGATCGGTCTTGAAGAGCTCGTTTGCCATTCCGCCTCACATACCGGCTCAGCGGAGCTGCCCCCCCCCCTCCCCCACCCGTTTTCCCAGCCTCTCCGGTCCTTCTACTTCGCGGCGTGCGAGGACGTTATCTTCCCCGTCCCTCCTACTCCGTGAGGACGCTTGCTCGCATGCTCGCAGCTCTCTCTCTCGTCGCGCTGTCCACCTCTCTCTCTCTTTCTCTCTCTCTCTCTCTCTCTCTCTCTCTCTCTCTCTCTCTCTCTCTCTCTCTCTCTCTCTCTCTCTCTCTCTCTCCTCGCTCACTGAGGAGAACGCGGAGGACTTGGTGGCGGGGCGGGGCAGTACCGGCCGCCGGGACGCCTGGCCCGGGGCAAGGGACCCGGGGAGGGGGGGGGGGGGACGAACGGGTTCCAACCAATTGGGCTCAACTCATCCCGAACGCGCAAGGGTGCATTATGAATTGGCACAGCCAGACGAGAACGCACGGCGAGCCAGGAGAAAGGGGGAGGGGATGATAGTTTCGTTGTAGGGGTGAGGGAGGGGAAGCGAGCAGAGTCCTCCTGCCATCTCTTTTCTTTCTTTTGCTCGCTCGCATTCTACCGCCCCGTGTGACGTGCGAGAGCCCGCGTCGCAGTGGACTGAGCAGGCTGACCGCCCCGCCCCGCCCCGCCCCGCCCCGCCCCAGTGGCGCCGGCTCTGTGGACCAACAGTTTTGATCCTCCCGCTGAGCTCTCGGGACGCGGCGAGCCAACTTTTCTATTACTGGTGGGTCCCGGCCCCGCGCCCCGCCGGTGAGTCGCGCCGCTACGTCCCCGGAGTCTGTCGGCGGCGGCCTGGACCAACTTTGGCGCCGGTTTCAATATCGTGGAGTGAAGGAGAGGGCGCGGCGCCGCGGCGGAGGGGGATGGAGGGGCGGGAGGGGGGGGGGGGGTAAGATGTGCATTTGGATGTGGAAGATGAGGGCAGGGCAGGGCAGAGCAGGGCCGACTGACGAAGGGCGACGGAGTCGAAAGTCGACCGCAATCATCTCCGCTCCGAGCGGGCCGGCCGGCCGACGGGGGCGCTCGAGGCGCCTGGCTGCGGGGCGGGTAGGCAACCCCGCCGCGCAAGGCTACCGGACGGTTGCCTACCTCCCGGGATGCCCGCGCCGCCCGCTCGCTCGTCCGCCCGGCCGGTCGGACCCGTCCAGGGTCGCGCTAGACACCGCACCTCGGCGGGGTAGGGCAGCCGCGTGGCGTACGACTAGACTAGGGGTTTCTACGTTTTATCTCATTCTATTTTCTTTCTCTCTCTCTCTCTCTCTCTCTCTCTCTCTCTCTCTCTCTCTCTCTCTCTCTCTCTCTCTCTCTCTCTCTCTCTCTATATATATATATATATATATATATATATATATATATATATATATATATATATATATATATATATATACATACAGTCAAATGCCCTAATTTCGGACTTGTGCCCTAATTTCGGACAATTTGCAGAAAAGTGCTTATTTCAACCTATCTCTGTCACCTTTTGAGGTATTCAAAATCCGGAAACGGCATCGTAAAGTTTGCAGTATAGAGTACCATATTTCGTCAAGTCGGTTGAAGTACCTTTAAAGTTTTACAGCACACAGGAATTTAAAGTTAAAAAAAGCATATAGAACAAAATTGCTGTTGTGAAATAAGCTCCCCCAAAAACCGGGGCTCATGCAGGTGTGAGCTGCCCCATGGGTGGTCCTTTAACGAATGAATGTATGGTATTTTGGCTACAGAACTACGTCAAAATTTATTTTGTAAGTCAAACCGTTTTTCGGTGCGGGACGATTTATGAAAGTGCTACAATTTCGGACACTTTTTCTTATGGGCCAAATACATGGAGATTTTTAAAGTGTGTCCTACAGAAATTTTATGAAAAGATTTTTTGTTGCAAATTTAATTTTAAACAAGATTTGTTTTATAGTTTCCAACGATATCTCTGCTAGTTTAGGCGAAATAGTGTGCTGAAGTTGCTTCCTTTGTAGGGCTATAGACGGCTATAGAGCCTAAAGTAGTACAGATATCGTTGCAGACCATAAAAACAAAATTATTTAAAATTAAAATTGCAACTGAAAACGTTTTCATAAAATTTCATTCTACAGCGAAACTAGCCATTTAGAGCACGTGTCCGAAGTTAGGGCACTTTCGTCCCTAATTTCGGACACTCTCTTGAAGGCTGCTGTAGCCACACACATTTAGATAGAAATTCGGTATGGGTGTCATCCGACGTGTCCGGAGCCACAGTTTTTCCAATCGCAACAGATTTTTCAAATTCCATCATGCCTACACGTAAGAAAGGAAAAACCGCTAAATTCGTCCGAAATTAGGGCACTTGACTGTACTATATATACGTTCGCGTTGCCGGCCGGTTGGCTCCGCAGGGAAGAGTGTGTTTCGCAGAGTAGTCCAGCCCTCGCTGGACGCTCGCTCGCTCGCGGGGCCGGGCCGGGCCGAGCCGAGCCGAGCCGAGCCGAGCCGTGCCCTGGCTTGCTGCTGGCTGGAAACAGGAGGGGGAGGGGGGAGCTGCCCTACCCGGCTGGAATCAGCTGGGACCCAGCTGTCCTGGCCGCCGCGCCGCCCCGCCCCGCCCCGCCCCGCCCCGCCCCCCGCTGCCTGCACCCCTCTGCCCCCACCCGCTGCCGCGGCCCAGCCCGGCCCAGCTCCAGCACCCCCCCCCCCCCCCCTCCGCCCTGCCGCCCGCCTCGGGACTGGGACTGGCACTGGAGGGCCGCAGCGCTGCCAGGAAGCGCTTTCCTGCGGACTCGTTGGTCTCTCTCCTCGAGATCAGATCCCCTTTGGCGTGACTCTTCTCTTACCGTAGCTGTGTGGAGTCCAGCACCCGCGTGCTCGACTACGGCCGCGCTAGGGCTTAACTCGCGGGAAGCACACTTGGTGAGGATGGCGATGGCGAAGGATAGGGCTTGCATTAAAGCTTTCCGCGTGTTTTCTTTTTTCTTCTCTCTCCCGCTGTCGTCGTAATGGGCTGGGTGGGTCCGCTGTTGTATGTCGTCCTGGCGAATGGTTGGCGCCCGGCGCGGCCCGGCCCGGCCCGGCCCGGGCGCGCCCGCCTGACAACACAAGATGGACAACCAGACTAATTACCTGTCGTCCGGGAAACCACTTCCGTGCAGCTGGGCACAGCCGCCACAGGAAGGGCTGGGCGGGGAGGCGGCGCGGGCCGGGCGTTCCGGGCGTTCCATCGATACTGGGGTGTTCTGATGTGCTTCCGCTTGCTTCCGCTTCCGTCCGGTGTGCCTGGGTCGCGCCCCCTCCCCCCCCCCCTCTTTTCCACCCGGCCCAGCTGAGCGGAACCTCTTCGGTATGTAAATGGCGGTGTATACCTCCCTCAGCCCACGCAGCCGCCCGAAGCGGTTTGAAGAGCCTGGAAAATAAAGGCATGATACAGTAGCGCTCTTATTTTTATTTTTTTTCCAGTGACCAATTCAGACGACGCAGCCGGCGCAAGCGCGGTGGGGTCGGGTCGGCCTTTCTGCCGTACTTTCTCTTCCCTACCTCCTGCTCCTCCTCCTGCTCCCCTCCCTCCCCATCCTCTCAGTGACACGGGTGATGCAAGCTCTCCCCCCTACAGACTTTCGGGTCAGACTTTGGGGCGGTCGGGACGGGCTGGGCGCGGGTTGAACGAACTGGTCTGGTGCGGAGTGAGTTTTTGGCTCCGGAGGGTGGACGGGCCGGGACGGGTTCCACGGAGAGAAGTCGTCTTGCTGGGGGCTCGGCAGGAGTGAGGGGCCTGGGGTGACCTGCGACCGGGGGGCAGCCGGCGCCACGGAACACGGAGCACCGCCGCCGGCGTGAGACGGAGAGAGTCGCGTGCAAATGAGAGAGAGAGAGAGAGAGAGAGAGAGAGAGAGAGAGAGAGAGAGAGAGAGGGAGAGAGAGACCACTGGGCGACACGTGTAATCCGCGGGGTCATCTATAAACCTCTTACGAGAGCTCAGATTTCGCGATTTTTCAGAAGTACTTGAGCCGGTTGCCGGTTTCGATACCAGTCGCTGAGGTGGCTATGTGATCTCTCCAAAACTGCTGTGTACCGCCGCAAGCTCTACCAGGCGTTTCTTTCATTATTAGATCGACCGGCCATTCAACTAAGAGTTTTGCCGTTCTCACTGAAATAACCCGGAGAGGTCCACGTGAAATCCAAACTTGTGCCGCGCTCCGCAAGGCTGTGCTCTGGCTCCTGGAGTTAGTGGTGCCCGGCTTGGCTGGCCTGGGCTGACCGGGGCTCGGCCGGGCCTCGGGTGGACGGACTCGTCGGCACACAACCGTCCAGCACCGTCCCGTCCAGTCACACTGGAAGTTTTTGGCGGCCGCCGGGTTCGGCTGCGAGGCTCTTTCTGTCGGTCTCTCTCCCTCTCTCATAGTGTCTCTATACCTCCCTCTCTCTCACGCGCGCTCGCGCTCTAGCCGGCCGGCTCCAGCAGGTCGGGCGTGTCGCGGGGACGGGGCACGGGCTGGAGCCGCTGGAGCCAGCGGCGCTCGCCGGCGCGCAGGTCTCTCTCCCTCTCTCATATTGTCTCTACCTCCCTCTCTCTCTCACGCGCGCTCGCGCTCTAGCCGGCCGGCTCCAGCAGGTCGGGCGTGTCGCGGGGACGGGGCACGGGCTGGAGCCGCTGGAGCCGCTGGAGCCGCTGGAGCCAGCAGCGCTCGCCGGCGCGCAGGTCTCTCTCCCTCTCTCATACTCTCTCTCTCTCTCTCCTCTTCTCTCTCTCTCTCTCACGCGCGCTCGCGCTCTAGCCGGCCGGCTCCAGCAGGTCGGGCGTGTCGTGGGGACGGGGCACGGGCTGGAGCCGCTGGAGCCAGCGGCGCTCGCCGGCGCGCAGCGCCCCATGGGCGATCAGATAGACTCCCATTAAAACGCAAATAAAGCTTGTTAGCCTGGTTTGAATAATAATTGTTATTTACCGCGGTGTACCCCTTTGTGGCCCTTTGTGCTGCATTGGGCGCGGCGTGGTGGGCCCAGCGATTTGTGTTTGTATATTCATGGGGCTTGGGCGGGCGACCACGCTGCCGCCCCCACCCCCGCTTTCCCCCTTCTCCCTGTCCAGAATTATCATCATCATCATCACCATCATCTCCTCCTTCTCCTCCAACGACAATTTAGTATGACAAGTTTGGAAAAGGTGACAACCTCGCTTGAGCCGACCTATAATTTATATTGCACGAAAAGGAAAATAAAGAAGCGTTCTCTTTAAAACAAAGTTTTGCTTAGACGTGGTGCGCGTGCCCGTCGGTGCTCTGCTCCCCTCCAATCCCTCTCCCCTGCTGTCCCTTCTTCACTTGTCTCCCGTCGTCGTTTAAAATATAATTCGTTCTCTTCCGCGAAAAGTGGCTCGCTGCTGGCTCCTGGCGTGTAGTTCGGGAAGCGAGGGGCTTTAGACCTTTAGACCCCCCGCCCCCAATATGTGGGCGCTCGCAGTTTTCTTTCTCGCAGTGTAGGTCGCGCTGTGAAGTGAGAGCGCTGCCAGCAACGGCGAGCCAAAGCTGCGCTGCCACGCCGCGCCCCGCGGGACAGAGAGAGAGAGAGAGAGAGAGAGAGAGAGAGAGAGAGAGAGAGAGAGAGAGGCGTGAGGCACGTCCCAGCGTCCCTCCTCGCGGTGCAACAGAGACAGTGGCTGGCGCGCTCTCGCTCGCTCTCGCTGCACTCCGTAGGCGGGTTCTGCAGTGCAGGCTGCACTCGGACGTGTTCTATTCGCCGTGCGTTCAATAAGAAGCCTAGCCGGTGCCTGCCTGCCTGGCCTCGCCTGGTCCAGCCCTGCCCTGCCCGTCCCGTACCGCCTGCTGCTGCTGCTTGTTAGCGCTCTTGTTGTTCTTCTCCTCCTCCCCGAGGCCGAGCTGCTGGCTCGGCGGTGAGGAGGATGCAGGTCGCGCGCCGGACACTATAAGGTTGTCTCCCCTGAACCCTTATATCGGCTAAAACTTGGAATGATGTATACCACATGTCCGTGTCATTGGGGCTCAAATGTTATGAATTCACTCTCCTCGTTGGCCGCAACAATGCATATATAAAACCGGTTTTATGTGTATTTATTTTTATTATAAAACAAAAATAATAATAACAACATTGATAATAATGTCGGTCGGTTTCTGGCGGTGCTCTACTCGTGCATCACCCCGCGCCTGCTTGGCCTGCCCCCGGCGGCCCGGGCCAGGCCGCCAGGCCGCGCGCTCCGCGCCCTCCCGCTTGTGGGAGCCGCTCTTATTATGCAAATATGGTTTAACGGTGCCACTGTTACGCCTGGCGTCTGCTCGCCCGGCCCTGCGGCCCGTGCTCACACACACACACACACACACGCGCGCGCGCGCGCGCGCGCTGACTCACACACCAGCGGGGAGAAATGAATTTGGAACACACGGGTCGTGGCGTGGCGGCCGCGTATGGCTAATAATTCGTCGGGGCCGACCTCGCGTCAGCGTGCGGCGTGGCGTGGCGTGGGGCGGGGCGGGGCGGGGCGCGGTGGGCGCGGTACACCACGCTCCGTGCCCCGCCCCGCCCGGGCCTGCCGCCGCCACGGGGCGTTTCAGACGCATATAATTTCCATCTGCCGGTGCCGTGCCGTGTACCTGCACGTTGCTGAGGCCGGGCCAGACTATTTGCAGTGGACGCGTGCGCTCGCCTCGGTCTCGGTAGGTCGGGCGGAAGGCAGGCCGGCGCGGCTCAGGCGAGGCGAGGCGAGGCGCCCGGGGCGCTCCGCGGGCGGGGCGGGGCGGGGAGGGGAGGGGCGGGGCGGGAGGGTAGGTGGTTCACTTACACACGACCACACTCAACCTATTTTTAAAAGGCCTTAACTCTCGCCTCCGTGCGCGGCCCCTCCCCTCTCCCGTACCCTGCTCCCTGGGACAATCCCCTTGCGGGGGAAGCAAGTAGCGGACTAGGGTTTCTCGGCGCGGCTCGGGACGGGGCGTCACAGCCATCCAGCGGTGTCGTCTGCCAGCCTGGGGCGGGGCGGGGCGTTGTCTCTACCTTGTACAGCCCCCCCCCCCCCCTCCTTCCAGCAGGAAAACGAAAAGCCGTGTCAATTACCCGGGGAGGGAACTCAACGCAATAGTATGACGTGCTCGAAGTTTAGTTGGTTGCCCTGCACAGTTAGACGGGCGTAGTCCCACTGCTGCCAACCTTGCCTCCCGGGCACCAAGTTACAGACTGCCCCCTCTTTTTGAATCAGGGGTGAATTTCACAACAGTATTGGGTGTAACAGAGTGTATAGACGATTGTAGCGGGGCTGCCAATCTCCTTCTCCCGTAAGGCGCTATGGTATGTTCCCTGCGGCCGAAACAAGTATGCAATCCCTCAACACTGAAGCGTCTTAGGAGGAGACAACTCTTAAATTTTTGTGCACATCGTAATTCAGAAAAAAATCGGAAAATTCTGGAAAATTCAGATAAATTTGGAAATATTAAGAAAAATTCGGGGAAATTTTCAAACATTCTAAAAAATTTAGGTTAAATCCAAAATGTGTTCACCAAAACTCAGAGTTGTTTCCCCCTCGGAAACGACTCCTCAGTTCTGGCCGGTAGGCGGCGCGTTGCGCGCTGCTGCTGGGGCGTCGCGTCCCCGACCGGACCGGGGTTGGTCCCTTCTTGGAGGCGGGGGGGAGCTGGCGGTCCAGAAACTGTTTCCCGGCGCGCTGCGCCAGTACGGGGGCCGCGGGGGCCGGTGGCATACATCCCGCTCGTGTCCACCGCGCCGCCGGCGGCGGGGCGTTGACAGGGGGCTGGGGCGGGGGCGGGGGCGGCGGGGGCGGAGGAGATAGGAGCGGGCACGCTTCCTTCCAGACGAGCGAGCAAAGCCCTTTCGCCTGCAGGCTGCAGGGGGGCTGGGGGGGGGGGGGGCGCCGCCGCAGCTCTACCTGCGGGCCTGCAGCTCCACAGGCCTGCGAGGATAGAGGACGGGGCCCCGCGGGCGGCCCTTGTACAGCTGGTGCGGCGCTGCCCCGCTACACTCCGCCCCGACCCGCTCAGCTGTCCGCCGCAGTTCTGTAGTTTCTCTCCGGGCACACCGGCCTGGCCTGGGCCCCGCCCCGCCCCGCCCCGCCCGCTGCCGCTACCACTACCGTCGTTCTGCTATCAGCCGCCGCTGGCTGGACTTGCCACTGCGCGACTGGACTCCACAAGTCTATCGCGTCGGGCCCCCGACGAGTTTTACTGTCGTAAAAAATAAAAACAAATAAGAAGTCTTGCGCTCAAATCGTTGCACTGTACATGGAAATGGGGTAAAGCTAATGGCTGTGTGTGTTAGTGCGGCAGAGTGTGGTCGTGGGTTGCGGCGAGTACAATAGACCCTTTCAGCATTGGCGAAGTGAAGAACAAGGCGAAGAACAAGAGACCGGAAACAGTTGCTTTTTATCACCCCAATGTGACCAAAACGCTTAAATAAAATCGAATCGTTTTGATATTGTTTACATTTTATTCAAGTTTTCATGAACGTTTGGGTTATGAAAAGCAACTGTTTCTGGTCTGTTGTTCTTCGCCTTGTTCTTTACTTCGCTAATGCTGAAATGGTCTGTGACGGAGAACCTCATGGGGACGATGATGGCGGCTGCGTCGCGTTGGCGTTGTGTGCGTCTTTAGGGCGGAGGCGCACTGTCTCGGCTCCTCGACCAGCCCCCGCCAGCACTCTCGTACTCGCACGTCACACACACGATCCTTTTTCCGGGTCGCGAGGGGTGGGGGTGGGTACTCTTACGGAGCGCTTGGAGACCCGTCTGAGAGAGACAGATAGTGCCCCCGCGAGTCCGTAGTGCCAACCTCCGCGCACCAAACAGCGCGCACTCCTCACGGCAGCCGCAAGAACGAGCTGGACCAGCGTTTTCCCAGGGGGATTCACCTCGAAATATCTTTATACGGCCCTAAAAAAAAAATCATTTAAAAATATTAAAATAGTAAACAAGAAATTATTCTAAAATCAAGAGGAAAAATCCAGACAAATTATCCGAAAAACTAGAACAAATAGACAAAAAACTGATGGGGGAAAATGAAAAAAGAGTCAGGAATGGTGAAAAAGATCAAAATTTATGAGAAAGTGACACATTTTACTTGAACAATCAAACCAAAAATCAAAACTAAACATTAAAAAAGGATGAAAAATCATTGAACACATTTTGAATGAGTGATGCCCCCTCGGCGTTTTCCTCGCCAGAGCGGTAGCTCAATGGAAGTCGCTGGCCAGGAACTTTTCTGCGACTGGTCCGGGGTTTGATCCTCATTGGGTCTGTTTTGGATTTTCGTCTTCTCTGAGTGCTGAGTTTGGCATCCTGATTGTGGGTCCACTCTCTGGCGTTCTCGCTGAGCCCCCACGCCCTGAGCCCCCCTGCTCCCCCCACCTCTCCCCACTCCGGCACCACTCCGTCGCGTCCAGCCTGGGGATGCGCTGCTGCTGCGCTCGCCTTTGTTCGCAGTTTGACATTTTGGCACATTTCAACTCCAACACCATGTAGTAGGCCCCTTTGCCCCGCTACTCGCCCACGCACTTGTCGAAGGGCCGCTGCGGCCCCGGCTGTGTGCGGGGCCTGGCGGGGGGCTGCGGGCCCCCCCCCCGGGGGAGGGGGGGAGGGGGAGGGGGGCCGTGCTGCTCTCGCCTGTGTCTGTCCTCAGATCTGCCCGGGCCGGGCCCCGGCCGGGCTGCCGGGCCGGGCCGACTGGCAACGCCGCGCGGCCCGCTCCGCCGCTCTGGCAACATGGCTCGCCTGTTCGCCTGGCTGCGGCGTGATTGGTCGGGCGGCTGGCGCTGTTGCGGCGGTGGAGGTGGAGGAGGAGGACGAGGAATAGGTGGAGGAGGAGGAGGAGGAGGTGGCGGCGCGGCACGGGCCCCAGGCCCCAGGCCCCGCAGGCAGCAGGCAGGCAGGCCGGGCCCGTGGTGGGACGGGACGGGCTGTGTTGGGCCCTGCTTGACCATCAGGACGAAACACTGCCGTGTCGATAGTTTTCCAACTATCACGACCGTTGTTTGGGGGGCCTAACAACACGCGAAAGTTGCGCTTTTGTTCTGTGTGGCGGGGCGCTGCGCTGCCGCCTGCTTCCCGTCCCGTCCCGTCCCAGACCAGACCCGCCTGTCTTGTCTGAATGACGGACGCTCCGGTCCGGTCCGGTCCGGTCACCCTTGTCGCCGCTGCCCATTTCAAACCCAAGGCTCGTTCGCGCGCGGCGGGGTGAGGGCCCGGGGCCCGGGGCCCGTGTGCCGCGCCGCGCCGCACCGCGCCAATCAGGCCATCAGTCACATCCAGCAGCGGCGCCGCTATCGCCCGACGGATCACATTCGCCATTCGGCTTCATTTCCTGGACGTGAACGACCTGAGCTGACTGCGGTGGCGCTGGCGGGCTCGGCTCGGCGGCGCGGCTGCTGTCCTGCGCGACCCGCGGCTAAACTCATCCTCCGCGCCTTGTTACGAGGCGCGCCAAGGACGTTTGCGGGTGGCTTGGCCAGGACCGCCGGGACCCCGTCAGGATCCCCCCAAGGACCTCGCCAAGGACTCCTCCCCCTTATCGGCCTCATCGGGGAGGGTCGGGGGAAGGCGGGGTGCCTCTCGCACTTCCCCCTTTTTTTTTGCCCATTTCTCTCTCACACGCTCTTTCTTTCTCGCAGTCTCAACAACAACACCGCCACTCGCTTGGTCTTCCACACACCCTTTTCCCTCCTCAAACAGTATCCTCTTCCTCCCCCGTTCTCCCTCTTTCTTTCTCTCTCTCTTTCTCTGTCCTCGTTCAAGGTCCCAAATCTTTCCGTCGTGCGCTTTTATTGGCTTCCATCACTCGTCGTCGTTCCTTCCTTTTATTTTTATTTCCAACCGAGTGTACAGGATTTGTGGAAAGAGAGGGAGCAGCGCAAAGAAGGGGAAGCGAGCGGGAGGGGAGTTGGGGCGAGGGGGCTGGGGGGGGGGCAATGTGTCATTACTGGGTGGCATGTGCGCGCGCATCGCTCTCAGCTGGTCGCACCTTGCAGATGGTCGCCGGCCGGCTGACCCTCTCTATGCCTCGCCCACCAGCCGCGCGCGGCGGGGCGGGGCGGGGTGGGTGCTTCAGCCGCGACCGACAAAGCGCTGTGCTGTGCGCGTGGCGGTCCCGGGTGGGGCCCGCCCCGCCCCGCCCCGCCCGGGCTGCACTGCCAGGTCAGGTCTAGCCTGGTCTAGCCGCCGCTGGACTGGGCTGGACTGACTGACGTACGTCCGCCCCGCCGCCGCCGCGCCACGTTGTTCGGCCGACGTCGCGCCGACGTCGGCGATGAGCTGTCTGTCTACCGTGTCGTCGTCGGCGGCGGCGACGCGCCTTTCTTATACCAGCAGGGGGGACGGGACGGAACGGTCGAGACTCCTCCGCCGGCCGGCCGCCCGCCGGTGATTGAAGTTGCGAAAAGTCGTGGCGGTGTGGAGGGGGCCGGTTTAATTTTCGCCGTGTATGGGCGGTGGCCCCGCCCCGCGTCTTCCTCTTTAGGCTGGAACATGAGCCGCGCTGGCGGCGAGCGAGAGATTTGTTTGACGGGGTCGGCGAGGACGAATCTGCCACGGTACGGAGAGGAGGAGGAGGAGGAGGGTGATGATGATGATGACTTCGCGAGGCGGGCCGTGTCGCGTAGAGTCGCGCGCGGGCCGGGCCGGCCGATTGGAGCGCCAGCTTGGCGGCGGCGGCGGCGGTTCCAGCGCGGCTCCAGGCGCAGAGGCTTGTCACTCCAGGGCCGACTGGTGGAGAGCTTTTTCCAGGCGGCTGGCAGTGCCGGCCTGCCTGGCGCGGCCCGGCTCGGCCCGGCCCTCCGGGAGTATCCTTGACATTCAAGGAGGAGGAGCAGGTAGGCGCTGCTGTGGCGCCTGGCGGCGGGGCGGCGGGGCGGCGACACGGAGGCGGGCGCGTCGTGGCGCGGCGCGGTGCACGCCAAGAAATTTAACGCTGGTGTGCGACATTGAGGGGAGGGAGAGGGAGGGTGAGGGAGGGTGTGTGTGACGCCAGGTCTAATGGAAGGGCGGGGCGGGGCGGGGCGGGCGGGGCGGGGCGGGGGTCTCGCACGTGAGTCATTTGCCCATGACTTTGGACGGCGGCGGCGGGGCCCGTCCCGGCCGGCGCCCGGCCCGGCCCGGCTGTCCTGCTCGCATCCTGGCCGACGGGCTCCTCCTGCTGCCGCTGGATCCGCCCCTGATCTGCCGGCTCACGGCGTGGCCCGGGCCCCCCGGCCCCGGCTCGGCGCAACCCGGCGCGGCGCGGCACGGCTCGCTCGCCACAGCTCGGCTCGGCACATCAGCCGTGCGAGGCGCGGGGCGCGGCGCGGCGTGGCGAGGCGAGGCATCTCAAGGCCGTGAGGGTAGGGTTCCGCAGCCGAGTCGAGTCCCCCAACCAACCCAACCCGACGCACTGCCTGCTGGCCGGGCCCTCTGCTGCCGCCTGCTCAAATACACTGCCAAAAATGTTTGTGTATCGATGTGCCCTGCGCGGCCTCGCGCGTGTTCTATTTTTACTGTATAGTTTAATGGGCATGTCATTTTTAACATTTTATGCCGGGTGGCTGCGCGTTTGTTCGTGGTGCCGCCTGGGTTGTCGCCAGTTGGTTCAGCTGGTTCAGCCACCCTTACTCCTCGGGCAGGCAGGGGTTCTGATCGATGTGCGCGCATGAGGCGCCCCCTCCCCCCCCCCTCCCCACCTCTCTGCAGCCACACCAGACGGAAGCGTATTGAAAATGGAGGGGGCATGACTTTTTAGTGGCACTCCGTCGGGTGAGGGAGGGCGAGCGCCGACCAGCCCTGCCCCGCCAGCCAAGCACGGCGCGGCCGCGGTGTCGCCGCGGTGAGGCGAACGTGTCCGTCGAGCAGGCGCGATGTGTGGCTGAGCCGGGCCGTGCCGTGGCCGGCCTTCCGTGCCCCCTGCTCAGCCGCGTAGCCGCTGGCCGGTGTAAGGGTATTCCGCTAAACCAGCTGAACTGAAACCGGATGAACCTTATTTTTTGAAAATAAAAAATATATCACCCTTGCCGCTTCTGCCTCCTCCTCCTCCTCCTCCTCCTCCTCCTCCTCCTCCTCCTCCTCCTCCTCCTCCTCCTCCTCCTCCTCCTCCTCCTCCTCCTCCTCATCATCATCCTCATCCTCATCATCCTCATCATCCTCATCATCCTCATCATCCTCATCATCCTCATCATCCTCATCATCCTCATCATCCTCATCATCCTCATCATCCTCATCATCCTCATCATCCTCATCATCCTCATCATCCTCATCATCCTCATCATCCTCATCATCCTCATCATCCTCATCATCCTCATCATCCTCATCATCCTCATCATCCTCATCATCCTCATCATCCTCATCATCCTCATCATCCTCATCATCCTCATCATCCTCATCATCCTCATCATCCTCATCATCCTCATCATCCTCATCATCCTCATCATCCTCATCATCCTCATCATCCTCATCATCCTCATCATCCTCATCATCCTCATCATCCTCATCATCCTCATCATCCTCATCATCCTCATCATCCTCATCATCCTCATCATCCTCATCATCCTCATCATCCTCATCATCCTCATCATCCTCATCATCCTCATCATCCTCATCATCCTCATCATCCTCATTATCCTCATCATCCTCATCCTCATCCTCATCCTCATCCTCATCCTCATCCTCATCGTCCTCGTCCTCGTCCTCGTCCTCGTCCTCCTCCTGTGGCCTGCATGGACGCCTCGTGGAGGCCTCGTGGACGCCTGCACACCTGGGGACGGGGGATGCCGGTGGGGTTGGCGCGCTGCTCCGCTGCACGTGCACGAGGCCAGGCCGGCTGAATGACTGTGTTGGCTCTGGCCGCGGGGCCGCGGGGCCCGGGCCCGGGCCTGCTCTATCAGCGCTGCGGTAGTACTACTGCACAGCGGGCGGGGCGGGGCGGGGCGGGCCACCTCACCCGCTCGCTCACTAGCCGTCTCGTCTAGCCGCGCCGCCACCTCATCGCCGCGCGTCGAACTAGCCTTTTTTTTATTTTTTATTTTTTTATTTTTAGGAATCGTAGAAAAGTCAGCGACGCGGCGCTGTTCCGCGAGGCAGTGCGCGGGCGGGTGGGGCGCGGGCAGACGGCGAGGCGGCGCGGCGGCGCAGAGGCACGCCTCGCCTGCGTCGCCGCCGAGGAGATAGCGGGCAATCACCCCCTCCGCGCCGCCTCCCCGCCCCGCCCCGCCCCGCCCCGCCCCGCCCCGCTACCCGTCCGGCACCGCCCAGTGCATCCGTCGGGGGTACTTTCTTCGGGGGTACGGTACACTCACTCATGCGGGTTGCCCCCATTGCCTGTTGCACTCTTGGACCGGGCTGGGCTGGGATCAGTCTCTCTCTCTACCCGCGGGAGTTAACTTTATCACGGCGGCCTTTTCGAGTCGAATCGCACTCGCGCCGCTTGCGCTCGCCAGTCAAGTAGCAGCTGCTCGAGGGGCCGCGGCGAGGCGGGGCGGGGCGGGGCGGGGCGGGGCGGGGCGGGGCGGGGCGAGGCACGGGCCGCACGAGTATAGGGGGTGTACTTTTCTCATGGCCGGCCCGGTTGCCCGGCGCCGCGCTGCGCCGCGCGTGCGCTGCGGGGGCGTCGCGCAGCCGCCGCCGCGTCCCCGCCGCGTCCCCGCGCCCGCCGCCTGCCTGCCTGCCTGCCTGCTGCATGCTGCTGCTGCTGGCTTTTTCCGCGCGCCGCGCCGCCCGCTGTCGCCTGCACTGCACTTGTCTGGCAGTGTAGCCGCGACGGCATTTACATACGGCGACGCGGCGCGAGACGGACCCAACTCGTTCTGTATGTGGCTGGCGACATCGGCCATCCCGTGTGGAGCGGCCCTGGCCCGGGCTGTCTGGCTGGACTGGTGCTGCAGCCGGGGCGCTGGCTCGGCTGGAGGCAGACTCCTTCGCAGTGTCCTAGAGGGAGAAAAGGGCCGCGACTGGGCTTGGCCGGGATGGCTCTGGCGTTAGCGGGGGGAGGCTCGGCTGAGGAGTTGGCTCCAGCCCGGCGTGGCCGCGGCGGCTCGGTGAGCTCTCCCCCGCGAGGTGCCCCCCCGGAAGACGACGCTGTGCCGCGCGGCGCGGCGCGGTGCGGCCCCACAGTGCAAGCCACGCGCGCGCCAAACGGCCGCGCCCAGCCGCGCCACGCCACGCCACGCGTTGGCTGGCGTCCGAGTGAGAGAGATGGAGAAACAGGCCGAGCGTTTGACCTTGCTCAACGGCGTGGACGAGCAGAAGGCTCGCGTATGAAGCGGGAGGCGCTACAAAAAAAAAAAGAGGAGGAAGGGGGGGGGGGGGGAGGGGCTTGGTGAAGAAGTAGAATATTAAGAAGGAAGGGATGAGGAAAGAAATAAAATAATCTAGTGAATTTTGAACGTGCCCCCTCTCTCCTCCCTTTTTCTCTCTTGAGCTCCTTCAACCCGTTTGCTATCCCACTCCCTCCCCCTCCCTCCCGTCCCATTACACCCGATGAAGCTCGGCAGACAGGCTAGACTGTTCTGTTCCACTTTGAGGTCGTGCTGGCTGGCTGCCGGACTGGGCAGACTGGCCGGGCCGGCCTGGCCTGGTCTGGCCTGGCTTGGGCCGGTCTCCGCCTGCCGTTCAGCCGCCCCGCCCGAGCTGGCAGCTCGTCATCGTGTGGTGTAGCGCGGTGGCAGTGTGGTGCCCGGGCTGGGCGCGGGGGCATATCTCGTTCTGCCCGCCCCGCCCCGCCGCCCCTCCCGCCCGTCCGCTCCCTATCCCTCTCTCTCCCTGTCTCGGCTCCACTCCGTGCACTGATGTTCTCCTCACCTGACGCGGTGCTGTGAACATGCTGCCCCAGGCCCGTGCCGGGGCGCGACACCTCCAGGCGTTGCTGCTGACCCCGCAGCCGTCTGATTCAGAAGATCGCTCTCGCGCGCATGTCCTTGTCGCACTCATAGGGCCCTGCCATCCCCAACATAGGGCAGCGCCATAGGTGCGACGAGGACGGAGGTACGAGAGCGATCTTCGGAATCAGACCACTGGTGGTCGCCCGTGCAGGCCATGCAGGGCCCCCTCCAGGACCTGCCACCGGCCCGGGCCCGGGCCCGCGGCGCCCGATAGCTGCCGATTGAGGTTGATTGGATCCTGAGGAGGGGTCACCGACCGTCCGAGACTGGCACGCCGGCGACGGGGTGTTGGCACAGGTGCAAGAGCTGCAGGTGCGCGCCGCGCGCTGCCACACCCCCGCGGCGGCACGCCCGCGAAAGTGTGTGCGCAGGGCGGGGCTCGGCTGAGCGGGGCGGGGCGGGGCGGGGCGGGGCGAGGCGGGGCGGGGCGGGGCGTCGTGGTGCACAGTATCGTGCGTGCCCGGCGGGGCGGGGCGGGGCAAACTTGTGTGCGCTACGCCTATGGCCCCTCCTGGACGGGGGCCTAGTCGGGAGAGGCTCGCGTGCAGAGGCCCGGGCGGGGCGTGCAGTGCGGGGCGCGGTGCGGGGCGCGCGCGGGGGTCAGCAACAGCTGAGGGCGCGCGGCACGCGACGTCCTGCTCCACTCCGCTCCGAGGCACGCCGCTGACCCGCCGCGCTCGCAACCAGCCCGGGAGCGAGGCACTGGTGTGGTGGAGGCCCTCCCGAGGGGTACCTCACTTTAAGTCCGATTTTGCTGCTTTTTCTTGATTTTTCTAGTTTTTAGCAGATGATACGTTAGTATCGGCAGCGTGTACTGTCGTAAAGTTAAAAGTTAAAGTTGAAACGTCTTATTCAGTTAGTGTTATCAATGTGAAAGTTGTCTAACGATGAGCTTTGAAAAGTGCTTTTCTTGGGAAGAGTACACGCCGATTTTATTTTATATTTTGATATTTTTATTAAAGAGATGAAGGTCGCACCCTCCTTGTGGGTGCTACTGCCGAGGGGCTTTTCAGCTTTTTGTAGTTGTCCCGCCCAACAAATAATTTCAATGTCTAATTCCCCCTGGGAATTCCCCCTTCATACAGTTCGCAGTCCGTCTTCTTCAACTCTAAGAAGTTCGCTGTGGATGAGAACGGACGGTACGGTGGCGCTCGCCCACTCATGCTGGAGACGTGTGCAGCACCACCTTGCCGTCGTGGCCCGGCCGGGCCGGAGCCGGAGCCCCTCGGGACCGTGAAGGCCGTGGTGCTGCACAGGGCCAGGGAGCAAGCAGATTCCCCCTTGCTCGCGCCTTTAGTTCCTAATGGCGAGCTGGGCCCACTCCCCCTTACCCTACGAGCAAGTGGGTGCTAGTGTGCGGAATCTGCCTGCAGGGACCCTTCCTCCAGGACGTGCAGGGCCGCGCGGCGGGCGCGGGCGGTGTGCAGTCCCGTCCTGTAGGGTGATTCCGCACGGTGGTTTCGTCACTCTTTCCTTGTCGCACTCATGTGGTTCGACCATAAGGAGCAAGAGAGAGGAAACTACCAAACGGTGTTCGGAACCGCCGGCCTGGCCTTTTGCTGTAGCGCCCTGTCGTGCCCGGCCCTACCCGGCCTGCCTTGGCCGCCGCGGGGCCGCGGTGCGCCGAGCCGTTGGGCCACCCAGCGCACTGAGCGCCTCGGAGCCGAGCCGAGCCGAGCCGAGCCGAGTCGAGCCGAGCCAGCCGTCGCCGCTCGGGACGGGCTCCCATTCGCTGATCCGCTGGCCAATGGCAGCAGAGCGGCAGCGGCCCCGCCAGCTTTTGGGTCGAGATAGTGAGACTTTGTTGCTGGGCTGGCAACGTCGGCCCACTGAGCGCCCGGCGGGGCGGCCGGACGGGAGCTACCCTACCGCCCCCCACGGAAGCACCCCCTCTCGCCCCGCACCTTACTCACCCCCTTCACGTCGGCGGCGGTGTCGGCTGCCGCGTCCCCGTCCCACCCCCTGCTCCCTCTCATCCCCCGCGCACTCGCCTCCTCCGCCACCCCTTTCTAATTACTCCCTGCGCTGGGTGTGTGCGTTCTCCAAGTGGGAAAGCGGCAGCTGCATTGCAGGTCCCCCGCCCCGCCCCGCCCCGCCCGGCCCGCGGCTGCCTCGCGGGGTTTGCGTGCGCGGCAGTGTGCAGTTGCACTCGGGGTGCAACAATGTGCCCCTCCCTTCCGTCTCGGCCGCACGCCACGCACGCGACACGGGGCGGTGCAGACGTGGTGTGTTCTCTGGTGGACACGATACGACACGGAGCCGCGAGGCACGACACCCGAGTCGACATCGGCAGCAGAGCAGAGGCGTTATCACCCGCCAAACGCATTGAAGTCACTCATTCCTGTTGCTGGGGCGCCACCGCCCCGCGCTCTACTACACTCCTCTGGCTGCTCGCCCGCCCCGCCCCGCCCCGCCCCGTTTGCCACCCACTTGGCCCACCCCTCGCTGCCAGCGCGAGCAGGCCAGGCCACCCTCCTCCGCCTGCAATGCGCTTGTATTTCGCCCACCACCCTCTCGCGCTCATACACCCCTCCCTTTCACCCTTTCACTTTCGCGCTGCTGCTGCTGGCCCTGCTGGCCCGCCCGGCCTGATGGAGGAAAGCGCAAGTTGGAGTCACTGTGGCGGTGCGCGGTGCGGGTAGGTTCGGCAGGCAGCCCGGCCCTCCCCGACCAGCCCGTCCCGTCCCGTCCGGGCCTGGCGTGCTATCGATTCGTGGGTCATACTCTGTGACAAAGAGACGGGGATGGGAAGCGCTGGTCCTACTCCTGGGTAGAGTGTTCCCTCGCTTTGGGACAGAGCATTAGTGTGCGTGGATGAGTTGACTAAGTGTCGAGTCCTAATCCTTTGTCTTTTGTCTTTGTTGTAGCACATTTCTGAATGGACCGCCGCCAACGTCGTGGAGTGGATGGCCGCTCTCAACATGTACAATTATGTGGATATATTCAAATCAAAAGATGTGAAGGGCTCCGACCTTCTACACCTAGACAAAGAAAAATTAGTGGTGAGTAAAGTAGTAGTAGTCGTCTCAAAACGGGTAGAAGGGTGAGGGGGGGGGGGGGGTTGCGGAGGGTACCCAGGGCGATTCTAAACGCATGACAACTCTTTTGGTTTAACAAACTAGACTAACAAAGAAGGAAAGACAGAGATCCTCATTATCATTGATTGACGTTGGAAACTGACATGTAGCCACACATTGCCTTATCTCGTACAGAAAATGAAGATAGCAGTATGCATAAAGCATGAAAACCCTAATAAAATGTCTCTATCTCTCAAGCGACTTTGGAGGTTCTTCTTTTTTCTTTTCCTAACTAGGACCAGCTCTGGAAAATTCCTAATCACAACACAATCTACAGGGAGAAAGCTTTTTGGTTTGGCCTAAAAATTACAATTTCTATTTCTGTTTCAGAATATGGGTGTCAAGGACGAGTTTCATCAAAGAGCCATATTGGTCTGTGTAGAGGAACTACAATCAAGAACATTACACTCTCCCCTAGCTGGTGATGATAACTCATGCGATCCAGCAAATACTCATAACATGCGGCTTTATAGTTTCTCTGAGCTACAAAGATGTGACAAATGTCAAAAGTTTCTCAGAGGCCTCCAACATCAAGGGCTCATCTGTCAAGGTAGACAATTCTCTTGCTTTTATGTACTGACACGCTGTGTTTCGTACATTTGATCCTTTTCTTGCAATTGTACATTCTGAAAACTGATGATTATGTTTTGTTTTTAGACTGTGGTGTTGTTGCCCACCGAACATGCTCCTCTACTGGCCTTCAGCCTTGTGTCCCTAAGGCAGAACGTCTTCAAAGGTTGCCTGCAAGTCCAGCTTTTGGCATTGCTCTATGCTCAGAGTTCGATCCTCGAGAACAGCCAGCGCCTAAGCTTGTGCAGCTGTGTGTGCAAGCCTTAGAAACACATGCCATTAATGATCAGAGTCTCAACCTATACAAACTTTACCGATCCACACCACCCTCAGAAAGAATGAGCTCACTTGTAGCCCGTTTGAACGAAGGTACTTTAAATTTCTTAATTCAAGAAATCATTTGATGCCTCTAATAATTATCAAGAGTTCTAAGACTTGATATTTTTCTTTTTGCAGGGGACTGGAATCATCTGAATGTTTACTCCTACGAGCCGAGTGTGGTGGCTTGTGTGCTCCACAAGTATCTTAGGGAATTACCAGATCAGGTGATACCCGTAATGTGGTATGATCGCTTCATTGATGCATCTTGCATCAGAAATGATGTAGACTGTGCCAAAAGTCTGCTAAGTTTGTATGAGGAATTGCCTCAGCATCATAGGGCTACATTGTCCTATCTTATGGCCCATTTTGTACGCCTGTGTCAGAAGCAACACGCCAGAGGATTCAATGAACCTCCAACTGTTCTAGTTCAGAGTCTTTGTCATGTTTTAATCAGACCGCCTTGGGAACGAATCATGTAAGTTTATCCAAAGTCATATGATGAGACTGGCTCTAACTTTTACAAAAGCCTTTTTTTTTCTTAAATATATTTACTGTATTATTATTATTTTTCATGTAATCTGGATTTTTCTATCTGCAGACAAGTTGTATATAATGCCGAAGCACACATTAGAATAACAGAAATGCTCCTCATGTATGGCCCATGGGGTGAAAAGCTTCCTGAGTTTGCAAGGGCACCTGCTCTTCCACCCAGGAAAATTTCTATCACTCGCCCGAGTCGTGAACCTGGAACCACAGGCTTTCCTTTACCAGCCTCTGGGACTCCCCTTTCTGAAAGCGAGGTAGACAAAAACACATCTGAACTACTCCCTCTTGAAGAGTGTGAATGGTATTGGGGTCAAATATCTAGGTAAGAATCCGTACCATAATTTTTGTGTATGAGTGTGATTCAAATATTTCAATCATTCATTATGTCTGAAATATAGTAGTCTACTTCTAGGACGACTAATCACGTTCTGTATGTTTTTTCCTTTTTAATTGTAGGGAAGACGTTGGAGATAAACTGATGGATACTCCTGATGGCACCTTTTTGGTCCGTGATGCTTCAAATAAGAGTGGGGAGTTCACTCTTACCCTGAGGAAAGATGGCTCCAACAAACTCATCAAGATTTGCTGTAGGAATGGACGCTATGGCTTTGTTGAACCATATAATTTCAACTCTGTCCCAGAACTCATCAACTATTACAGCAACAATTCTCTCTCTCACTGTAATCCAACCTTAGATATCAAATTAAAATACCCTGTGTCACGTTTTCAACCGGTAAGAAAACAGTTCTCCTCTGAGCTACCTATTGAAACTTTCCTATATCTACTGCCCACTTATTGCGTTGTGTTTTTTTTCTCTGTTTTGTTCTTGTAAAAGGATGATGAAGTTTCCACTTCAGAAGATATAGAAAAGATAGTAATGCAACTAAAAGAGGCTGGTAAAATTCTGGATGATAAATATAAACTCATTCAAGAAATTTATGATGACTATAACAAGTCCTCTCAAGAAATTACTATTAAAAAACAAGCTTTAGAAGCCTTTGGAGAGGCAATAAATTTATTTAATGAACAGATTAAAACTCAAGAAAAGTTCCAGAAAGATGCTCAGCCTCATGAAATGAAAGGGTAAGTGAGGCCACAAAGTTTCAAGTTTCATCGCTTCGTATTTGTGAGTCTAAGGTATTTTTACTCAAAATGTTTTTCTTTGTACAGATTATCTGAAAATGTTGATGCTCTCACAAAACGATTGAAGTCTTTGGAAGACAGCAAGGCTCAACTAGATGAAAATCTCACTCAGCAGACCACATATAATCGGTGCCTTGACCGAGAGATGACCAAACTGAAATCAGAGATTCAGAGTCTTGAACACACCTCTAGCAAGTTGTACTCTCGTCTTAAGAATCTGGGAGTACGAACAAGCCGTATCTTAAACTATATTGGACAGGCTGAAGAAGTTTCTGATACTGATGGATGGCCTCATCATGATGAAAAGACATGGTATCTACCTGACTGTTCACGAAATGAAGCTGATCGAATCTTAGCTGGTCGACCAGATGGCACTTTCCTGATCCGGCCTTCCTCTACATCAAATAAATATGCCCTTTCAATCCAGTAAGTTTTTTATTCAGTCTCCCATCTCTTTTGAAATTGGTTATTGATGGTGATTAAAGATTAATTTTTCCTTTTTTTCTAATTTTAGATGTAAAGGAACAACAAACCATTGTATTATTCTTCAGACTGAGAAGGGATATGGTTTTGCGGAGCCCTTCAACATCCATCGGACTCTCAAGGCCCTAGTTTTGCATTATGCTACCAATTCATTGGAAGAGCACAATGAACACCTTGTGACCACCTTACTATATCCAGTTCGTGCTAAACTTCCCCCACCTTCTTCGTCTATGGACTCCTCTAATACTGTGAGTGGGGGCCCCTCAGAACTCAAGGGCTATGTGCCTTTATCTCAAAACCGATGAGTTGTGAAGAAGAGCTTGGTTTTCTCCAAACACTGCCATCAGTGCTTTGCCATTAACATCTTCAAACTTGTGGACATAATTTAATTTAAAATATGTTAATATTTTACTAATAGTTGAGGAGTATTGGGCTTCTGGTCACCCATGTGCCATTTTGCCAAACCATCAGATCATGAAGTTGTTGACTTAGGGTGATGTAAGGCTTGTGGCTCCGTTTTCCTTAGCTCACTGTACTCACAATACAGATTCTTTATTGCCATAACTCACAGTTATGGAAAACCAAGAAATGACCATTGTGTTTTGTGGGGTTTCTTATTCGATTGCAATAGACATTCAACCCAAAGTGCTGTGCTTCCCCATCTGAGATGTGAAGTGGCAAACTGCTGAAGAGACATCAAAATACGTACTCAGAAGTGTGCAAGATGAAGAACTACAGATGTCTGTGATAATGGATTATTAATGGCATGTCAGTGTAATGCCACTAGTTAGCTTTTGTACAAATATGATCAATATTTGATGAATAAGTAAGAGATCCACCGATACTCTGGCTGTGTATCTACGCAGTGGGAAGAATGTATGATTGGTAATGTTTGTGAGAGTGAATGAGTGTGTGAGTGGGTGTAAGTATGGATGTATGTATGTATGTATGTATGTATCTGTGTATGCTAGAAAAACCATGAGGAAAATGCTTGTAGGTGGAACATGAATCAGTGTGATGTATGAAAGTTAAAGGTATCTATTGTAGGAAATGTGAATGAATTTTGAAATCTCTGTGTAAAAAATTAAATACCATGCAAGGCGAGTCAGAAGCAGTGATTGAAATTTGGTGCTGCCTCATGGTTCAACAGAAAGGTTTAAGTGATACAAACTGCTTCAATTTTGTAGTCTAGGTGTATGAATTTGATATTTTGCTTCTGTGTGATTTCTTTTTTAAAAATATGGCCGAATATTTTGCTACTAACTTACCTGTCTTCTTAAGTGTACTGTTTCGTCAATCTACCCATGTTTTAATTTGTAGGATGGCAGAATGAAGTAACCACTTTATAGGTTTTTTTTATAATGTTTCTATAAAATCATTTTTTGTTAAATCTCTTCATTTATTGTTTTATGTTGAAAGAAGTTGCAAAATGTGACACTTTTCTGTTGTATATTTGCGGCAGTCGTCTCTCAGGTAAATTTTTACTTGGAATACTAGTCCCACTGTCTTTATATACATTCCAGAAAAGAGTCAGATTTTGACTGCTCAAAGTCTTTATGATAAAACTTATGCTCGTTAAAATCTTCTCTCAATAGTTTCTATGTGTGAATGGATACTGATAAAGGTGCCCCGAAGCCAAACAATTTCTGTGCTTTTGGTTGATATGAGGAAAATAAGTTGGATTTCTGAATTAATACTACTGACCTTGAATCAACATGAATAGCAAGAGTTGTACTAAAGATATTTTCTCTTCAAATGTTTCCAGCCTTAACTTTTAGGACAATGTAATTTTAAAATATTCTTCATTTGTATATGGTTTTACTACTTCAACCTGCACAGAAAATGTTCATGCTATCTGAAGACTTTCTAAAGTTTGTGATCACAGTTATCTCAGGACTTAGTTATGCATTATGTCTTGATATTTAGGGTCAGAATACCTAAATCATATTTTGGAGGTGTTGTATAAAATCATCATTGAAAGATCTTTTTCAAATCATGTTAAGGTGTGTAGTGTTACTTCAAGGCATTGTGGAATGTTGGTTTTGCCAAGTGATAACTATTCATTTTAATACTGTCACAAATCATGTCCACCGTGCATATTGTCCAAGAGTATGTGTATATATTTCTAAGTGATTTCTATGATGCCTATTTGCAGTACTTCCTTTTCCTTTTACTTTTTTTTTAAAAACAAAAAACATGTTATTACTCTGTTAACTTACATTTTCTTGCCCCTTGTTTCACATTTTTATCTGCTGCAATCATTTCTGCTTTAAATACCTATTCTATTGTTACAAGAGCTAGCCTGTAAAGGGAATGTGGCAAATCAACTGGTCAACACATTCTTGTAACATCTAAACTTTTTTGAAGCTGTAAATTTCCTTATTACTAAAAGTTTCCAATTTTATTGATGTAAGTGTCTTGTGGTTTGTGGCTGTGTGATATGAAATGGGACTTACGTCGCGCTCAGTCTGCCGGCAGCCCACTAGCGCGGCATATCACTCAACCATCGAAGTCCCAACCTGTTGGTACCAACCTGTTGGCTGGTATTTTACTGAATTTTTATTTTTAATACACTATAGATGTATATTTATGAAAACAAAAATGACTATACTAGATTTAATTTATAATAGGGTAACAAATTGTATATCTGGCCTCTTAAAATTGTTTCAATTTTTTTTTTCAACCAATGTTAAAAATAAAATGTATTCCATGCAACATTGGAAGTCTCCCGGCATTAGAGAACATAGCTATGTGATAATTGTACTGTACTTTGTTCAACAGACAAATATGATGTTTGTAAGATTTCTAATAAAGAAGTATATTGATTACTTAAAAACGTGGTACGGATTTTGTAGCTTATGCCATACGCAATCTTATCCCTGGTCCTAAAAAATAATGGAACCTACCCATCCCGATGGTGGGGGTAGGTCGAGTAACTTGATGGAAGAGAACACGTATGCCATGGAACTGTGTGCGTATGATCGAGCTGGATGGAGAATTATTCCTGGACTGCATCGAAGGCTCCAGAAGGACACGCAGTCATCGATTTGCGATCGCAACTTGCAGCTTTGTGACCGATTTGCGACGTAGGCTGTATCAAGTTAAGGAAATTAACACTTCACAATTCACACTTCACAGGTGAGGGTAGGAAGGGGGCTTTCAGCCACCCACACTCTCACGAAAACCAGCGGAAACACCATCCGTACAACAAAGTTCATTAGTTTTCAAGCCCCAATCGAACAATACCAAGTTTTGGTGCCCCCGTCCAAGCCTTATATGTGAAGTGTGGAGCATGAAGTGTGAATAGTGAAGTGTGAATTTCCTTAACTTGAAACAACCTGAGACCTCATGCGTCTACGAAGCCCGGAAACCCTTTACGATCCCAAAAGTCGCGAATTAGCAAAGTCGCAAGTCGTAAATTGCGATCGCAAATCGCTAAATGGAATCACTGGTAAAACTAAGGCGTAACTGTACGCTTGAATGAAGCATACAGTTACGCTTGAAGACGTTACGCTTGAAATCAAGCGTACGGAAGAAATTCTCCGATACATTTAGATAGGACGAATAGGAGCGGATCGACCTGGTACGCTTGATTTCAAGCGTAATCTCATCACGCTTGATCACGCCTTAGTTTTACCAGTGATTCCCCTAGACGTGGTGCCATGGCCATTTCCCGCTCTCCGGATCTCCGGCAGCCGCTGCTGCAGCTGCTGCACTGCACCTGTCCGGTGAGCCCGTCGCTCCTGGAGCAGCCCGTGCAGCCCGTGTTAGGCTAGGCTCCAGCCCCAGCTCCAGGGCTCCAGCCTCACATCGATCCAGCCCAGACAGATGTGGGGGAGGGAGAGGGGGGGGGCACGGGCCAGAGTCACCCCCACCGCCCGGGCCGGGCCGGGCTGGGCTGGGCTCCGCTCGGCTCGGCTCGCAAGACTCTCGCCCCGACCCGCGACCCGCGACGTAGCCAGTCGGCGAGGAGGAGCGTTGCGCTGCGAGTGCTGCAGGTACAGGGCGCGGGTGGACCAGGACCAGGTCCAGCGACTGCAGGACATCAACTTCACAGACGCTGACACGAGCCTCCTGGTGAGAGGCGCGCCCCCCGCGAGGACATGGTGACGGTGAGTAACTCGGGCGGTCGATGGCCGGCCCAGGTCCGAGTCCCACCCGGGCGCGGGGCGGGGGGTGGGTCGATACGCTGATGGCCCACCTGTGACTGCGGCACGGGCGCGGGGCTGACTGGGGGCGTCCTTGGACAGTAAAGTCCTGCAAAAGTGCCTTTAAGCTATCACTGTGAAAAATACTCGTAAGGGTTACGGGAAAATTTTCCATGATAAAAGTCGTAAAATTACAATTTGGAATTGTAAATTTACAAGCACTCCCTATCGACTTGGAATTGACGGACGAGCAAGAATGGGCTGTCGTAAATTTACGACATATTTTGTAAATCAAAATTACAAAAAAAGTCGTAAATTTACGAGGATATTTTTCACAGTGATAGAAGGGTGCGTTTCGTTCTACAGGGTTCTAAATAAAGTAAGGGTGTTGTTGTGAAGTGTTGTGGGCGGTTGAGGTTGGCGTGACCTCGGGTGTGACCACAGCGGCCTGACCCACTGTCACAGGGATTATTTACGAGGTGGACGCAGTTTGAAACCGCGTGAAGCAGAGCTAAAAGTGCGCCCAACTCGGCCTGCGGCGCGCCAAAGCTGGAAGTTAAATATCTTAAATCTTTTTTTGTGCATTGGTGATTGGCCAGCCTCTCCGCTTCTCTCATCCCACGTCTCACGCCCACGCCCCGTCGGTCTCCCCTGGTCGAGGGGAAAATAACCATTGAATTTGGTGTACAAATTTCGTGAATTGGATGTGAATTGCCTTGAATTGGCTGTGAATTGGCTTGAATTGCCTATGAATTGGACTGAATTAGTGTGTGAATTGGCTTGAATTGGGTTTGAATCGGCTGGAATTGGCTCGAATTGAATTGTAATTAGATTTGAATTAGATTGAATTTGTTTGAAGTTGACTGAATTTGTTGAATTAGTGGTGTACACCTAAGTCTGAGGTTATTTTCCCCTCGCCCCTGGTGCTTTCTGACAGGGCTGAGCATTTAAATGTTGACGTGAAGTTGAATTTCAAAGTTAGCTCAGCCAGTAAACCGAATCTACCCCACCAACAATCTTTTGAAAGAGGGGGCGAGGGGGCGAGGGTGGAAATGCTCGTGAGTTAATAGTCGCCGTGGGTTTGCTGACAGTGTCCCGGCACCTGCTGTCCGGTGGGTTGCCGGTGGGCGTAGATTGCAGAACTGCAGGCCCTTTTCTTTACGTTGTTGTTGTTAGAAAAAAACACAGCTTGTTGTTACCCTATTTGTTGAGGGAGAGGTGGCTCAGGCTCAGCGGCTGTCCTTTGTAAGGCAAATCGCTCTTAGCTGCGCGCTGCGCGCGGGGCAGCAGTCGTTGCAATGAGTCGCCCGTTCACGGGGAATGGCTACAACTGCAGGGCGATTCCGAACACCATTTCGTAGTGATCACCCCACTGGCGTGCCCGTGCCGGGCCGGGTGAATGGGTGCCCCAAGGGCCGCCAGCCGCGCTTGCTCACCGGTCACGCTGGTTTCATTTTTGTCCTGAGAGCAAACGCCTCGAACCGAACCGACCCCTACGAACTAAGTACAGAAATCGGCGAGGAGCTATTCAATGTTGTCGCCTCTTTTTCATTCATTTATAGAACGCTCTAGCGTGTTGGATCATATGTGTGGCGGTGGGACCGGAACCAGTATGGCTATGGGATCCCCGCCGGGTCGAGGTTAAGCCGCGCGCTGCTGTCAAATAAAAGGCAAAAAGCTCTTCGCGAATCGCGTCACCGAATACCCGCGGCTTTTTCCCCCATCAGCCTCTTCCCCGTCGCCCGAACAACTGGTGATTGACTGGCGTTTAGCGATCCCCATTGTGGTGGTCGGAAACACCGCGGGCGCGAGGTGCGCGGGGCGGCGCACTCTCAAAACAATAATAAACATCGATGAGTAAACACGAGAAATGTGGGGAGCGAAGCGGCGGCTTGTCATAATTGAGTTATTCCGCCACGAACTAGAAACTCGCGCTTCCCGGTCCGGTCCACCCCCAACAACCCACGCGGCGCGCTGAACAGAGCACGCCGGCGAGTCTTCTTTTCGATTCACGGCTGAAAAATTAAAAAGATAATTTCCTGGTTGTAGCAGGTAGCGCAGGGTCAGGGTGCCACCCCGCCGGTGTCGCCCGCCTTAACGATGCACGAGTCAAATTATTGTCTCGGGGCCTCCTTGACGGTAATGAATTCGCGAGTTAGGTCGCGCGCGGCGGCGTCTGCGCGGCTCTAGACCGGGGGTCACCTTCTCGGCGTGTATGCTTACATCGACGAGAAGACCACACATAACGTAGCGCTGCAGGAATGATACGGAGGAGCCACCTGGACATGAAGAAGGAGAGATACAACACGGTGAGGCGAGGCGAGAAAAGGTAGCAGCTGGTAGACAATGGAAAAGAGGATTTTCTGCGACGCCAAGGTCGCCGGGGTCGGGTCGGGTCGGCGCGAGTCTCCTTAGGGAAACGGGAATAAGCCGTGGAGAGTTTCCTCGCCTCTGTGAGTTCTTCCTGGACCGCAGCGCGCCACGCCGCGCCACGCGCCCCTCCCGCCCCGCCAGCCCACCTGCGGCGATACCATCTCATCTCAGTCTTATATTGCGGAGGGGTGGGGCGAGGTGTGTGTCCGAGAAAAGGGAAAAACGACGGTTTTGTGAGGAGAATGGCCCGATAATAGTCGTTTCACACCCACGCTATGTAAACGGCGCGACTTTAACAGTCGGAGCCATCAGAGAGCAAAGCAGGCGTGACGAAAGGGTATGTCGCACTATAATGCCGGCCCGGCACACACGCGTGACGGGTGAGTAGTAGTGTCGAGGCGACAGTCAGAGAGGCGTAACAAGGTAAGTCACACCTCACACTTCCCGCCGCGCCCCGCCCCGCCCCGCCCCGCCCCGCCCCGCCCCGGGGCGCGCGAGTGCGTGTGACGCGACGTGGTTTAATGCCGGCCTGCTTCCGTTCCGTTCGTTCGACATGCCTTTCCACCGCGGAAGCATTTGTCGCTGCAAACCTCAAGGTCGTCGGGCCGGCCAGTCCAAAGCGCGCGGTGGGGCGCCGGGCGGGGCGGGGCGGGGCGGGGCGGGGCGAGGCGGGGCGGGGCGGGGCGGGGCGGGGCGGGGCGGGGCGGGGCGGGGCGGGGCGGGGCGGGGCGGGGCGGGGCGGGGCGGGGCGTGGGGCGGCGGTACTGGAAGGGGTGGGGCTGCTGGCCGACCTGTGATTCCTGTATTTAATGATATCGGGCTGCTGGAGGGCACTGACCTGTCGCAGCCGCAGCGCAGCGCCCGCCGCCGCTGCCCCGCCGCGTGGGTGGCGCGCGCCAAGGCAAGCGAGGTCGACGAAGAATATCAGGCCGAGGCTTCTGACCTACGCAAACTAAGCAGCACAAGTCTTCGTGTCACACCAGAAACTGTTTTCCTAAAAGTAGTGAAGTAGGCCTTATCACCTTTTCGTCAATAACCGAACGCTTGCAAGTAAACCCAAACCCTGGTTTACTTTTAGGATCCTCGGGCCGAGTGAGCCTGGCCCATGACATTTTGAGCAAAGGGCTCGTCGAGAATGAGGTGATGAACGACACGAGCAGGAGAGTCTTCGCTTACTTTTGTTTCTTTTTATGTGACCGACGCTTCCGCGCGGGCCGGGTGGGCCGGGCCGGGGCGCGGCGGGCGGCGGCTCGCTCAGGACATGGCAAGGGTTATGATGGTGAGGTCCCTGCCCTCTGGGCTCGCCCGCTGCCCGGCGTGCCCTTGCCAGGACAGCGACGTGTGCTAGGAATTATACGAAGCTTGAAGGGAAGAAGAGCCAGACTTGGGGGGGGGGCGGGGCGGGACCGAGCCGGGCAGCGGTGCATACACGGAGAATAATCAGCCAGGACTTAGGGTTTCGGGGTTGGAAATATTTCCCGGAAAAATTGGAAATATTTCGGGAATATTTCGGAAATATTTCCGAGGGGTCCGAAATATTGGAAATATTGGAAATATTGAAATTCCTCAGCAAAGGGCATTTGCATGAATATACAGCGTAACTTTGCATTAAAATCGTAATTTCCCACGTTTGTCGGATACCAATTTCAAAAACCACTCGGGGGCGGTGAGGGCCGCCGCCGCCGCGGCGCGCCGCCTAACCTTACTTTCACATGTGCGACGATCCGATCCGACGGACGCTTCAAGACGAGAATTTGTTTGTACTTGTAAATTGCAATTAAACGATGTAATTCAGCATAAGTATACGTGTTGAAAGTTCTTCTACGTCATTTCCCTACCCTCTTCATAGAAAAAATTGCGGCTCTTTGCAAAACTTCAATAAAAACTACTTTTTTTCAATATTTCCAATTTTTCCGAAATATTTCCGAAATATTCCCGAAATATTTCCAATTTTTATATTTCCGGAAAAATAGAAACCCTACCAGGACTCAAGTCGGAAAGGACGCAAGGCGGTGCGCGGTGCGCCCGCCGCCGGCCGCGCCCGCCGTCCGGCCTCACTGACATCTTGCCTTCCTTGTTGCTCCTCCCTCCCGCCTCCCGCTCGCTGTCTCTGTCGCACTCACCACGGCGGCTTCCTGCCTCTGCTGCGCGCGGCCCGCGTGGGAACCTGCGCTGCGGCGGCTGCGTCCTCGCGCCGGACCGGACCGGGCGCCGTGCGTGCCGCCCTCTCGACGCGGTCCTGGCCTGCGGGTCACCGCGCCTTCGCCTCCAGCCGGGGGACATGGCAGGGAATAATGCCGAGGGTAGGAGAGGGGGAGGGGAGGGCCCCTACTCGTCCTTGTTGCGGATGTATGTGACATCGGACCTGTCGAGTCGACGACGTGATCCACGCAAGATGTGCCGCTGCGATTTCGTGTCGCGCGTGGTCGTCGACCGGCGGCTTGCATCGGGGACCTTGTCTAGCGGGAGCAGTGCCTGGCGGACGTCCACCGCCCCGCCCCACCACGCCCCTCACCGCCACGCCACGCCCCGCCACGCCTGGACAGCGGTCAGCGTCCACTAGTACCCCAGTGGCCTTGAGCGATCTCTGCAGACAATTCAAGGCGGTCCGACTGAACACGCCACCGCGCTTATTGCAACACTGGCGAACGATTCACCTCCGAGCACCGGGTGTTAAAGTTCATTTGCGATCGAGTTATAAAAAAAAAAAAGTCTTAAAAAAAATAAAACAAACGAAATAACGCTGTCTGACTCACATAATGGAAAAATTGTGAGTGTTTGTGATTGGAGGTGAGCGGCAATTGAAATTAAGGGTCGGGGGCATTGCTCCGCCGGTGGAGTGCGCGCTGCGAGCTCGGCCAAGGCCCAAGGCCTGCTGGACGACAGGCGTACGCTGAGCTGCCTACCCCGCGGGCGGAGCCGCGCCGTACAGCAGCCGAACAGCCGACCAGACGACCAGCAGGTAGCACACTGGGAAAACAAGTGTGCATAATTTAAACACCGACGTGTGTGTGCAAGTTATGATGTTGCACATTACATGGTGTTCACATTTTAAACGTTTGCTAAACGTTTAATTTATGAACACTTGGACGCACTCAGTTCTATGTTATCAATAGAGGCCATATGAGAACTTTTCGGAAGTGTTTAAAATTTAAACGCCAATTGACGTTTAACCTAGTTCAACGTCACAATGTGTTGAGAGAATGCACACTTGAACTTAAACGTCAATTGACGTGCAATATTAAACACTTGTTTAACCAGTGCAGTGGTGTCGGGTGGCCGTTTGTTTGCTCGGCTCGGCGCTGTCAAAGTCAAAGTTGTCACCGTCACCATGGCGCCTTACGGGTCGAGCGGGTAGGCAACCCCGCTGCACCCGTGCACTCTGTAAAGTATAACTGGGAATCGGCAGGGGCCCGGGTGTGCGTCCGTGCAGCGCCCATGTATCAAGGGTTGGGGTGGACCGGTTGGACTAGTCCATTATGTACTCATCGTACATACAAATAAAAATATTTCCTAAGTGTATTTTAAAAAAAAAATCTAAAAATTCCAGGTATTCCAAACATTCCGCATCCACCTCGAGAACGCCCCCGCTCTCCCGCAGGCCCAGCGATGTCCATAGGCGTGTTTTGTTTCATATAGCCCCTTACCGCAGAAAATAAACTGACCGTTGAAATTTAATAATATTGAGCAAAGTTCTGGAATTTAATATTGTGCCGGCTGTTTCTTTGAATGCGTAACAGTGTTTCGGGTTTGCCTTCCCCGTTCGCCAGTAAGGCACCACGGCCCCTGCAGCGCTAACGAATCCCGCAACACTATTACGCATTCAAAGAAACACCTGGTACATTCGATTATGAAGTCTAGTTGAAATCCATCTTGTAGAGATTTTGTAAATTCTAATTGAATTTCAGTTTCCATGGTAATGCTCGACTCGTCAGGGAAATTGAACAAGGGGAGGGAACAGGGCCGTCGGAAGTGGTTTTGGCTGGGGGGGGGGGGGGCGAAACTCAGGCTTGGAGGGGGGGGGGGACTTTTTTTCTCGATGTTCAAACATTCAATTTTTTTATTAGTAAAAAAAAATGTCTTTGGCACTCTTTGGCACAGACATCAAATTACATATTTTAGAGATTCTTTTATACTTTTATAGTTTAGTTCTCACAAAAGTGTATCAGTTAACTAGTTAGCACATCCAAAAACCCTTCGTCGTTCGCTTGTTTTAGAAACAAATTCTTTCAAAACAGACTTTCTTGACAGTTTCAGAGCACGTTTTTTGTGTATATGAAGGAGCATAAAGTGTGTATGTTACGGCTAAAGTCCGTTAGTCGGCTAAAGTCGACATTAGCCGGCTAAAGTCGACATTAGCCGGCTAAAGTCGACTTTAGCCGGCTAAAGTCGACTTTAGCCGGGCGCGGCGGCTAAAGTCTGCAGCGAGGCTTGGGGTCCTCTGCAACGGCGACATTAGCCGGCTAAAGTCGACTTTAGCTGGAGGGCTGCGGGTTGAGTGGGACGCGGGTAAAGTGGTTTGTACAGTCCTTTATTGATTCTTATTTGTTTTTGCAACCTGTGCCTTCATGGCACGCCGAATTGAGGCACGGGCTTGGACATTACATGACGGGGACTATCCCCCGCTTCTTCGACTTTTTCTTCGCCTCGCATATCCCGCAGAGGGAAAGGAAGAGCAGGATTGCTTCCTGGAATTTTTTTTTTTTTTTTTTTTTTTTTTTTTTTAAACTTTAAAAATTTAAAAAATTAAAAAAATCTAATAATTACTAACTTGAGTCACATTGGCGTACTTCTTCTTGAGCAGAGGGATCACTTTGTTCCGCCCGGCGTGCCCAGCTACCTCGTGCACCAGCTCGGATGCAGTCGTACAAATCTTCATTTTTTACATAGAATCGCATCTGGGCTTCGCCCTCCTTCAGAGGCTTGATGAGGCGGTCTTCCCCGTTGACAGTGACTAGGGCGTATTTCTTCTTCAGCCGCTGATCCTTCCCACCTTTCACCCCCTTCACGATGCTGTTGTACTTTTCGGCCGACAGGCAAACAGCATCGATAAGGGAATGAAAGGTGGGAAGGATCAGCGGCTGAAGAAGAAATACGCCCTAGTCACTGTCAACGGGGAAGACCGAAGACCGCCTCATCAAGCCTCTGAAAGAGGGCGAAGCCCAGATGCGATTCTACGTAAAAAATGAAGATTTGTACGACTGCATCCGAGCTGAGCACGAGGTAGCTGGGCACGCCGGGCGGAACAAAGTGATCCCTCTGCTCAAGAAGAAGTACGCCAATGTGACTCAAGTTAGTAATTATTAGATTTTTTTTACTTTTAAAATTTTTAAAGTTAAAAAAAAAAAAAAAATTCCAGGAAGCAATCCTGCTCTTCCTTTCCCTCTGCGGGATATGCGAGGCGAAGAAAAAGTCGAAGAAGCGGGGGATAGTCCCCGTCATGTAATGTCCAAGCCCGCGTGCCTCAATTCGGCGTGCCATGAAGGCACAGGTTGCAAAAACAAATAAGAATCAATAAAGGACTGTACAAACCACTTTACCCGCGTCCCACTCAACCCGCAGCCCTCCAGCTAAAGTCGACTTTAGCCGGCTAATGTCGCCGTTGCAGAGGACCCCAAGCCTCGCTGCAGACTTTAGCCCCCGCGCCCGGCTAAAGTCGACTTTAGCCGGCTAATGTCGACTTTAGCCGACTAACGGACTTTAGCCGTAACATGTACGACGTTTCTGTGACATGGTTGACCGCAACCACGTTTTGATGCGCCTCAACACACTCAATGATCTCTCACACGCGCCTTAGGCCTGAGGCTTAGGCCTGCCCCCGACGCCGCGTTGCGTTCCCTGTCTAAAATTCTGGGGGGGGGGGGGGGGGGGGGGGGGGGCGCCGCGCCCCCCCCTGCATCCCACTTCCGACGGCCCTGGGAGGGAATATTTTTCTCGTAGATGGGCAAGTTTTTCTTTTATTGGAACCTGAGGGAGTTTTGATGAACGCCTCCTGCCCTGCCCTGCCCCCAGGTCGCGCTGCCGCTGCTGCTGCTGCTGCTGCTGGCGCCGCGGGCGCGGGGCAGCCTGCTGGTGGCGGACACGCACGCCGGCCGCCTCATGGAGCTGCACGGCGACAGCCCCACCTGCACCCTGTACGAGGACCGGCGCGCCGTCGAGGTGAAGCTGTCCCGCTCCGACCCGCGCCGCGTGCGCCCCAGCTCCCCGGAGCAGTTCGACGCCCTGGTGCGCGCCTGCCACGACCACAACCACCTCGGCGGCGGCGGCGGTCCCGCAGGGCCCCTGGGCCTCGGCCCCGGGCTGCGGCAGACGGGCTTCATCTACCCAGGTCAGGCGAGGCGGGGCGCGAACCCTGCTGCTCATGGTCATGCGGGGCGAGCTCAGTGATGTTAGATAAGTAGGCAAAAGATCGTGCGCATACACCTGTGTGTGGCAGACGGGTATCTCCGCCTGCCCAATAGGCAAACTCTCCACACATGAGAATACATTTTGCCTAGTAGGCAGGCGGAGACACCCGTCTGCCACACACACACAGGTGTATGCGTACGATCTTTTGCTTACTTATCTAACATCTCTGGGCGAGCTGCGTCCAGATACGTGGGTGTTGAGGGTGCCTTAGGTGTCTGGCCCTATGCTGCTAGCATGGCTCACTCTGGAAACGCAAGTGTGTACTTGAATGCAGTATTTCATGCATACCTACACGTATTCAGGAAATAATGTGTACTTAGTCAAGTATGCAGGAAATAGCGTGTACTTGGACAAGTATGCAGGAAATAGTGTGTACTTGGACAAGTATGCAGGAAATCCTGTGTACTTGACCAGGTACACACTAAATCTCCCCCATAAATGTATGGAGGTTTTAGTGTGTACCTGGTCAAGTACACAGGATTTCCTGCATACTTGTCCAAGTACACACTATTTCCTGCATACTTAACTAAGTACACAGTATTTCCTGAATACATGTAGGTATGCAGGAAATACTGCATTCAAGAACACACTTGCGTTTCTAGAGCAGACACAGACACCCAAGACACCCAAGACACCCACGTATCTGGACGCAGCTGCGGGCTGTTACGATTAGGATTAACGACACGCTCCGCCGGCCAGGAGATGAACTGGTAGTTGTGCTGCTCGCTGATGGAGCACGGGGTACTTACTATGCCCATCGTCCGCGTTGGCGGCGAGTAGATCGCGGAACGCGACTCTCTGCGCTCGAGGGGCCGCGCGCGCGGCGCCAGTGCGAGCGGCCGCCACTAGATGGCGCCGCCCAGACCGCTCTGCCTGCTTGCTGTAGCAGGCAGAGGCAGGTGGGCAGGGCAGGGCAGGCCACCGGTCTTCACAGCGTGCTGCCAGAAAAGTAGGCAAAACCCGCCCAACACACAGCTGTGTGGAGCAGGCGGTATTCGCGCCTGTCTATACAAGTCAACATTAACACTCGTGTGCAGAGGAATAGCCTAGTAGGCAGGCGCGAATACCGCCCGCTCCACACAGCTGTGTGTTGGGTTGGGCGGGTTTTGCCTACTTTTCTGGCAGCACTGCTCCACAGACAGCCTGTCTCGAGCGCAGCCGTCTCTCTGTTCTGCAGGCACCAAGTGGTGCGGTCCGGGCAGCACGGCGCAGTACTACGACGACCTGGGCTACCACGAGGCCGAGGACGCGTGCTGCCGCGAGCACGACCACTGCCCCGCCGTCCTCGAGGCGGGCCAGTGCGCCCAGGGCCTCTGCAACAACGCCATCTACACCAAGTAAGTACCGCGCCCGGCTGGCCGACCGCACCGTAAGTTACAGCGAATACTGCAGCACTGTAGCTTACGTTGAATTTCACCGTAAGCTACGGTGAATGGCACCGTAAGCTGCGGTGAATATCGCTGCAGTTACAGTGACTTCCCTGATGCACCTAGCTTACGGTGCCAGCCCCGGTAGCTTACGGTGAAATTCACCGTAGCTTACGGTGATATTCGCCGTAAGCTACAGTGGTGCAGGTTTCACTGTAACTTACGGGGTAATCCACCGTAAGCTTTTAAGAGTGCGGACCGCGACCCGGCCTCGATGGCCTATCGTCAGTGTGAACTTGTCGGAACCAACACCAACGCCCGCCTCGCCCCGCTCGCCGCCAGGTCTCACTGCGACTGCGACGCTCGCTTCCGGCGGTGCCTCCGCAGCGTCGGCTCCGAGACGGCCAACCTGATCGGGTCCATCTTCTTCAACGTGGTGCAGGTGTCGTGCTTCAAGGAGAAGCGGCCCTGCTTCTCCGAGGACGTCGATGACAGGTAAACCTCTCTCGAACGAGATGAGCTTCTTCTCTCAGCGATATATGATGCGAGGACGAGAGCGATTTTTGAAACTCCCGCGCGCTGATGCGCCCCCTGCTGTCTGCTTTCCAGGAGCGGGCGATGCCGCATGCGCTTCCACGCGCAGGCGCGCTACGAGGAGTTCGGCGGCTCCGGGTACTCGTCGAGCCCGTCCGCGTCCGGCCTGGTGTCCAACCTCCTCAGCTCCATCCTGCCCTTCCGGAAGCGCTGAGCCGCCCTGCTGCTGGCTCTCTCTCCCTCTACAACCCTTCTGACTCTGTTCCCTAACTTAGAAGTGCGGGCCGCCGGCTTTGGCTCGAGCCCGTGTTCATTTGTATCGTATTTATTTGGGGGTTCATTTTGCCAAGACTGAGGGTCCAAAAATGTAACCCCTGGAATGAAGCATTCCGGTAAAGCCAAAAAAAGGAAGAATGCAGGGAACAAGTAAATGGAAATCCCTATTCTGTAACATGGTGATTTCCGTTTACTTGTTCCCCGCATTCTTCTATTTTTAGCTTTACCGGAATGCTTTATTGACACGACTTGTGTCTTCCTCTCTGTAGCGCGCCCGATATACGGACGATGTATTTATGAATGGCGAGTGAGAAATAATGACGTGAACGGATGAGTAGAAAGTGCCCGGTGGGGGCGTACCTGAATCGACGGTGATTTTTTTGGAATTATGTCAATAATTTGTGATATTACATTCTAAGAATGCAGCTGTAACTGTAAGCGACTGTGATAGAAAGCAAAGAGTGCGGAGATATTGTAACCGCTCGAATTGCGAAGGAAAATTAAAGGAACCACAATTTTTCTACACATACGAGTTTCCCAAAGTGCCCATGCGTCAGACTTCAATAAAAGTCTTCTTTTGCGTCCAGGCCACGGAAAGCTGCACCCAGTATAAGATACATCTCACAAGGTCGATGCATTGTGGACCCAAACTTCTAAATAGAGGTGCTTTCGCTCTGCACTGTGCGCTATCGGACGCGAGGGGCGGCCAAGCAGTAATGTGTTTCTGTGCGCACTTACTTTGTATTTCTTGTATTTCTCATGCATTTTTGGACATTTTTCTTGTGTTTTTGCCGAGGGGGAAACGACTGTCAATTCACTGGAAAAACAAAGGTAGGACTTAATGCCTTTCTAGGGGTGTGAAATTTTAATGCCTTTGCAAAGGCATGAAATTGTCCAAAGGCATTAAAATTTAACACCTTTGGGCAGTTTTTAATGCCTTTGCAGGGGTGCTAATTTTTAATGCCTTGGTAAAGGCATTAAAACCCTTCTCGTCCTACCTTTGTTTTTCCAGTGTTTTCGTGTCAGTCGGATTACGGATTACCTCGGATTACCTCTGGAGTGTCCTCCGGATTACGATGAATTTTTCCTCCGATTACCCCGGATTATCCTATAATTTCCCCGTATTACAACCGGATTACTTCGAATTTCCACGGATTACACCCTGCCGGATTACCTAACGGCTGTCAGCCGGATTACCTTAGTCGTTTCCCCCTCGGTTTTTGGTAAGTATGTTGATGAATTACTTGGTATTCCCTTTGAATTCCTTGTATTTTCGGTTTATATTTTCGTAACTTCTTAGGAAAACACGAGTTTTTCTGTGTACACGATTTTTTTCGAGTTGGCCGGCTCTTGATCGGACGCGCATGGTGGTGGTCGAGGCCAGGCGCGCAGGGGGTAGTGGATGTGGGGAGGGGCGGGCGGGGCGGGTGCGGTGGGTCAGGCTCCTCGTCGCTACCCCGCGCGCCGCGCGGAGGTCGCGGCCGCGGGGCGGGACGGTGGGGTGGGTCAGGTGCCTCGAGGGTTGGCGTCGCGGCGCCGGCGCTACCCCGCGCCCGGTGCTGCGCCTGGTGGTCCGTGGTCCCCGGCCCGGCTGGGGAGGGCCGGGGTGGGCCGGGCCGGGCCGGGCGAGGCCAGTCAGTCTGCGGCGGACAGCCACCCCTCCCGGTCGCACACACAGACCACAGGCCCGGCCCGCGCGCGCCCCCAGCGAGCACCAAACCACGTGCGTGACGAGCGTCAGCTCGTTCAGCCGAGCGCAGCGCGACACCCCGGCGACACCCCGGTGACACCCCGGCGACAGCGCGGCGACACCCCGGCGACAGCGCGGTGACACCCCGACCGACGAGGAGCAGACGCGCGCCGACTCCCATAGCCTCTGTCCCTCCCGATCGACGGCCAGGTGCTCGGGCCCGGTGCTCGGACCCGGTCCTGCCGAACTCCTCGCGGGCCCGTGCAGTGTGGTGCTGTGGACTTTAGTGCAGAAGAGGCATGTCGCCGACCCCTGACAGCTGCTGAATATGGAGGACCCGGGCCCGGGCGGCCCGGCCGCGGTCCCGGCCTCGGCCCCGGCGGCCCTGTCCAGGATCGTCTTGGTGGCGGCGCTCCTCGGCATGACAGGTGAGCTCCAGCCCCGGCCCGGCCCCGGCCCCGGCCTCCACCCGGGCGTACACAACACAACAGCGACGACGCGGGGCGCCGCGCGCTGCCGGAACGCTGATTAAGTTTAAGCCAACAAACAAGGGGGAAAGTGACTCCCTCAAGTTGATGTCATCAGACAACTGCCGCCCTGTTTAGCGTGGCGTGGCGTGGCGAGGCGGGGCGGGGTGGGGTGGGGTGGGGCGGGGCATGGCATGGCGCCTCGCTGTCTTAACTACGTAGAATGCGGAAGGCCCGCCCTGCTCCGCCCCGCCCTGCCCCGCCCCGCCCTGCCATGGCCCAGCGTGGAGGAGGCACCCCGGGAGGAGAAACCCCCGCCCCGCAAACCGTCCAAAGCGCTCATTTGGGGCTCGGGATTACTGCTTGACGTTCTCCTGAGGGAGAGTCAGGGGAAAGAGCTTGGAGGGGAGGGGGAGGGAGGTGGCAACAAGCCACGTGAACCTCGAACCCCCTGCCCTCCTCCACCGCCTCCCGTGAACGAGGACTTCCCTGCTGAATTTGAGTGAGCCGGTCCTGGGCGCCGCCCAGCCCGACGCGCTGCTGCAGTTCTTGGAGTGACCGGAGTACTTCCAGAACAGCGGTGCCCTCCCCTTCCCCTGCCGTCGCCGCCACCATCGCTCCATCGCCGAGGCATGGAAAGTCTAATGGCCAGCAGGCGGTGCTTATTTTTTCGCGCGGCCTCCCTTTCTATTGCTCGCTGCTCGTTTGTACGTTCCCATTACCCAGTCTCATTTTCGGGAGGAATTATCGTGGAAGCAAAGTGTAGCCGGCCGTTAATTCGCATTAAGTGTCCCTCTTCTTGAAAACGCCGGCGGCCTTAGACTGCGTCTTGTACGTTTGGGCAGGAAATTAAAACGAAGTTATATTTAACGCTCCTCCGCAGCGAATTATGAAAAAAAAGAAAAGTAATTCAAAAATCACGTCATTGATTTGTAACTGACCTCTCAAATTCTTTTCATTGCTTTCCTCGCACACAAGTAAGATGTGTTTTGATTTTGACAGATGTGTGAGCTCTATGACGGGAGCGTCAGCAGAGGGGTGCCAGCAGCCGCAGACGGGGTCACCTCGTCTGGGTCCATGGTCTGGCTGGGTCTGGCCGGCTGGGGTGGAGGGGGGGAGGCGTTATTAATTAACGGCAGCCGGACCACATCGAGGCTTGGGATGGGGGAAGGATGGGGTAGGGTTGGGTAGGGTAGTGTAGGGTAGGGTAGGGTAGGGTAGGGTAGGGTAGGGTAGGGTAGGGTAGGGTAGGGTAAGGGTAGGGTAGGGTAAGGGTAGGGTAGGGTAGGGTAAGGGTAGGGTAGGGTAGGGTAAGGGTAGGGTAGGGTAGGGTAGGGTAGGGTAGGGTAGTGGAGGGGAGGGGAGGGGAGGGGAGGGGAGGGGAGGGGAGGGTGGCAGTCGCGAAAATGTATTGCGCCCTGTCGCTAACTCATCACTTTGCAGGGAGTAAGTCAGTGTGCTGACTTCAGTCGGTCACAGAGGTCACAACTCTATGTCAGAGCCACACAGAGGTGAGGCGGGGGAAGGGGGTGGGGGTGGGGGCGTTGGTGGCGATGGTCTCAACTTTTATCAACGCGATTCGCATGCTCTTCCGCGGAGCGCCTAACACAGTCCAGCCCTGCCCCCCACGTCCTTTCCATACCGCGCTCTGCCGCATGGCGGGAAGTGTTTATTGCTGCAGCTGCAGGCCTTTGCGTGTCGAGTGGCGAGACAACCGGTCGAGGACACGAAACTTCTTCGCGTACTTTATTCCGCCCGCTGAGAATGGAATTAGGCCTCCTCGAAGCAGCGTGCAGTTTTCCCCATTTTGCAACCGCCACGCCGCCGCTGTGTAGCATTAAAGTAAACGTTTCGCTTTGGTCTTATATACCGTGCTGCGGATGAAATGATGAAAGAAATCACTCAATAAATTAGCCGAATCAAGATGAAACGATTGACCGAAACGCCGTCATCACAGAACTTGCATCATAGATTTAGAGAAAATAAATCTCACTCGCCCTTCCCCATCGAGAGAGCCTGCATCTCGCCATCTGGACCAAACGCTCTGGGGTGGGCCCCTCTCTCACCCCGCCAGTGCCCGCTCGGCCCCCTCGACGCCCTGCAGCGCGCCGCGCGACGCGCCGGGTGAAACTTCGGACTAAGTCTTAAAATCCGTGGTTTACAATGGCACGAGCTAAGCGGCCCGACGCCGCCAGTGCCGCGGGGTATGGCGGGATCCCGGGAAAAAGGGGGGGGGGAGGGGGGCAGCACCATCAGCTTTTAGCAATTCTCTCCGCCCCGGCTGCGTCGGGGAGTTTTAGGTTTGAGCGAAGCCCGGCTGGCCAGCGCTCGGTGAGTTTTGATCGGCGACCGTCGTCACCTGACTGACCCAGGAAGGCTAGTGGTCACGGCATCCGTCTGAGGCTAGGGAAAAGGGGGGGGGGAGGGAAGAAGGATACAGAAAAATCGGGGAAAAGTTAACAAAAAGCCGAAGTAAAATTTGAAAAGATCAAGTGATGGGGGTAAAAGATCAAAATTTATCAAAAATTGTCTGAGCTTGACCTTGAAAAATCAAAAGAAAAATCAAAAGAAAAACTCCAAAAATCAAATGAAAAAATATATAAATCAATCAAAAATCATTGTACACGTTTTGTATGAGTGCATCACCCCCTCGCATCCGTCACTCGGCCTGGTTGTACCTAGCGCTGAGTCAGATGCCCTGATCAATCATTCGAGGGTCGGTAATCCTGTTCCGTTCAAGTTATGTTTCGCAGTTGCATTCACCTATATGTTACGGCACATTATTATTCATTTCACACCCGCTGCAGGTACGGCGAGCTGGGGTAAGTTAGAGGGATGAGGGCCATAATATCCACACTGCGAGTTGGCGGACGGCGGTGCTCGTGGTTGGCAGGGGGAAGGGGGACAGGTTGTAGGGGTAGGGGACGCGCGGGGCAGGGTTAGTGGGAGAATGTGTAATTTCGCACCACCAATCTTCATTCCACATTCGCGGTTCTAATTCACCGGCTCTCATTGCGTTAGTATTCAGGCGGGCGGGGCTGCGGGGTTGCAGGCTGGCGGCGTGGCGTTACCCCTGCTCCCCGCCTCTTTCGGCTGCTTTCGGCCCACTGATTGTGTTTCGCGCGGCGGTGTAGTGGTGCAGGCGAGCCGGCCCGGGTAGGCCGTATGGCGCTAGTTCAGCGTCAGAGGCGCCAACTCCACGCCCGCGCTGCCGAGTTACTTCTGTAGCGTCCATGCAATCTCGGCCACGTCACGTACCGTATTGGGTAGAACAACTATGGTTTACTCCTCTGTCTGCGGCCTCTGGAATGCCTAACATTGCTTAAAATTAACTGGTATTACTTGGTATTCGGTGTACTTTAGAAGCCTACTGGCAACACATCGAAAGTTAGCAAAAAGCTGACAAGCTTTTTATTTTTTTATTTTTTAATAGCAAAAAGCTGTAAACCTCTTTTTTTTAAATAGCAGAAAGCTGTAAAGATTTTTGCATATATACGTATATATATTTCTTAAAACTTTGTAACCCTTTGTTCATGTGAATTATGAATACTCCAAATGTAGACAGGTTCGAGGCAAAGTCTCCGGGACGACGGCAATCAGGCCCTCGCCTCGCTGCCACCTAGCCCCGCTAGCGGCGCTTGGCGAAGCGGTGAGCAATGCACACCACGGGCCGCGGGGCGAGGGGTTGCGGCTGCGCTGAAGTCCAGTCGGGTCCAGTTCGCGTGGGGCACGGCAGCCATAACTTTGGAGCAGCCGCGTCCACAGCAAGCCGAGTGGGTGGGGCGGCACGGGGCGGGGTAGGGCGGCCCGAGAGAGCACCTGGACTCGAGGAACGATTTATCGCGCTTTACTGCGGCCAGTGCGCAATCCTAGGCGTTACGCACGGTCATTCGCACGCTAAAATCGCGTGAATTTTCCGAGTGTTGAAAGGAAAGATATCTTTTAAGATCTCTCCGATGATGTATCTACTCGGCATCGGCTTCTGCAATGAGCCGTTTGGATGTTATAAATTGTGTGTCTGGGGGGGGGGGGGGGAGGGGCGAATGCCGATTCGCACGGACGGTAAAAAAAAGCCGTTTCTGACAGGGCATACGTATGTTCCCAAATTTTCAAAGCACTTTTCTCTCAGAAAACAAAAACTATCAAAATCGATACGCACGGAAACGCTCTCTTTGAAAAAGCTAAGGCGTTGTAAACTTGTCTAATATGAACTTGCCGCCGCGGGTGATATGTTCTTGAATGTCTGCTAAACAATTAATTACAAAACTGAAATCTTAAAAATTCCTTCGTAAAACTTCAATTTTGCGAGCGCGCGCGCGAGAGAGAGAGGGAGGGAGACTGTGAAAGACATTTGTACTCTCGTGGAAAAGTGGCAGTAGGGGCCGCCGCGGAGGGGCGTTTGTGCCGTGTGAAACCGATGCACGAAAAAAAAAAAACACCTCTCGCCTCGCACACGCCGTGCTCCGCGCTGGTCCCGCTCCAGCTCCCGCTGCAGCCCAGCCGGCCCCGGCCCGGCCTGGCCTGGCGCGATGCTGTAAAAATTTATGGTCTGGCAAAAATAGGGATACTGTGCGCCGGGCGGCGAGCTAGGCGAAACGTGGGGTAGGGGCGCGGGGCGCGGGGCGGGGGCGGCCGTGCGAAGCCAAAGAGCACCAAAGAGGTGACAACACGAGCCCCTCCCTGCCTCCCTGCACCCCCACCCCCAGCCCTCCCCCTCCCCACGCCTCCCTCCCTCCTCATTATTTCGATCACGCGTCGCCTTTTGGCCCTGGCTTTTTAAGCTCAAGGGGCTGCAAGGCCGGGCCGCCTCGGGCTGCCAGCCCCGTCTGCCCGGCGCGGCCGCTGCGTGCGCCCGGCGCGCTATCTCTGCCCCGGGTCCCGCGCCCCCGTCGGGGCCGCCAGCCCTGGAGGCTGCTAGATGGCCGCGCACAGCGCTGCGACCGGAAATTGCCCTGTTCCGCGAAGATGCGCACGCGCGCCCGGCGCCGCTGTGTGTGTGTGTGTGTGTGTGTGTGTGTGTGTGTGTGTGTGTGTGTGTGTGGCAGAACAAGGGCGAGGTTAAGAAGGGGAAGAGAGGGGTTGTTAAGCGCGAGCGTTGCGCCTCTCGGATGCTCCCTGATGCGGGTGGAGGGGTGCGGGGTGAATGGGGGCGTTTGTAGGCCCTCTCCCTCTCCTCTCGTGTGTAGTGCGAGTGAGAGAGGGAGAGAGAGAGAGAGAGAGAGAGAGAGAGAGAGAGAGAGAGAGAGAGAGAGAGAGGGAGAGAGAGAGAGAGAGAGAGAGAGAGAGAGAGAGAGAGAGAGAGAGAGAGAGAGAGAGAGAGAGAGGAAGGTGAGAGGCCGAAGTGTGGCGGGGATGAGGGGTCGGATGGAGTGGCCTGCTGTGCTGGAGCGCGGGGCGGGGCGGGTGTGGTAGGGGCGGAGGCTGCTCTAGGCTGTAGGGGCTGACGTGCGATGCGGGCCTTGCGCTGCACACGGGCGCGGCGGGGCGGGGCGGGGCGGGGCGGGCTGGATCGGTAGCGGGTAGGGGGAGGAGTGAGGGAGGGGTGCCGGGCGCGCGGTGGCGGCGGCTCGGGGTCAAGCGCCACTTCGCTAGCTCTGCAAATAATACCCCCCTGTCCCCCTCGCCACCTACAACCCAGTGCGTGCCGCCGTCCAGGAGAGCGGCGCTTGGTGGGGCGTGGCGGGGCGCGGCGGGGCGTGGCGGGGCGCGGCGGGGCGCGGCGGGGCGCGGCGGGGCGCGGCGGGGCGCGGCGGGACGGGGTAGCTACAGAGGCGGGGCTGGGGGCTGGTGCGGTGGTACGGGGCTCGCTCTCTCACCACGGCAGGGCCGCGCGCTCTCTCTCCTCCCCCCATGAATATGTGAGGCACGCACGACCCCCACACATTAACCGCACCGAGTGGAGCTGGACAGCCCCGCCCCGCGGGCGCATGGCGGGTGGGGGAGGGGAGGGGGGCGGGGCTGCTTGCGGTCTGTGCTCGTAGGGCGGGGGCGGTGCCCAGGGCGTGCCCAGGGCATGCCCAGGGCTCGTCGGGATAAAGACGAACTCTCACACATATTTTACATTTACGCAGCGCGAGCCCTTCGGCTTAAGTGGTGCTCGGCTCCGAGCAGAACCCCGACTGGATACACAGAGCAGGCCTTCTTGTCCTCCCCTGCTGCCGCGCCGCCGAGTAGCCCGCCCCACTGGACGCGAAGCCCCGCTGGCTCCCCCCCCCCCCCTTTTGCGCTGTTGAAATGCAATATGAGAACCCCTCCCGCCCCCCGCTGCTAAGGACCGGCGGCCCCGCTCGCTATCTGGAGGTGACGATCACACATCCGCCACCCAATAACAGTGACCTCCACCCCCTCCACGGCGCGCCCTCCAGCCCTGCCAGGAGCGAGCACACGTAGGAGAGGCCACTTTATCAGAGTGACATCGTGCACGCCCGCGCCCCGCGCCCTCCCCGCCCCGCCCCGCCCCGCCCCCTCCAACCTGGCCGGTGTGAGCGCCCGTGAATAGGAGGGTAGGCAACCCGCTTGTCAGGCGCGCCACGCGCGTTGCCTTGTGCGCCAGAGCCGGGAGCTCCATCAGACGCGCCGCGAGAGAAACGCGCCGCGAGCATTCTCCTGCATTTCAGAACGAATATGACAAGCAAGACGCACGTTATATAAGACCTTTGTCAAGCTGAGATAAAAGTGCGTCCGCCTTCCGCACTCCGACGGGGCTGCGAGCATTTCAATTTCAAAATAAATTTCAATTTCAATCCTGCTCAGCCAATAATCGGTTCAGTAACGCAAAAGTGCCTCGCAAAACGACATATATCGTCTGATCTGGCTTGGTTCGCATTACCATCCTCGCTATTTCCAGCCGGTGCGCGGGAGCGTGGAACGCAGAGCCCCGCCGCGCCGGCGCCCCAATGTGACGCTCTCTCGTGTCGGAGATTTGGCTATTTTGCCTCTACGCGCCCCGCCCCGCCCTGCCCCGCCCCACCCCGCCTCGCCGCTCTCTCCGTTCCGCCACCCCGCCGCGGCACGGCGCGCTGTGCTCAGCTCAGTGAGTCCGGAGGCAGCATCAGTGATGTACCGACCGCAGCCCCGGACCCTGTAATGGGACCTAGCATGTGCGAATGCATAGCGAGAGAGGGAAAAGGATGGAGAGAGAGAGAGAGAGAGAGAGAGAGAGAGAGAGAGAGAGAGAGGGGGGAGAGAGAGAGAGAGAGAGAGAGAGAGAGAGAGGAGAGAGAGAGAGAGAGAGAGAGAGAGAGAGAGAGAGAGAGAGAGAGAGAGAGAGAGAGAGAGGAGAGAACATGCGTGGTGAGAAGGATTTAGTGAGCGCGAGGGAGGGAGACGTAAAGCGACGTTGTGTCGAGCCAGCGGGGAGGCGGTAGGCGGTAGGTAGTTGGCGGGGGCGGTTGGATGGGCGTGCTCTGCTTGCTCTGCTGCGCGCCCGTGCCCGCCCGGGGGCCGCGGGCCGCCTCGGGGGCGGGGGCGGGGGCTGGTTGCCGGAGCCGGCGCGGGGTCGGTCTGGGGTCTGGGGGCGGTGGTGCTCGGGTGCCCTGCCAGGCCCGGCCAAGCCCGGCCAGGACTGCAGGTGTGTGGCGCCTGGGATGGATTGAATGGAAGTTTTATGCCACTGGAGCCTCTGGCCTCGGCCTCGGCCTGCTGGGCTGGGTTGGGCTGCGGAGCCAGCCCTTCTTGTGCGATGCGAGGCCACATGGCAACGGGAACGAGAGGCCTGGGGGCTGGGCTGGACCGGGCCGGGGCCTCCGGGCCACTGCGGCACAAAAACGCGGCGCGAAACTAACTCTCGCTCCCCGCCGTCACTCCCTTCATTCATAATAGTAATGCTTTCTGTAGAATGTTGTCGCTGTCGCTACCGGGCCGCTGGTTCAACATTTTCTTCACTTCTTTAGTCCAAAAGCTCCCCGCCTCGAAGGGAAAGAACTGATGAAAGAAGGACATGGAATAGAAAATAATTTTGTCAGTGTTTGATGAGGCCGTGCCTGCAGCCCCGCCGCCACGGGTGCGATGAATTATTCACTGGGCAGCAGTCAGTAATTTTCGCCGAGCCCGGACTGACCGCGGTCCCAGTCCCGGGCGGACAGGGACACCAGGAGGGGGGGGGGGCGAGGCGAGGGGTGCAGGGCGGGGTGCGCGGCGCGGGCCGGGCCGGGCCGGGCGGGGCCAGTCCGGAGCGGAGCGGGCAGGACAGGCGGTTGAGGCGACACCGCGTTCAGGAATGTAGCCTCAGCCCGGGAGGCATCCCCTCTACCCCCCCCCCCCCCCCCCCCCCCCCCCGGCAAGGCCAGGGAATGCGGCGGGGCCGACAGAAAGGGCGGGGGTTCATAATTGACGTGGCGATGCAGACGACAGGCGAGGAAGTGTTAAGCGGAAACGTCACTTTTGTGCTGTAGAGCAACGCACGCAGTTCTCGGAACGAGTTTACTGAGAGTTTAAAAGCGAATAGGGGAAAAGAGGTAAGTCCGGCTCTATAGCAGCAGTGCTGGCCTTGCTGGCGGGGAGGAGTGGGTATGGTGATGAAAGGTGGAAATCTGCAGGGATCGACCTCTCTATGCGCGATCACACGCCTCAGGCCCAGTCGGTGAGAGAGAGTACTCTCACGCGCTGCCCGCTTTCACACTGGCTGAATCGCCCATTCTAACGCCCGACCCAAATTCAAACCTACACCGATTTCTTGAGTTCTTTCTCAATTTTCTAACTATCAACGGGTTTAGTAAGGATTCTCCTACTTTTTTTTTCCTTTCGATTTTCCGTTTTTTATTTTTACAAGTATGATTAGTATTTTGATTTTTGTAATTATAATTTGTTTACTCCTTTTTTGGGGGGATTTTTCCCTTATTTTTATTACAGGTGTGCACCCCCCCCCCTTTAAAAAAAAATATTTTAAATGATTTTAAATCAAAGCAACCCCTTGTCAGAGCCTCAGCCCACCAGTCCTTCTCCTCGGCGCTCGCGTTCGCTCGCGCCCGCGGCGTTGCCGTGTCTCTCACATTTAGATCTAGATTCCCCGCTACGCCCCGCCCCGCCCCGCTCGCTCACCGGCGTTTGACGCACACAAGCGGTAATCTGAGAGAACGCAGAAGAGGGTTGGGCGGTGGGGGGTAAGGGAGTCGTCTCCGCCCCGCCCCGCCCCGGCTTGCTGCCGACAGGTTCCGGGAAGAGCGCTGTGTGCTCAGCTGCGAGGCTGTGCTGTGCTGCGCGGCCTGCCAGTAGGGAGAGGGGTACCTGTCCTGCCTGCCCTCGGCGCGTGGGCCGAAGGGCCGAACTACACTTACGCAACGCACTGCAACACAACAACGACAACTAGACCGCCGGGCCGGAGCTGCTCTAGCGATCGATTGAAAAGAAAGGGGGCCGAAGTAGTCAGTAAACCGGCGGCGGTGGCCGGCAGCGTTCAGATTGGAGTTCGCGCGGCTGGGGGGGAGGGGGAACTCCAGGGGTATCTAGCTATAGACTGAAACGTTTTTCGATTTCAACTGTGGTCTCCATCGGTGCGGCGCCGCATCACTCTAATTGCTCCTCGCCGCGTCCCTCCCGCGCCAGCGAGGACCGGTGGTGCCTGCCTCCTACCCGGCCACGCCCCGCCCCGCCACGCCCTGCGACACTCAGTATTGTCCGAACTTCCTGCTCTGCCTCGTCCCGCTCGCGTGCAGGAGGCCGGCGGCCCGGCCGAGCTGGTCGGGAGAATTGTTCTTGACAAAACTTGTCCGGGACCCTTAGTCTTTCACTCGCTTTGCTCCGCTGCTGCCTCCCGCCTCCCCACATCCCTGGTCGTCTTGTCGCCTCCATCACCCACGAGGGACCTCCCCCGACCCCACCGCACGTGTCTCCTGTCGTACGTGAATAACGACATTTTCTGTTATACTGCTCTTCAAAAGTGTATCGGAGGAATATCTCTGTGAGCTCATGGAACGCTCGAACATTTTTCTTCGTCCCTGCTAAGCCGGCTGCGGCTGGGGCAGCCCTTTGGGCGGCTGCACACTGCGCGTGCTTCGATCTCCATTGTCTGGGAGCGCTTGAGGCCCCGGGGGCGCCCCCACCCCGCCCCACCCCGCCCCACCCCGCCCCACCCCGCCCCACCCCGCCCCACCCCGCCCGGCTCCTGCTCCGCTTCACCCGCCCCGCCCCATTGCGCCCCAGCTCGCCTCACCCCGCCCGTGGCTCTTGCCCCCCAGATGCCCCCCGGGGGGGGGCTCGCTGGGACTAAGGTATCCGGCTCCCTTCCCCTTCTCGCGCTCTCCCGTGGGCACGGCCCCGGCCCCGGCCCCGGCCCCGGCCCCGGCCCCGGCCCCGGCCCCGGCCCCGGCCCCGGCCCCGGCCCCGGCCCCGGCCCCGGCCCCGGCCCACCCCCGCTGCGCCGAGGCTAGCTGGCCGGCCGGGCGCGGGGCGGGCGGGCCTCGCTAGAAGAGGGGGACTCTCCGAACGCTCTCTGGGATTGGAACGGAATTAACCTCTCCCTTCCGCCCCTTCCGGTTCTTACTGCCTCTTCCCCGCCAGCCCCTCCCCTCGCGCTCCCCTGCAGTTCCTTCCCCACCGACTCTTTCTTCAGTTTAGTCGCGCTGAACATTCACACAGATTTGTACCATCGACCCAAATGGTCAGAATTATTATGTGACATTTTCTAAAAGTTTTTATCTTTCGCTTTTTCTTATCGCACGTTTTACTGAAACTGGGGGAGCAGTGAGCATTCCGAGGGGGCCTCAACTCCTGAAATCATGTGTACACAATCGCTGATATCTTCGAAATCATTGTCAAAAAATGTGGATCTATTGCCGAAAAAAATTGATTTGAGTGCGTATTTTGGGCTCATAAAGCTCAAAATACGCTTGTTTTTACTGTACAAATTATTTCTATCAATTATAAGAGGTGTAATCACGTGAAATCATGTGAAATCTTGAAATCATGTGTACAAATTTTGGGTGAGTTGAGGCCCCCTCGGAGCATTCTCGCTCTCAGGAGAGCGATATTGGTGCTCCCAATTTTCTCGCTCAGAGGAGAGTGATATTATTCACATCACTCCTTTTGAGTCGTTTCGTTGGTATGAAACGTAACCGAGATGACTCAAAGCGAGCGAAAGCAAGCCATCTCGCTCTATTTGAGTGACGTCCGTGACGGTGCTCATCTCTCTAAATGAGCGATGTAGAATTTCCTTCCCTCCTTTTGCGCGACGTAAACAACGTCGCTCAATTTCATTCCAAAACACGACTCAGTGAAGAATGCAAAATTTCGAAAATTGGCATTCTTCCGAAGGAAAGTGTCTTTGAAATGTCGATGACATCTGCAATTCTTAACTTCAGAAACTTAATTTTTTGTTTAACAAGATGATGTAGTAGTTAGTTTGAGTGAAGAAGATCGCTTTCATTATTGCTCCTCTCCAAACTACACGCCCCCCCCCTCCCCCGCATTTCTCTCCTCACGCAATAAACCACACACGCAGCCTACGCGGACTGATTCAAGGATCACACGCGTACGTTCGTCCTTGTCGCACCCATGGCGGTGCCCTTATGCTGGACATCGGGTGAACCATGAGAGCGACGAGGACAGAGGTATAGGCCTACGGCAGCAATCTTCGGAATGTGTTGGCAGCAGGGCCCGCGGCGTGCGGCGTGCGCCTGGCGTGCTCCCGGCGTGCTCCCGGCGTGCGCCGCACAAAGCAGAGAGGGTTCGATCTGAGAGCGGCGGGGAGCGGGGCGGGGGGCGGCGGCCGGTGCTGGACGAGACGGGATGGACGGGGCGTGCGCAGGCGTGCGCCGGAGAGGAGAGAGATGGGAGCGGGGCGATACGGGCGGGGTGGTGTTCTCAGGTCATTGGAGGTAAATATCGCGCTTTACGGAGCGGCTGAGGCGTAGAATTGGAAGCGATGGTATGGGATTGGACCCCGAAGCCTGTCGGCGCCGGCCGCCTGCCTGTTCCCGCCCGAGGGGGAATGCACATTGAAAAATCTTGTACAGACTACTCGGTATTACACGGTATTACAGCTGTATTACGCAAAACATTTGATCAATAAAGGGCATATTTTTGTGTTTTTCGGTATAACATTACGGGTATTACACCGTAATACATGGATCAGGTGTACAGTGTATTACGGAAGTGAATTCCCCCTCGTTCCCGCCTGTTCCCGCCTATTCCCGCCCCACCCTGCCCCACCCCGCCCCACCCCGCCCCACCCCGCCCCACTCCGCCCCACCCCGCCCCACCCCGCCCCCGGTGCCGGCCCTCGTGACTGCCCTGGCACGGCGTGTGCACCAGCAGCAGGGCGTGCGCGAGGGAAAGCACTCTGACAGTACGCGGAACCGCGCTTCACTATCAACAACCATTCTCAGAACAACACGCGTCGAGTCAAGTTCTCGGAATTTCAGCCCGTCCTCGGCTTGGTAAAGGCTTACTGTCGCTTTCGTAAGCGATTTACCATTCCAACGGACCATATCGGAAGTGCACGGTGTTGTGCTTACACCGCAAGCATCTCCACACATATCTTTGAAATAACACAATGTGGAAGGCTGTTTGCCCCTGAAAAACTTTACAAAGGTCCTCGTGTCGTTGCTTGAAGAATTTATTTTGGCGGTGATTCGTGTTTTCGCGTTATTTCAGCGCATGCTACGGCCTGCTGCTGTGTGACACATATTCCTTTTTGAATTTATACCCTTCTAAACACGATCGGACAAAATCCAGGTCGGACTGCGCTTTTTCAGATTTCGGGAAAATCACCAGCGTCGGACAAAATTAGGTCGGACGATCTAGCTGCAGCGGGAACCTGTCCCTTTCTCTCGTCCCCTTCCACCATCCAGCACGGGTCCCGCAAGAGACTTTAACCACTACTTTTCCCCACGATGCCATGCGATGCCATGTCCGCTACAAAACTGTGTGGCGGAGACCCGTATTGTACCCTCGCGACCGACTCGCCACCCCCAGCCCGCCGAGCCCCGCCCCGCCCCGCCCGGCCCCGCCCCGCTCCACTCCACCCCACCCCGTCCAACCCCCGTCGTCCCTCAACCCTGCTCGCTCCGACGCCCTCGTCTGCGTATTCATGTGCACGCCGGTCCTTCTTTTTATTTCAGAACCCCCTCTCCTTCACATTTCATCCCCTTTCTGTATTCCCCTCCCCCAGCCCCCACCCCTCCCCCTCGGCCCCCCTTTTCACTTGCTATGCTGCTTTGCGGTGTATTTATGTGAGGATTGTCGGGGGGTCGTTCTTTATTTTCGAATCGTTTTCCTCCGACTATTATGTAATTTGTTTCCGTACCGCCGCGCTCGCCGCGCCGCCAAGTGGGAGGGAAAATGGGCGAGGGAAGAAAGAAACGGAGAAGAAAAAATAAAATAAATTCAAAACCAGCCGCGGGGCGGTCTGTCTGTGGAAGTTATTCGCGCGAAATTACGTTTTATCTCCTAACGTTTCCGTCCAGCGGCCGTAGTCACAGCGTCGGCGTCGGCGGCGGCCGGAAGAAATGGGGGCGAACGAGCGAGAGAGGTGATCGGCGAAGGGCACCGAGAGAGCAAGGTGTAAAACAGAGACAGCAGCTCGCACCCCAGTCCACCCCCGCCTCGGTCCCCCTCTCCCCCGCCCAACAGCGCGTATTGCCGCCAACTTGCAGAACCGCGCGCCTTATTTCCAGAGAGCGCGGTGGCGTGACGGTCACCCCGAACCATTATTTGCACGACGCATGTGCGGCTATGGTTGGGTGCGTGGGGCAGGGTGGGGAGGCGGGACGCTACTGTCAGGTTCCTGAATTATTTTACAGGGCGTCGGAGGCGCGGCGCGGGGACTTGGGGTGAAGTGTACGGGCAGAGGACTCGGTTGTTCTGATACCTCCCCTCCGCCCAACCCTAAAGCGGGCAAGCTCCAACGCGCACCACCGTCTGGAAAAGTACATAGACATCGAGTTCAGGGGCGGTTGTGGTGTCTAGGTCTTTTGGGGACTGCGCCGGGCGGCTAGGCCGCTGACACTTAGGGAAATTCGAGCGTACACCGATTTTTCTGATGCTTGTGGTTTTTCGTGATTTTTCTTGATTTTTTCACGATTTTCACTGATTTCTTTTTAATTTTTGCTGACTTATTCCTGATTTTTATTCTGATTTCTTTACTGATTTTGTTTTAGGGTGTACACTGATTTTTAAATTATTTCCTTTTTTTTGAGTGAAGGACCCTTCGGCTGACACACCCGTGCTCCTCCTTTCACCCGTGCTCCAGCGTTTAGTGGCCGGCCCCGCCCCGCGTCCCCTGGACCCAGAACCCACCCGGCCCGAAGGCTCACGGCGCGTCCAGGACAGTCTATCTGTATCTGCCTCTCCCGTCTGCCATTCGATTGCCACCCTGGCCGTGGCGGTAAAAGGCGGCGACATTCCAGACAACGAGCACGGCGTCGATAAAAGGCGTGCGGGGCGTCGGGGCGTGGCGGTTGATGGCCGGGGCGCTGAGGTGGGAGGAAGCGGGTATGGGGGCGAGCTTAAATGACGCCTGCTCGTCCTACACTCGCGCGCAGACCGGCCCAGGGCCGGAGACAGGCGGGCGAGTAGGGGCACCACCGGTGGAGCACCCCTTCAGCCTGGGAATGCCCACCGAGCAGGAGGAGATCTCTTCTGCTCAAGAGCGAGGAGGGAGGGGAGGGGGCGCAGAATCTTTTAAAACGCCCCAAGCTGAAAAAGAGAGGGTCCTTGGCGCGTCCTGGCGGCTCCGAGCGGCTCTCCATTTCAGTGGGTCATTCAAAACAGACCTGACCTCCGCCTGCCTCAGGCTGCTGAGCTCCGCTGCCGCTGGCTCGATGCTCAATGGATAGAATGTTGCTTTTCTTTTACCGGCGCGCGGCGGGGCGCTGGGGGGGGGGAGGGGGGGCGAGTGGGGGGCGGAGCAAGAAGGGGTTGCGGGTGCGGCAGAGCGACTGGAGGGGAGACACAAAGCGAGAGAGTTGAAAAACTGGGTAATTTCATTGAGCTTTCGTAGCCGCGGCGGAGGAGTGGGGCGGGGCGGGGGATTATATCACAATCTCCCGCGCAGAGTTGGAGTTTCCGGTCGCTGCCGATTAATTCTTTCTGATAAGAATAACTCGTTGCAGACCTACGGCGGAGTCGATGATTTCATTACTTTGTTCTTCTCAAAGTGGGTAAAAACCCGATCCGGCATTTGCTCTGAAGTTCTCTGAGACGAGTTTCCTTCCGAGAGTACCCTGACGCAGCATCTGGCAGGTATAGTCGCCTCAGGCAAACTTCTCGGCTTTTGTGGACGGAGAGCAGCCACCACTCGAGCCCTTTCCCGTTTATAGGTCGACCAAATCCGTTGTACAAAATTGTCCAACAGTAAATGGCGAATATCTCCCAATTTGCCCCCTGTAGTTTTGCTTTACTAGTAGCAGTCGTGGAGAGAGTGGTTGGGGGCGGCGGAGGGTGCGGGCGTGTTTTGTGTCGCTCTGTGTCTCTCCTCAGGTTTTGGTGGTTCAAACGCAGTTTTCCCGATAGTGTGTGGTACCCACGGGTGCGCATTGTGAACGCGCGTGCGTGTGTGAAGTTTCAGTGCGATCGGTGTCGCGGTGCAGAAGATATCAGTGATTTTGTGTGATTTCCTCGCTGGAGCGGCGTGGCGTCCCCTCTCAAGTGGCTGCAGAGAGCGCAGCTGTGAGGCTGGGCGGTGTTTGGGGCCTCGTCGCCCGCCAGGCCTGGCCGGAGATTTTACGGCGCCGGGCGGCGAGGGTCTGCGGCGTAAGAGCGGAGCGGCCAGCTGCCATGGGTCACCTTAGTGCATTTCAGAGTCAAAGTGCAGTGTCAGTGCAGTGTCCAGGCAGGGATCAGTGCAAGTAATTTATGTAGTGTTAGTGCAATTTACGCGCAGTACAGGCGCGGTTTAAGGGGGGGGGGCGCGATCGCCTTAGGTCACTAGATAGCCGCCTGGAAAGGAGGCAAATAGCGCGACAAAACCCCTGTATGTAGGCAACCTGGGGTGCGCCCCCCCCCCTTCCAGTCGGACCTTAAACCGCGCCTGGCGCAGTATCGGCAGTATTCAGTGCTAGTGATGTGTGCTCTGTGGCAGAGCAACCAGTTGTTAAGCCGTGTGTAGTGTAGTATACCAGTGCACTTTGTACGAGCAGCCGACTACGCGTGAGTACCGAGTTTTAACGTTTTGGCATTCCCTACTGGCCACATCCGAGACGGCGCGGCGTTCTCAAGCCACGCCAGACGCAGCCTCCTCCCCCCGCACCATGCATGCAGCCGCCCCCCCCCCACCCCCCGGCTGGATACAGGCACAGGCCGAGCGTTTGGGCTCTTCCGGGCGTAGTGTTCATTTCCAATATTTTTGCCAAAATGAAAACAGAAAGAGCGGGAATCTTTCACGATCCAGCCCGCAGTACCAGCTTGAAAGCCCAACAAATATGACAAAAAATAAGAACAAAAAGAATTAAAAATTAAAAATAATTTAACAAAGCTAAACATAATCAATCAAAACAGAATTTCTTGAGACGACAAAAAAGTCACTCTCGGCTACTTCGCAAATTATATATCAAAATCTATACGCTTCAATCATCATCACTATACTCATCAGTTGGCACCAATGGGCGAGATGCAGACACAGAATGGTCAGGTCTAGGTCTCGTAAGGCTATCCATGGGAGCTTCGCAGGTTTTCAGATTTATTCAAGTTAAAGTTTAAGTTTGAGCTTATCTAACTAGTGCGGTCAAACAAGAATAGACGAGTTTATAAAACTTCAAACTTTGAATTGAATCGCGCGCCCCGCTCGCTTCTCTATTGTTTCGGCTGTGCTCCGTTCCGTTGTTCCGGTCCCCTGTTCTCATCCAAACCAACAAACAATCAACGAGTAAATACTGCGCCCACCGAAAAAGGTAAGTAGGCAATATAACTTGCTGCGAAATTTAGAATTATCACTGAATGATGCACTTAATGCATTTTCAAATCGAACGTGATTTATGAAATGAGTGCTATAATAGGTCGATCAGCAGGTTAATCGTTACTACGATTCTGATGATGGGCCTTCGAAATCAACTAGCTAAAGATAATTCCCATGTGTTATTGATATCCTGCCCTTGTCGATCGTTGGTCAAATTTTTAGTAGAGTACTTTATTTTTCGTCGACTGCAGGCAAACATAACCTCTCTCACCGTCCGCTGTTTCTGCGTGGAAGAGCAACTGATGATCGGTCATTTGGGTTGGATAGAAAGTTAACTGTCTTTTATTATTCTCGAAGAATTCCCAAACGAGATACACTGTTAAAAATACCGTGAGGAGTTACGGTATGCGTACGGTCCGTACCGTAATTTTCATGTACGGTCAGACCGTAACGTACACTTACGGTACGGACCGTATTTTATGATCGATGGAGTGTGCTCCACTGCACTTCCCCGACATGTCTGCAGGCTACGGTGTGTACCGTAAGATTCAGACCGTAGTCAAAAATTACGGTCCGGGACCAGGCAACAAATTTACAGCGCATACCGTAGGCATTTACCGTGGTATTTTCCAACAGTGTAAGAATCAGAAAATCACACTGGTAAAACAAATGTTTAGTTTCTATACATCATGGTGTATAGTTGGCAATTCTATCGAGGGGGCAACCACTCCCCATCCTAGTGTACACGGGATTTCTACTGATTTCACAAGATTTCTCTGAGATTTTGAGAGATTTCTATGAGATTTCACACGATTTCTCTCAGATTTCATGACATTTCAGAAGATTTCAATGAGATTTCATGAGATTTCACAAGATTTCAATGAGATTTCATGAGATTTCTCAGTTATATTTCCAAGGATTTCATCGAGATTTCTGAGGATTTCATCGAGATTTCTGAGGATTTCATCGAGATTTCTGAGGATTTCATCGAGATTTCCGCAGGTTTGTACACAGGATTTCTCGAGTGGTTGCCCCCTCGAATTCTATACATGACATGATGTATAGCAGGAACTAAACATGACAAGATGTTGAACCCCTACACACTTCGTAAATGTATAGAGGTTAAACATTTTGTGATGTATAGAAGTATACACTTGGGCGAGGCTTCACATGGAAAAGCATAGGGAAACCACACTGTGCCAAGTGTATAGCCAACTGAACACTTGCAAAGTGTTTAGAAAATAAACATCTGCTGATGTTTAGTTTGAACTAAACATGACATAGTGTTTAAATATTAAACATTAGCAGTTAAACATCATTTGATGTTTAGAACTATACATCTGTTTTACCAGTGCAGTGAATTGGGAAATTAGGTAAAGTTAAAGGTAGTTCTTTTTTTTTCCTTTTTTTTTTTCCTTGAGAACTTCAGGTGAATATGAAATCGGTCCATTGGGTGGGTTGGGAAAGAAACTAAACCACCACAGCTTATTTCCTCCTCTGCCAAAGCCTATGATGGTGTTCAGAGAGTCGGAAAAATGGCTCGCCAAAAGTGTCCTGCCCGCGTCCACTCTTCGCTTTACTCCGGGAACGGGCGCACCGGCACCGACCCACAGCGCGCCCGCCGGCCCTGCGCCCTCGCCCCGCTCCGCACGAAGCCCAACAAGGTGTGTAGTGGGCCCGTGCCGCGCCCTGCCCTGCCCTGCCGTGTCCTGCTCCGCTCCTACCTAATTAGGTGTTTGGCTTGGCGGGGTGCGGGTCAGACCCCCCACCTCTCCTGCCCCTGCTCCACCTGTCCCATACTCAGGCCGCTGGCGACCCTTTTCCGAGTTTTCCTCTCCTGTGTCAAAAGGAAGCACTTCATGGCGGTGGCCGGGACAGGGCAGGGCAGGGGAGGGCAGGGCCGTGCCGAGCAATAAACGAATGAGGGGCGCGGGGAGGAGGGCCAGGACGGCGATAGGGCGTCGCCGATAACGGAAGTGTGCGCACCAATTCGCGCACGAAGAAGAGTGTGTCCTGGGCGCAGCCGCGTCGCACGTGGAAAATACACGACCGTCGCGTAATGGAGAGTGAGCGTGTCACGCCAACTCTGACACCGTCACGTACTCTAGGCGGGTGCGCAGCGGGGCGCGCCGCGCGGGCACCACGACGGCCCCTCTCACGCGAACAGTATGCGGCGCTGGCCGGGCCCGCCCCGGGGCGCGCGGGGGCGGGGCACATGTCGAAGTGAACGGGCACACGCGGGCCGGGCCGGGCCGGGCAAGGCGCCACAGACACGTCTGTGACAGCTCGGCGGCGCCATGGGGTGCGCGGCGCAAGCGGCACGGACCTGCCAAGCGTCGAGGCCCTGCTGGCCGCCAATAAGCTGCACGCCTGTTTCTCGATTGGGGGTTGCGCTGTGTTTGCTGTGAGCCCACCCCTGGGTCACGCGGGCTCGGACTCGTCCTCGTCGGAGTCCCCGCCCGCGTCCCCGCCCGCGTCCCCGCCCCGTCGCCCCACTCCGGTGGTGGGTCCCAGCTACAGTGGTCCTGCAGAGCGATTCCGGTGCACGCACTCCTCGCTCTGTTTCTCTCTCTCTCTCTCAAGGAATCTGCCGAGGGTGTGAGAGCGCCCTGTCTCTCTCGCACTCAAGGACTGCGCCGAGGAGCGCGTGCACTAGAATCGCTTTGCTGGTCACCGTCCGCAGAGATACCCCTCATCGCGAGGATCGCGAGCAAGTGACAGCAGCGGCGGCGCTCTGCTCTGCTCTGTGTTGTCTGTCATGACACTGCGGGCATTTCATTAACCACCGGCAATCTGGGACATATGCGAAATTATTCCATGGTAATGGTTGGAATAAGAGCAGTTATCCGCAGCTCCCTGCCGCGGGCCGGGGCAGGCCGGGGCAGGGCGGGGCGCCGGACTATCTGCGGGGAGCGGTGGAGGGAGGCCGCTTCCGCACGGGCCCAGGCGACTCATTCTGAAGAGCGCTTTCCTCGCCATCTCTCTCGCACTCATGAGGTTCTCCTTAAGGCTGCGAAGGAGATAGAGCGAGGAGAGCGCTCTTCTGGATAAGTGCGGTGCGGCGGCTGCGCCTTCAGGGATCTGTGGTGGGCGGACTCGTCTCAATGCGGCAAGCAGGCGTAGGTCGGGGCGGGGCGGGGCGGGGCCGGGCGGGGCGGGGCGGGGCGGGGCGGGGCGGGGCGGGGCGGGGCGGGGCGGGGAGGGGCGGGGCGGGGTGCGGCGCTCCCTCTCACCCCTTGTTCACCTCTACATGGCCTTGGCCTGCGCGGCGCGGCGGGGCGCGGCGAGCGGGGGCAGCCATTTGGCCGGCGCGCGGCGCGCGGCAGACATCCGACACCCCCTGACACGCCGCGCCGGGGCGGGGCGGGGCGGGACCGAGCGTCGCGCCGGGGGCTTATGACGCGAAATTCCGTAAGCGGCAGATGCGCCCTAGAGCCCCTGTCGCGACACTTCCCCTCGCCCCGCCCCCAGCGCGCCAGCCCGCACCCTAACCCGCAACGCCACGTCTCGCTCCGTACCCGCGCGTCATATGGTCGTCTGGCCACTCCTCCCCGCCCTGCCCCGCCCTGCCCCTCCCGGCCCCGCCCCGCCCGGCCCCGCCCACCCCCGCCCGGCCCTGCCCCGCCCTGCCCCGCCCCGCCCAGCCCAGACCCGCCCCGCCCCGCCCCGCCCCGCCACATGCCAGCCATGCGCGAGGGACATCTATCACGCGAGGCTCGTCATCTTGCCTCATTTACGGAGCACCCCGTTTACGGCCCGGCCCCGCGTGCTGATTGATATTTATTGCTGCGGACCTGGTCGGCGGGGGTGGGGGCCGGGGGCAGAAGGGGGAGGGGGAGGGGGCGTGCGCCGACCACGTGACGAGACATATACTTTCAGAGGAGAGCTGCTGGTATATATTGCCGATCATTTTTTTTCCTCTGGCCGGTCCGGGCCCGGGCCTGGGGCCTCGTTGCGCGGCAGTGACAAGGAAGCTTTGAACGGCAGGCCATTAAAATGCGACCCCGGGCTAATTGCTGTCCTCTGGGGCCCCGGGCGTTGGGGGTGGCGGGTGAGGTGGAGGAAGGCCGTATTCATTCGGGCCCGCAAAACAACTTGAGCCTCATTCCATTAACAAAATCCTGTAAATATTTCCCGCGACCATTAAGTTTCGCGACTTATCTGCTAAATGTATTTTTCGGCCCCAGAAGTGCCAATTTTATTCAGTTGACTCGAAACTTTGCCGGCTTGCGCAGTCGCACCGTCGCGATCCGTACATTGCTCGGCGCGCACCTGGCGCCGCCACGCCCTCTGCAAACGGCCTGCGTTTTTCCGCGTTCCTTTCGCCCCCCCCCCCTCACTCCCTCCCCAGTCCCTCACAAGCCCCACCTTGTGTGACGTCTGGGACCGCAGCTCTACCTTTTCTTGATCAAAGAAACGTTTCTATTTCATCTCAGGCCAGATCAGTTTCGGGGAAGTAAGTAAAAAACGCCACCCGCCTGAGAGCTGCTCTGCTCGCCCGCCCCCGGCCCCGGCCCCCGCCCTCTGGTGCGCAAGCTGTCCCCCTCTCAGGGAGCCCGGCCCCGCCCGGCCCCGCCCGACCCCGCCCGGCCCTGGCCTGGCTGCTGGGTCTTATTAACCCCCTGGTAACCGCCACCGCCCTCCTCGCCCCGCCGGACCCCGCTCCCCGCCGCCCCGCCAGGACGGCGACGACCGAAGGCGAGGGTAGCGGTACCGGCGCCATTTCTATGGCATTGGCTCAACCCGCACCCGCCCCGTCCCCTCTCCCATGTCGTGTTGGCCCTCTTCTTGGCTCACGATCCGTCCGTCCGTCTCTCTCTCTCTCTCTCTCTCTCTCTCTCTCTCTCTCTCTCTCTCTCTCTGCTGCTGCTGGTGCTGCGTCGAGTTTTGAAATCGATGGGCGCGATATGGCAGAGAGCAGAATCTGCTCCATCATACAGAAAGTTTTGGGAGCTTTAGCTTTTCTGTTCCATAAAGCGGACGAGGAACTCGCCCTAGTAGTCCGACGGGACGACGGCGGCGGCGTCCCGCCACGCCTCGCCACGCCCCGCCGTGCCGCGCCGAGCCTTACGGTGCGCACCAAGCCAAGGATCTGCTTGTCGTCGTAACTGAATATCCCCGTGGCGGGGCGCGCGGGGCGCGGGGCGGGCGGGGTGCTTTGGCGAGTCCTGTCCGCTCCCGGCCGACTCGGCTCCCCCCGCTCGTACAATAACTGTCAGGCTGCAGCCGTGATACGCGGACGCGTACGCGCCGAGCAGAACTTGCTCAGAAGCAATAAAATAGGTACATCGCTGGCTGCGTGTTGGTTCGCCTCGCGCGGCCCGCCGGCGGCGCCAGGCGCCAGCCACTTGAACAAGCGCGCGAGTGACGTTCCGGGAGGGCAAAGTGCCTCGGCGTGAGTCTCTTATTTGTCTCCCCGCACTCGCCTCCTCGGGAGGGAGAGAGAACGCGCGAGGAGCCGGCGGGATGAAGCGAGAGACGAAGAGCAAAGCGCGCGCATGTATATAGCCGAGCCGCTGACCCGTTGCGTTCCGCCTCCGTCAGGCCGGCAGCCAGCAGGCCTCTATGTATCCTCCTGCCCACTCCCTCCAATGCCGCTCACGGGGGGTCATTCAAAGGCATCGCCAGATCACTCCGCCGCGCTCTCGCAAAATGCTAGAACAAAAAGCCATCGTGTTCGCAGGGCCGCGGCGGAGCGTGGCGGGGTGGGGCGCGGCGTGGCGTGGTGCGGCGTGGCGCCGGGGTCGGGCCATAACGTCTGCACTTTGCTCCGCGCGTAGCGCACGGCCCCTATTCATCTCCATTGTGTTCGTCCCCGAGGGCTTCCCTTCCTGCGTTCGCCTCTGTGCGCCCCGCTCCGCTCCTCCCCTCTCCCACCCCATCTGCCCCTATCCGTTTCCCCTTCCGATCTCCCCCCTGTGCCTCTCCCCCCCCCCTCCTCCTGTACGCGCACGGGAGCATGTTCTCTCTATGCTCACCTTCTCCACGGCGTAAACTTCAGCGCCTGCAGATGACGGCCCGGGGTCCTTTTGCACCCGTGCTGGGAGGGAAGGTGAGGAGGAGGCGGTCCGTTGGGGTGGGGTGGGTTGGATGGGGCAGCGCGGGGGCCGGGTCTAGATTTGCTTCTTGAGCCACTACAAAGCGCCAGCCGGGGCAGAACCCCTTTGCTCGCACGCTGCCCGCGCCGCCGCCCGGGGTCGGTCGTGCCTTGCCGAACCGCGTGCTCTCTCACTGCGCTTTCCTACCCCCACTCTCCCCCCCCCTCTGCCCCCGACAACTGTGCCATCGTGCTTGACCCCCCTCGCGCACGGATTCAAAATACGGCGCGCGCGCGCCGGGCTTTAGCCGCGGGGAACGACCCCCTCATTGGCTATCGGAGTGATTAATCCCACTGAGCGAACCAATCATGAGCGAGGCGCGAGGTGGCGGCGCCAGCTGCGACCCCGCGCCGTGCGAGGGAGAATGGCCCGGCCCCGGCCCGTGTGTGGTGTGCCGGAGAGAGGAGAAGAGAGCGAGGGAGGAAGCCCTCTCGCCAATGTTTACTGTCGGGCAATTTAGATGTAAATAAAAGATTGCCGCGAAAACGCGCCAGCCAGCCGCGCCCGCGCGCGCGTTCTGCTGCGAATTATCCCAAGTGCCCCCCCCCCCCTCCCCCCACTCCCCCATCACGACGCTCCACATTCTCTCTGTCTCGTGCACTCGCGGGCGCGGTCCCGGCCTGACCCTCCCCTCCAAGCCTGCGAATATACAAAGGGCGTGTCGCAAAAAAATTAGAAATGATAGTGATCCGGGTTTTATCATGTGCTTGACAAGTCTTTTCTTTTATTTGCAAAGTTTTATTTCTTGCCGCGCGTTCAGTCAGTCGCTCCTACTCTCTCTCTCTTCCTCTGTCTCTCTCTCTCTGGTGTCGCCGCTCCACTCGCGGCGGACAAGCCCTTCTTCGTCTGGTGCTGACTAATGATCGTGCTGTCGGTTCAATCAAACTTGGGCGCCCGCCAAACCTCCCCTCCCCTCAACCCCCTCACTGTTCTACTCGGACCCCCGCAATTTTCTTACCCGCTGGCCTTTACGTCCGAATCTGTCCGCGTCGGGAGTCATCAGCCAGAGACAGACGACTGCTGTCGACGCCGCCCCCGCCCCACCCCCACCGCGGTCGCACTCGCTGCATGCCTCCTGCCGACTTATTCCGAAGAGCGCTTTCCTCGCGCGCTGTCTCTCTCGCACTCCTCGATCGGCTTCGTCGTATAGGTGCAGGGTTGGGCACGTTACTTTTAAAATGTAACGATTAACGTTACCGTTAATTTCGTCAAAAAGTAATCGTTTACGTTATCGTTACTGGGTGTCCGAAGCGTAACGCGTTAACGTTACTCGTAACGCTGTAACGGCGTTAACGTTACATCGACTTTAAGCGACCCCCGATGTCATAAAAGTCCGCAAAAAGGGAAAATAGTGTACACTGAATAATAAATGGAGTTCAGTTCTTGAAAAATAAAGTAATTTTTAACTGTCACATAATATCAAAGTAAGATCAGCATTTCCAAAATTTCTTGTTAACCTTAAGTAATACCTCTCTTTCTAGAGTGCTGTCATTCAGGCGAGTGCGAAGTTTGGAGAAGCTGAGTCCACTGGATGAGGAAAACCTTTCGACACTCGCACTTGACGGCAAGGAAGTATTATACTTTAGAAACAGTTCAGCAAGCCTAGGGAAATCGCGCTTTCCATTGGGCCCCTTGGCGTAGCAAAAGTAACGATAACGCCGTTACGTCGTTACGCAGAAAAAGTAATCGTTATCGTTAACGTTACTGACTTCCCAAATTTCAATGCGTTACCCGTTAACGTTAATTAACGTTAACGAAAACGCCGTAACGCCGTTACTCGTTAAAGTAACGTACCCAACCCTGTATAGGTGTGAGAGAGACAGAGCGAGGAGAGCGCTCTTCGGAATAAGCTGACTGATTCTCCCGCGTCCCGCGTCTCTTTTCTTTTCCATCTCAGTCCTCACTCCGCCCCGCCCCGCAAGCCCCGCCCCGCCCCGCCCCGCCCCGCCCCGCCCCGCCCCGCCCCGCCCCGCCCCGCCCCGCCCCGCCCCGCCCCGCCCCGCCCCGCCCCGCCCCGCCGGCTCCGGGCCGGGACAGACCAGACTCGTCCCCCGAACCACCTTGCGCCGCGTGTCGCTCGTGTGGCTTCCACCGCCCGGCTGGATAGGCAACCCATCCGCCACCCGCGCGCAGCCTGACGACGCGATGCCCTGCGGGATGATTCCGAACCGCGTTTAGTAGTGTCCTCTCGCTCGCTCCCAATGGCCGTGTCACGTCAGTGCGACGAGGACAGAGGCACGAAACCACTGTGCGGATTCACCCTGCTGTTCCGCCCCGCTGCAGATGACGCCTGGCGTTGCGCATCACTCATCCCCGACGGCGAGCGGGGCGGGGCGGGGCGGGGCGGGGCGGGGCGGGCCGAGCCTCTTCGATAGGCCGGATATCAGCCCGACACTACACGCGCGGAGAGAAACAACACTGACATTTTTGTACACATTGTAGTGATTCATTAAAATTCAGGAAAATTCAGGGAAGTTCAAGAAAACTTCACAGAAATTCAGGAAAATGTACAAACATTTTCAAAAATAGAGATTTAAAAAAAAAATCAATCAAACAATCAAAAAATTCAAAACAATTTCTTAAAAATTCCCCAAAATTACAAACGTTCACCAAAATTTACAAACTGTGCTACACTAATATTCAGAGTTTTTCCCTCGGCTACACGTCTGCGCGGCATGGCAATGTCGGCTGCTGTCGGCTGTGATGCGAAGGAGTTTCCCTCCCTTGCACCGCCTTGTGCTTCACGTCACTGCTACACAAGTTTCTCGTACCCCTGCTGGGTTTTGTGGATCTTATTCGGGGCTGACCGGCGAGGAGTAGAGCGGCTGCCGCCCACCTGCCACCTGCCGTCTGATCCTGAAGATCGCTCTCCTGTCTCGCGTCCTTGTCGCACCTATGGTTTTGGGCGTGGTAGGTCCCCATATGAGTGCAACAGAGACGGAGGCGTGAGAGCGATCTTCGGAGTCAGGCGGCTGGTGCTGGTCAGGTCAGGTCGCGGAGGCGCTGGCCGGCAGGCCGGCAGGCCGCGCAATCTCTCGCAGCCGTACAGCAGAGCAGCGGCAGACAGCAGTGAGGGATGCCTCCTAATCCTTCTCATCCCGAACCCAATTCCCTCCCTGCCTCCTCCTGGTCCATGCCGTCAGCTCGGCACCGACCACAGTAGCGGGCGGCGGTAGCCATAGGATTCCACAGCAAAGCACGGGCGGGGCGGGGCGGGTCTGCATTGCCCGCCAGGTGCTATCAGTAATGACGGCCGCCCCACCCCGCCCCGCCCCGCCCCGCCCCATAACCACGCCTCTCCTGCTCGGCCCTTTGTCTTGCAGCTCACCACCGCGCTCGCAGCTCGACCCCCCGCGCTATCCGCACCAGCTATTTCCCTAAAACCGCTTTCCCGAACCGCCCTGCTCCCGTTCTCCTCGCGTTGGACCTCAAAAATTCATATTTTCCCTCCAATCGTCGGGGAAGTCGTGAGAAAATGCTTGGTTCAGTTGCAACCGATTTCGGAACCTGTCGATAATTTACCTTTCTGTGCTGTCCGTATTGCCCTTAATGCCGCCGAGAGAGCCTCAGTCGAAAATTTTCTACGCTGATTTCTCCCGGAATCGCGGAGATGCCGGTACGGGAGACAGCAGGCGGGAAGTATAATGTCTTACGTTGGAATTCTCCGGGTGGAGCAGTTCTTGTCGGCGAAAGGAGGGGTCGCGGAGGGGTGGGAGCGACCCCAAGAGCGCCCCCACCCCGCCCCCGCCTCGCCCCGCCCCGCCCCTCCCCGCCCTGCCGTGTTCATCCGCAGTCGTGTCCGGTCTCCAGCGCTGGAACATCCTGGAGGAGAGAGAAGGGGCTGCCTCTCACCTCGTCTGATTCCGTCCACCCACACTGTTCACAGGATTTGTGTACTTTTTAAATATATATATATATATATATATATATATATATATATATATATATAATATATATATATATATATATATATATATATATATATATATATATATATATATTAATATATATATATATATATATTAATATTTTTTATAACAACTTTTAGTGTGCCATATTTTGAACTGACGCAATTTGCAATTATGCGAGGTGGTATGCACTCGCGTAATAGTCGCGTCACTCTATCCGTAATAAAGACTCAATTCAATAGTATGCAGAATAGAAGCGTAATAGCCAAAATTCTCCATATTTTCCTAATTTTTGTGTCGTTTTTGGCTGTTTTGGGCAAAATTCTGTACAATTTAGGAGCGTAAAGGAGCGTTATAGGCGTAATAGTCGGGTCACAGATTTTATGAGTGAATACCCCCTCGAATTGTTTGCTGATGGCGCAGACGTCAATTCACAGCTTCAGTTGTAGAATTACAATGAGCCGTGACCATAGAATTAAGGCAGCTTCTCAATGCTACATATTTTACACCACGCCATTGCCATTAACTAGCAGTTGTGGCTTAAAACGTAAGTTACGGGCCTCAGCCTGCCTGTTTCTACGTTACTGCTCATATTGCTAAAATAATTTATTATTTTATTTAAGCGCAAGCCGTACGCCTTTCCTCATTATCCTCCCACCTCGGCAAAAAAAAAGTGAATTATGCCAAACCTGAGTTTTTCCCCCCTCTCGACGCGGAGATCTGTGAATGTCACATCTTTTGTACTTACGGGAAAAGTGTACGCAAGTAACTGAAACTCTAGAGCGGGCTCGGGTTCGACTCGTCGCCCTGAGTTGCCTGTATCCTGTGTCTCGACACTAAATCGCCTGCGGCGCGGTGCCGCTGTCACGGACATTTTTTTTGAGAAGGGGTTTTATCAGAATTTTTACAAATCTTCAGTGTGGGGGTAGGCGGGGTTCTTGAATGAATGCCCCCTCTTGATGCCAGTTGACAATAATAAATAAAAAAAGGGGGGTCGAAATTAATTTACCAATATGCAAGAAATATTTACCACAATTTAATTTAATTATTTTTGGCAGTGTAATGGTACTCGTTAGCAAAGATTTAGTTTTACAACAAGAAAACTTATATTGCACGTGGCAATGACAACTCAACAGAACGACGAATACACAATACAACAAGTACAAAATATTAATTATGAATGAACAAACAAAATACAATTATAATTATTAGAGTGTGTTCGACAGCGCATAAACGCATGAAAAACTAGAGGAACCAGCAAAACAGAGCTGGAGGGTTGAATCGGAAATGCAAACAGTCGCGGGGCGTAACAGCCACCGGAACCAACAAATAAACACCATAAATCGGTGCAAAACTATAAATGCAACACCAAGTGCAATAATAATTAGAAAGCCATAAAAACGGCATGAAATAAGCCTAAAGGCCAAAACGATACCAACCCGAACAATTATCAATGAAAACTTGAAATAACCAAGCAAGAAAACTCTAATAAATATTTACACTTTCGTAAATACAACAGTATAGCAATTTTTGTTACACGTTACGAAACACATTAAAGGCAGTAAACATCACACACGTCACGAACACTAAATATCTACAAGGTACAGAAACCACCACCTGGGCCCAGGAGAGATAGAATTTTTGTTGGAGTGCACTCACCAAAGTAGGTATTACTAGCAGGGACAGTAATACATTTGTAGAAAAAGTGATGAAACGTATAGAGTAACACACTTGCAACACTGCACACTTTGTGGAGTGGGGGGTACCTCCCCAAACCACGGACAAATTTAGCACTACATTTATAAAATATAGGACACTAACACGTGTCTAATTTGAGTCACTACACATTTCACACACACAGCACTGTAGAAAGGCGAGGAGAAGTGTAGGCTCTTGTAACGATGAGGTGAAAAGTTGAGAAATCCATGGTGAAGAGATGCGAGGCGGCGGCAGACATTTCCGGAGGCAAGGAGAGGCGATTTAGCCCATCATGGCGGAGGGGCCAGGCCCGGGACCGAAGGCCCTGGAAACATGGTGACACCGTGAGTACGATGTGTGCCGGTGAATAATTTACCTTGACCTCCGTAAACGTTGCACACCTTGCGGGCGATGAAGTATTGAAGGTGAACATGATGGCGTGATGGCGAAGTGCGTTGACTCGCGATTTAACTGGAGAAAAACGGCACGGCAGCGAGCGTAGGCAGCAACTTGCTCCGGCGAGAACACATGGGCGACTGACTGTCCGTCTTCTCGAATGATCTCCCGGAAGGCGGAGCGTGAAGTCAGGCACGGATTAGGGTCAACCCGGCCTGTCGCGCGGAGATTCGGCAGGTCCGGCTGGGTGCGAAGTTGCACCGGTGCGCCGAGCTTCAGCAGGCTGCGTTCGCCCGGAGGGGGGGGGGTGGGAGACGCGCGGAGAAAGTGATGGTTGGGTTGCCTACCTATCAGGCGTGTCGGCACGGCGGCACGACACCGCCAGTGTGTTCCCAGTGTATTTGTCGCTCACCCCCTGCCCCCCAGGGCCCCGCCTGCTGCTCGCTCCTTTTTATTCCCGACTCCCTTCCGTACGGCAATTAAGTTGAAGTATCTTTATTTTTCGGCCCACCAACCGACGAAGATGAAGAGGAATACAAGGAGAAGGGAGGTGCACGAGCAGTACAACAAAGAAGGAGAGTGAGGAAAAATTTCCCCGCGAGATTGTTGGGGCGAATTATTTCGGCCGTCTGGTGTGGACGGCAAACCTCTAGAGGCCGAGAAAAAGAGTTTTGGGGGGCGAGTCCTGTCTGGGACGACCCGGCCAGCGGCCAGCGCCTTCCTCATCCCCCTCCCCCCCCCCTCCTTTTCTCTCCAGACCTCGCCACCCCACGCCACGCCGCCGCATAGCCAAAACAATTGCTTCCCTCAAGACGACTTGTCGTCGCGCACTTAGCGCCGAAATAACCTGATTTTCCTGGAGAAATTCCTACAGGACGGGAGCAAAAAAGAGGAGGAACGAAAAGGAAGGGGCGTGACGGTAGGAAGGAAGAGGGGGGAGGGGGTCAGCGCTAGAGATAAAAACAAATAAAAACATAAAAAAAGAGGGAAGGGCGGGGCCTTGGGCAGGGTAGGAAACAGGACTAGAAAGAGGATGACAGAAGGAAGAAAATAGACGGCGGGCGGCGGCGAATAAAAGAGTGCAGATTGCGCGAACGCAATTCCGCACTACTGTCCAGGAATAAGCAAGCTCCCAAATTAAAATGAAACAGCAAGCGTGTTACGGCAGCGGCGCGCATGGACCCGGGGGAGGGGGAGGGGGGGTGAGACGAGGCGAAGAGGGACCGGGCGGCCAGCAGACGACACTTGTTTTTGGGGAACACATTCAGATTCAGATTTAGTGCGAGTTGCGCCGTCGGACTGTCGGACAAGGTCCAAGGTCCCTCTCTCTCTCTCTCTCTCTCTCTACCCCTCGTTTTTGTCCGGTTGTGTTGCCATGGTGGGTACCGACCGGCTGCGGCTGGCTGTTCGGGTCGCTGTATAGGGTATTCCGGACAAGCCAAGGACCGGAAACGAAGGCGACGTCCACAGTGGTTGGATCTCAGCCTAATGGCTTCTGCATCCGGATTGTCTGCGGTGGACCGCCGCCATCTTTGTTCAGATTCAAGATTCACATTCGCATATCGTGTTGTTTTGGTCGTGGAGGACTTCGCTAGTGATTTGTCACCTCTACGACTCCTTTCCGTCCGTTATGTTTTCCTAGAACACCCGCTGTTATGCGAATGTGAATCTGAACAAAGATGGCGGCGGTATCCACAGCAGACAAACCGGATGCAGAAGCCATTGGGCTGAGATCCGACCACTGTGGACGTCGCCTTCGTTTCCGGTCCTCGGCTTGTCCGGAATACCCTATTAGAGAGCAGGCGAACTCAATAGGGTTGCGAAAGTTGCAAAAGCAATGGCCCTCCTAGTACACTCTCAGACCGTTACTGACTTTTTCTTAAGTGGACCACGAACTTTTTTGTACAGCAGTAGTTACTCACAAATTTTGTGAGGAATATTCACAATTTTGTTAGTACTTAGGAACAATTTTTTTCTTAGTAGCTTTAGAATGACTAATTGTGAGAAACAACTTTCAAAATAATTCGTATTACTCACAACATTTGTGAGTATTACTGCTGTACAAAGAAGTTAGTTGATCTTTACAAACTGTCAGTAACGGGCTGAGAGTGTATTATGCTTTTAAAATACATTACGTATTTGTGTTGTTTTTGAACTACGTGCCCTTCATTAAAAAAAAAAAAAAAAAAAAAAAAAAAAAAATTCTGAATACTTTATTCATTCTTACGGGAAGGGTACATGGGCGCCCACGAGCGCAGCGGCGGTAGACTTGGCGGGAGTTATGAGTAATTTAGGATTATTTATCACCCTTCCGACAAATGTATTATTGGCTTCACTTATAATAGAAAATAATTTTATTTTTTCGGACAAGACCAGAGTGAGGGGTAGGTGGCTATGGGCGTGGGGTAAGTGCGATAGGGAGGGAAGCAGGGGGTGAGGGGGGGGGGCGGGGGGGGGGGCTCAGCGAATGGAAGAGGGCTGTGAGAAAAGAGAGAGCGGAATGAGCTAGAGAGAGAGAGAGAGGGGGGGGGGAATGGGGGGCGGAGTTCCAGGCAGCAGCTTGCTCATGCGTTGCCGTAAAATGATTTTACTTTGATTTACACGGCGGTACGCTTACGCCCTGCCGAGCTCCACCCGCAGTCGCGCTGCGCCTCGCACCGCCCCGCCCCGCCACGCCCCGCCACGCCACGCCACGCCACGCCTCGCCCACCGCGACCGGGCGGGCCGTAGAGCGGTGTGGTGTAGTTACCGCGCGGGCGGGGAGGGGGTGTAAAATTACAACCCGTCGCACGGGCAGGCCGGGGCCTGGCGGAGGCTAGGCTCAGCTCGCGGGGGCGCCTTGTGTTGCAGGAAGCTATAAAGATATCCGTCACCGAGCGCAAATAGCGCTTTAGGAAAGCCCGCCTGCCCTGCCCTGCCCTTTCCCGCCCTGCCCTGCCCTGCCCTGTCCCTCACGCCTACCCTCCCCCGCATCCTTTCCTTCTACAACCGGTCCCCTCGCGCCTCCAACAAACATACAGGCTCGCACGCTATTCGTTTGACATCGATTCTCATTCGCCCATTTTTACAGCCGCTCTGCCGAGCGGGTAGTCGTAGGGTTATTCTCCCGGCAATTTCTCATAGTTGGTTCCCTAGTGTAATCCAGTAGAAGCGTTTCCAAGGTCCGATCCCACCAATGCAGTATAACTTCCGCTGGGCCCTCTCTCTTTCCACCCCCTTACCTCTGTTCCTCCTCCATATCTCCTTTGAAACCTTTCCTACTAGTCATATTTTTTGCATTCCTACCCTTCTCTTCCTGGCTCTACTCTCCCGAGGGCCTTTCCCTAAGGACCTCATCGTGCCCTCCGCCCCACTGGAAAATTTGGTAGCGTTCGCCAAAGGAAGGTGCTCCGCGAGTCTTGCAGAGCACCGTTTTAATAAAAGAAAATATTGATTATTCTTAAAATTTGACGGAATAGTTGTCCCCCCCCCCCCGGCCCTTTCTTGCTTTTTATATCGTCTCGTATCTTGGGATGTGGCAAACTGTTCGAAATCGAATCGAATCTCCACTGTGAAAAATATGTTCGTAGATTTACGATTTAGCCTATTTTGTAAATTACGACGACTTACGAATTTTTTTTTTAAATTTACGACAGCCCATGCTTGTAATTGAATTTCAAGTCTATAGGTACTGCTCGTAATTTTACGATAAGTGATCGTAATTTTACAACTCTATACTTCGTGGAAAAATTTCCCGTAAACCTACGACAATCTTTCACAGTGTCCGAGAAGTTCGGTTCGATTCGGTGCTGTAGCGAATTTACCTGATGCGACCCCGAAGTATTCGAAATTTCGAAATCTACACACTGAAAATCTACGAGTCATAATTCTCGCCCCCATAGGAGTGAGAATTTGAGGGCAATTTTATTACTCTCTAGAGAGTAAGAACTTTTTTCCTTGCCCTTTATGAGAAATAATTTTGAGACCTCGCCCAAATAAAGTGAGAATTCGTTCTCAAATCAAGTGAGGTTAAAAAATCCTTACTCAACTAGAGCGAGGCTAAAAAATATCTTGCTCGAAAAGTGTGATGTTAAAAATTCTCACTCCAATTTTGCATGGAAAAGTGTCCTTTCCCATTTTGGGTGAGAAATTGGATTCCAGGGTTTGCAGTGCACTAGTTCGTCTTCGAACCTTTGACAAGGCAAGTCACAACATTCGCGCGCACTTATTGTTTTATTTATTTATTTATTTATTTATTTATTTATTTATTTATTTATTTATTTATTTATTTATTTATTTTTGATACGAGTTTATTGTTCCCTTTTATGTGTTTGTTCCACACTTCTTTTAAAAACGGTAACACTTTTGTGGAGCACATGGGTAAATTGAATATTTTGGTTCGAGTTCGATTCGAAGGCGAATCTGCATCGATTCGATTCGAATCAAAAATTACAGATTCAATTTGAAATGATTTTTAGAAAATTCGCGATTCGATTCGAAATGAAAATACTTGATTCGCACAGCCCTACTTAGCTGTTTTCAAACACTATACGAGCCTCGTCATTTTCATCACATTTAAAAACTACTTGAAAAGACGTGTCACAATATGCAAGGATTTGGCTCTGCGACGCTGTGCGTGACGTCTGCCGCCAGGTTTGAGTCCCAAACGAGGTCCTCGCGTGCCCCGGCGGCGCGGCGCTCGTAGGCGTCGTGGCGCTCGCAGGCGTGGCGCTCGCAGGCCTGGCGCTCGCGAGCCAGCGTGGCGCGCACTAGCGTGACGTGGCCGCATTTGACGATTAATTCAAGCGCCGTGTGTTTGCTGTACGATGATGATTGTGGCAGTTTGCTCGCCATTCGTCCCCGCCCGGTTATTGGCTGTTACTCGCTGGCCAATAAACACACAAACACACACGCAAACACACGCACACAATAAAAAAAGACGGGGGGGGGGGGGGAGAACACCGTATTGTATTTGTGACGACAAGATCTCCCCTTCGTAATAACTGCAAACATTCTGACGAGTTATAGTGACAAATCCCTACGCAAAATTTGGTGTTTCTTTTTTGTGGGGTTGAATCAATATTTTTTATTTATTCACTCTAAATGACCATGGACTTTTATTGTTTCCAGCTCCTGGACTTTTTTAAGCATGCCTAAGCCGGATGTAATATTGTGTGTAGCTAGTAAAATCTTTGAAAATTTTGTTACTAGCTAGTAACAAAATTTTCATAAATGTAACTAACTATACACAATAATGTATCCGGCTTAGGCATGCTTAAAAAAGTCCAGGAGCTGGTAAAAATAAAATTCCATGGTCATTTAGAGTGTTTATTTTAAATTTCTGTTTTGCTGTTTCAGATTGCGCCTGATTTTTACCTGCCAAGTGAAAATCGAGTTTTCTAGGCATGCGCCGCCTCCTCTTCGCTCTCTCTCCCTCTGATTTGCACTCACGCGCGCGCGCGCGCGCACACACACACACACACTCGTTCTTGCACATGCACACGAGTCTAAAACGTGTTTTCGTATGCATGGCACAGAGCTAGCTGGCTGCATGCTGGCGGGTGAAGGGAGGGGGGAAGGTGACAGGGTAGAGAGAGAGAGAGAGAGGTAACGGGTGGAGCGTGCGAGTGTGGGTCGGCCAATCGTGTGTTAAGCCACACAGCTTGCTGGCAATTTAATGGGATTGGGCCTCCGAACCAATTAGGACATATAATGGCCCCCCGCCACAGGCGTCGCGCAGGCGTCGCCTGTTCGCCCTGAAATAGTGGCCAAAGTGCGTCAACCTCTTTTGTAGGATTTTCCCCTCCCTCCTCCTCTTGTAATCCCTACAAAATTACTCGTCATAATAAAACATGTTCTCCTGACGTCGCGACATGAAAGAATTAATTCCATGGAACATTTTTTTTTATTTATTTTTTCTTTACGGCGGCGTGGTTGACCTATAGTTATCGAGTGGAGTCGGCTCCGGGACTTTTTTCGTTGCTCACTTTGAGGGATGCTGCGCTGGGTCGTGGCGCGGCCGTGCATCTTTTTGAAACGACCATAAATATCGTGACGCTGGCCGTAGTTGGCCTCGAATCACAGGATGGCAAAGGAATAGGGTCTGCTCTGCTGGCGCGGCCGCGCGCTGGGTGGGGGGTCGCCTCTCCTCCTCTCCCTTTCCAACTACACCGAGAGTCAACAACTCTTTGGCAGTTTGTTTCAGCAGCGCGCGGGCTTTTCAGTTCTTTTTCAGCCGTAGAAGTGGCCTTTTATGAATCGCACGGGCAGACAGCGAGAGGGAGTGATGCGGAGGGAGGGGCGGAAGAAGTGCTGGCACCCGCTGGGAGAGAAAGGGAGAGAGAGAGAGAGAGAGAGAGAGAGAGAGAGAGAGAGAGAGAGAGAGAGAGAGAGAGAGAGAGAGAGAGAGAGAGAGAGAGACGTCGCGGTTGTAAGGTGAGCCGGCCGGTGAGGGCTGGTGCGGTGGTGAAAGCGGAGCGGGGCTGATCACCTTTAGAAAGGCAGGAGCGGATAGGAAGATGTCACTTGCAAGAAGGCTCCAGGCCTGTTCACGCCTTCTTCTACTGGATCTGAGCCCGCCTGCGCGCCTGCGGACTGGCCCTTGAAGCCGGATATCCCGCGGCCTGCCCGGCCCGTCCCGCTCAGCCCTCTGCTCCGCATCCCGCCCCGCTTCCTTCGCTGTCTCTCTTTCTTCCTCCATCTCTGTCTTTGTCGGCCGCACTCAAACAAATTTCGAAGTCATCCCTCCCTATCGAGTAATGGAGCCTTTAAAGCCCGGCTCTGCCCGGCTCACTCGCTCTGTGGCTGAAGAATTATTTTACCAAAAGGGGGGTGGGGGGTGGGGTAGGGGGCAGTGGGAAAAAAAGGAAGCGCTGGCAAAGATTTAGCTCCAGCCGCGTGGCGTGATGGCGACGATCACTCTTGAGCGTCGTCTGGAGACATCGGCGTTTTTATGAAAAATGATGATTTAAATGAAGATGGTTTGAAAAAAAGTACTGCGTGCGAGCGCCACAAGCATAAGCAGACTAGCGTAGCGCCTCGAGGCACCGTGATTATTGCCGACGCGTCTCCGAGGCGCTGATAGTTTTACCGTGCAATTTAAATTGGATCACTATTTTGCAACCATCAGGAATCGATTGAAACTAAAACAAGGACTCTCTCTTTTGAAACGCAACGTCGAAGTTTCTCCGCGTGCAACTCCAGAGGAGGGGCCTCCGTGAAGTACATCGATCTCGTTTTTATGCGGCGGAAGTGTTTCAGTCCATCGAGGCGATGGATCACCATGAACCCGATTAGAGGCCCGGAGGCCAGGCTGTGGGCTGGCCTCGCCTCGCCCCGCCCCACCCCACCCCACCCCCACCCCACCCCACCCCACCCCGCCCCACCCCACCCCGCACCCCGCCCCGCCACGCCCAGCCTGTAAATGTCAGGAGCGACGCGAGGCTAATTTGATTACAGGAATGGGCAATCGGTGACCCTTTGATGATGATGCAGTGGCGCGTCTCGTCCTGCACTGTGGAACTGTGCAACTCTTTTTTTTTTGTCGTTGCCCCATCGGGTGTTCCTATACTCCGTGAGAATTTTCTGGAACACATTTTATTTAAAGTCACAAATACCGCAGCAATAATAATAATAATAATAATAATAATAATAATAATAATAATAATAATAATAATAATAATAATAATAATAATAATAATAATAATAATAATAATAATAATCTTATAGAGAGAGCAAATGTGGAGCATCGTGGTCTCCCGAGTATGAATGTCGGCATACGCGGTGAGGAGCGCGAGGGAGGTGGGGAGGGAGGGTATGCTATGGACAAACGGTGCGGGGTTGAACCCAAACGAGCGCCGATTCAAACCCGCTGTGTGTGGCTGCCGCCCGCAGCCAGCAGCCCTTCCCCGGCCCGAACCTGCCCTAACCGCTCCCGCGCCCTGCCCTGGTCTGCCCTGCCCCGACCCGGCCCGCCCTAGGGCTGGGCGGTATGGACGATTCCAATATCAATATCCAATAAAAAAAATATTGGAAATCCGACCAATATCAATATTTTGTATTGGAGTATTGGTTGCCCAATATATTGGTGGACCAATATGAATATTGGAATATTGGTCTTTCAATATATGGGTGAACCAATATTCCAATATTGATACTGGTCCACCAATATGTTGGGCACCGGGCCTGCGTCTGCCTGCGCTGCTGCTCGCCCGCCCGCCTAGCCTACCTAGGCCCCGTCCAAAACCTCTTCCCGGCAGCGTATACTTTCGCTCTTTTGCGATACACGATTTATGCTGAATATGAAGAACCGAATACAGATTTTTATCGATGTGTAGTAATATGTATTCAATGCTAGGTTATTGGTTTCAGTTATCAATGTTGTATTATATCTTCAATTTTCAATGTAAAATTTTGACATGTATTGAATATCGGACTCCAATCCGCAATAATTGAATAATGGACTCCAATACGCAATATTGAATATTGGACTCCAATACGCAATATTGAATATTGGACTCCAATATATTGGTTCCAATATTCCAATACAAAATATTGGAATTGGAAATTTCAATATGTGAATATTGGAAATTCCAATATTAAAAATATTGATTTTTTTCCCAATATATTGGAAAATCTCGCAGCCCTAGCCCGCCCTACCCCGCCCGCCCGACCACTCCGCCGCGTCCTCGGGCCTCAGTTAAAAGCGCCACCACGCCCGCGCTGAAAACACGCGATGAATCTCTTTTGAAGCTGCCGCTGCCGGCGTGCGCTCCTGAGCGCTCCGCCGAGAGAAATATACGAGCTGCGCGGCCGCGGTGTGGAGCGAGAGAGAGAGAGAGAGAGAGAGAGAGAGAGAGAGAGAGAGAGAGAGAGAGAGAGAGACGGAGACGCAAAGAGAGTGTGCGAGAATGGGCGGCGTTTGGGGGAACAGGGAGGGAGGAGGAGGAGGAGATGGGGGAATGCTGGTGATTTGCCTCCTAAAATCGTCTCTCTCTCTCTCTCTCTCTCTCTCTCTCTCTCTCTCTCTCTCTCGCTCGCTCGCTCTCCCCGCTTCTCTCCACGCCCTGCACGGCGCATCATATAATGACCATCATCAAGCTCAATCACGACCATTATCATCTACAGAGCACCGGCTGAGTGGGCCAGCTGCCGCCCCCGAGCTCGGGCTGGGCGTAGGGGTATGGGGTACGCGAGCTACGGGGTTGGGTTCGGCACGCTCGGGGAAAAAAATTGCGCAGCTCGCTGCTGTCGTCGGAACGGGCGCGGGGCCGCGGGAGCCGGGCACTCGCCACGGGCCGGCGGAATGTAACGCGATTTTGTGCGAGAGCTTATAGGATCACAGTAAAAACAATGTCTGATTTTTTGAGAGGAGATGGAAAATTTTGAGGAAGTTCCTCAGAACTCCTCAGATTTTGAGGAAGTCTCCTCGAAATGTTAGGCGAATCGCCTCATTTTACGCGGGAACTTCCTCAAAATCTGAGGAGTTTCTCCTCAAAATGAGGGTGTCCCTCCAATTTTTTTTTCTTTTTCAAAAATTAGACATCGTTTTTACCGTGATTGTCTTGCCATGTTATATTCGTATGGTATGGGTCGATGTAAAGTCGCGCGATTACATTTTGTGTGTATCTGTATCGAATACAAGGTACCATTTATCTTCCTCCCCCGTGTATCCGAACGGAGTCTGCCTGGTATCGGCCCCGTGGCACGCGTGGAGAGCGCCGACAGGAGGTTTTCGGTCGTGTGGTGCGCTATGCCTCACCCCACAGCAGCCGCGACCAGACCCGCGCGTTTGCCGCAATATAGCCGGGGGGCCGATTTGTAATTTTAATTAGGAAATTCATTACTGTCTTGGCTCGGGCCGCCTGTGCCTCTGTCCTGCCACGCCCCGCCCCGCCGCGCCCCGCCCCGCCCCGCCCCGCCCCGCAGAGACTAGACTAGACGGGACGAGACGGCCGGCGGGTCTTGAGCCGCTCCGCAGGCTGCTACGGGCCCGTGCACGACGACCGTGGTGGCTTAGTCCACACTGAGATCTTTTGTAAACTATGAGGGCTGCAGGATTATTAACAATGCAACCGCAAGAATGCACGAATTTTATGCATAACTGCGTTTACTGTGCACTGCTCACGTCTTTCTGCATATCGGTGCACAATTTCGTACATCGTCACGGACGGCGTTACTGGCTGCTCATGATCCTGCAAGCGAAAAGTACATGAGGGTTTAGGTTTAGTATGTGTGGGGACGTGGGGGGTGCGGGCTAGAACATGACTGCGCACCGCTCTGTATCATTCCTGCAATAAAAAATAAAAATCCCTGTCTACCTCAATCCCTCCCCACCTTCGTATTATTTTCCTTGTGACCTGGTTAGTTGGATGCAATATTCTGAGGAAATATTATAACAAGTTCGTCTCTCCTCAGTCTTTTTTTATCGTCTCTTTCCTAACACACTAAAAAAGAAGAAAGTAAACTGGCGTCGGCGTCGAGTGGAAAACTTAATGCGAAGATCTCGGCTAGGCCACACTGCGTCGGGGGTCGGTAAGGCAGTACATCACGGGGGTGTGGCGGCGCGTGGCGCGGCGTGGCGGAGAGTGGCGTTTTGGCTGCGATGATCACTTGAGCGGAGCAACTACTACTTGGCGACGGGCTCTCCCTCCCTCAAACCCTCTGCGCCCTCATCCCCCCCCCCTCTCTCTCTCTCTCTCTCTCTCTCTCTCTCTCTCTCTCTCTCTCTCTCTCTCTCTCTCTCTCTCTCTCCCTCTCTCTCTCTCTCTCACTCTCTCTCTCTCTCTCTCTCTCTCCCTATCTTGCTTCCCTCACCCCTCTCCGCGCTCCTCCCACGAAACCAACTGCGGAGCATCCCCCTGCCGTAGACAAAAGAGGAGCGGCTTGTTTGTTGCAGTATCTTGGGGGGGTGGCTGCTTGATGCGCGGCTTTTCGAGATGATTTTAATGATTTTTCATTCAATTTTTTCGTTGATACGTAAGCTTTACGAGGAACCTATAATGGCGTCATTAAGGAAAATGATTCGAGATCCTGCTTAGATAATGTTCCTAAAAAATATGCATTACAACGGGCATCATCATCTCGTGATGGAAATTGATCAGTAACGAGTTTTCATTGCGATTTGGGATATGTTTTGCTAACAATACAAACTTAAGTAAAGAGAAAAAGCTAAACTGTCGTCTGCGGAAAAAAAATACTGTTCCGTCGGGGCTTGCGACTTATTCGTCGTTATTCTATCGCCCTTAAAAAAAATCAACAACGTGTCAAATCTAGCTACAATAAAAACGTGTCGAGTCGTTACAATATAAAATACGCCATGTCCCTTTGATCGGTGTGGAATATTAATAGGTACCGCCCCCATTTAAACGAATAATGACTGACTCTAAATGTTTCGTTTTTTTCCCTTCTGTCGCAGGTGAGTGATGCCTCGCTTTTCAGTCATGAAGGGCGGCCGTTCTGTCCGAGTCACACTCTGAATGCTGGTCGGGCGTTGCAGGTAAGGTTGGTTTTTCATGTCCCTCTTTATTTTCACCCTTAACTTTAGAAAAAAAACCATTGATGCCGATTCAAATGTGCGCGAGTATCGGCGGTTGGCTAATGTCTAACGGGATGGCTCAGTGTCTGGACGACCGCGTTGAGCCCCACCCCGCCTCGCCCCGCCCCGCCCCGCCCCGCCGTGCCACCGTCCCGAGGCCCCGGGCGGGGCCGAGCACAGAGCCCTGGCCTTGTTTATGGCAGATTTAAGCGTTGCAGCTAATGGTGTCCATGCTGATAGTAATCCCGTGCGCTCCGCTGCACATCGCCCCGCCCCGCCCCGCCCCACCACGCCCTGCGCGCCCCGTGACCCCTTTTCACACCCGCCGGCTCGCCAACGCCCTCTCTTCGATCTATCGACACCGGTGGGTGCGAACGAGGCGAGGGAGAAAGTGTGACAGGGTGAATCGGCCCGAAAAACACCCCTTCCCCCGTATCGTATACGAGCAGGCCCGTGCGTGCCGGCAGGGGAATCTCGGATCGTTACATAGATTTCTCCTCGCATCTACCTTTGTCTTCTCAAAAGGGAAAACGAGGTCACGTCGGCAAATACCGACAAATACACGTGTATAGATATAAAAACTTTTCAACTCGTTACTAAGCGCATAATGTGTGAAAGGGCGGAGGCTAGTGTTGTTGCCGCGGCGTGTAAGCAGCTTACCCCTCTCCACCCTCTCCTTTTGGCCGCAAACACGAGGCCACTCTATCCGCCGCCCCGCCCCGCCCCGCCCCGCCCCGCCCCGCCCCGCCCCGCCCCGCCCCACCCCGCCCCGCCCCCGCCCCGCCCCGCCCCGCCCCGCCCCGTGCGGAAGCTGTCCATTTCCCCGGCTGGTCTGTTACAGCTCCGGGCGCGCTGGTCACCGCCGCCGCTGCTGATAATGCCGATTCTGTGTTGACGAGCCACTGAAAAGGGGTCGGTGGGTATCGCTGTGGACCCCCCCACCCCCCCCTCCCGTGCCGAGCCTAGATTGTGTTCACCTGCTGGCAACGCAACGCCTGGTTGTTAGTCTGACGCTGCAGCGCGGCCCGCCCCGCCGCCCGCCGCAGACACAGGATGCCTTGTGTGTGAACACTCAAGATTCCAACAGTGAGACATAGTCACATTCTCTTGCGAAACTGTCGCAACAGTGGAACGCACCACAGATGGGAATATTTGGAACGCTGTATAGTGGAGAGAGAGGTCGTGGAGGCAGGGTCCCTTCTCTTGCTCCTCGGCAAATTTAAAAAAGCAAAACAAAAATGAAACTTTTTGTGTATATTTACTCGATGATAGTTTATAATTGGTGGGACAATTTCAGAGCGGAGAGATAGCACCGGTGGCTCGGTAAATTGCGTCACATCTTTTGTGTACGCGGTCGTGTGTGTGTGTGTGTGTGTGTGTGTGTGTGTGTGTGTGTGTGTGTGTGTGTGTGTGTGTGTGTGTGTGGCAGTTCGCGCGCGTGCGCGCTGACGCGCCGGACAAAGGGGGATAGGAAAAGTGATAAACTGACTCGATTTAGCAGCTTTCACACGCGCGCGTCGTCATCGTGTCGTCGTCGTTACAAATTTCAAACAGACGCACGCACACACACTTTCGCACACTTACTTTCCGTGTGTGTGCAAGAAAGATGGGGTGATAGAGATTTTTTTTTAAGCGGTCGATAACGCCTATGCGAACTCGTGTGTAGGCGTTCCGCATGGTCTCGCTGAGCAGGGGCGAGGATGTAGGCTTGACGGGCTGCTGGCACGTCCGTAGGGAGTGGCGACAGAGCTTTATGCCAGCCCGAGTCGAGCTAATGAATGAGACCAGCACGGGGCACATTTCCACACTTTCTTTATCGCGCTCTTTGCCCTCGCCATCGCCGTTTGCTCCCCCCGCGAGCCTGTACCGTCGCCACGGCATTTACGCCCAGTGCCAAAGTTGAAAAATTGCGACGGGTGCGCGAAGCGCGAAAATCCGTGCCGATTTTCTGCCCAATTGAGTGAACTTGGCTCGAGCGTAACTCCTCTCCCCTCCCTCCTCCTCCTCCCAAACTGTTCTCCAGTCTGCCTCTCATGCGGTAAACAGGGGCAAACGGCACGACTTACAGCGGGTGGGAGAGAACAAAACGGGTCAAAGCGAGGAGAGCGATAGAGAGGGCAGCAGAGGGAGAGTAGAGGCCTCTTAGCGCTGCATTAGGTCCGATAAATCGACATAAAACAGTCCCTCATTCTGATCCCGGGCTGGGTGGCGCGGCGCGGCGAGGCTCGTTGGCAGCCGGGGCACGTCCTACCCTAGCCTCTGCTGACCCCCAACGCCCCGCCACGCCCCGCCACGCCCCGCCAGGCCCCGCCACGCCCCGCCACGCCCCGCCACGCCCCGCCACGCCCCGCCACGCCCCGCCACGCCCCGCCTCGCCCCGCCTCGTCCGGCCCTGACCCGAGCGAACTAACTGTCGCAGGTAGTTAGCATTTTACCAAAGTGAACGGTGGCCCGCACGTCGTGACGAGGGTCGTTCGCTGGAGTTCGAATACTATTTGGCGCGTGTTATGTGTGTTAAAGAATTTCCCCCCTAAATTCTCAGGTTTTACTGTTTTGTTTTTGGTGTTTTGGTTGTTGTTGTTGTTTTGTTAGGGATAGGGGTGGGCAGGCGGTGACGATGGTGCTGAGGAGAGGGGCGGGGGGCCGCGGCCGCGGGGCACGACACCGCCAGGGCAAAAGTCACGTTCCTCTTTGTCGCACCGACGTGGTTAATGACGTGTTTCAAGAGAGTGGGACAGAGAGGGGGAGGAGGAGGGGGGGGAGGAGGCCCCGCTGCTCACCCGCCCTACGGCTCATACTTTCAGCCTGAGAGCATACCAGCAGCATGGTCGCGTGTCAGGCGGGCACAGAGAGCAGTGAGGGGCGAGAGAGAGAGAGGGAGAGAGGGAGGGAGAGACCGAGAGAGAGAGAGAGAGAGAGAGAGAGAGAGAGAGAGAGAGAGAGAGAGAGAGAGAGAGAGACGAAAAGAGAGAGAGAGAGAGAGAGAGAGAGAGAGAGAGAGAGAGAGAGAGAGAGAGAGAGAGAGAGAGAGAGAGAGAGAGAGAGAGAGAGAAGGGTGGGGGGTGGGGTAGCGACCTGGCGAGGGAGCCGCATCAGCAGGTCACCCTGATTGCAGGGACGCACTTCATTATTCCCAGTGATGGCATGGCCTACGGCCCCTGTCCAGGCCCGTGCTGTGTGAGCGGTAATACCCCTCCCCCCCTTTTTGCGCACCCTCCCCCCCTCTCGCTCCCTCCCCAGCTTCGCCGCTTTCCCTCTACTCCTCACCTTTCCATTTTCTCTTAGTACCTATGACAGACAAGACATCGTTTCCCCAACCTTTATGTAGGTAGAAGTAGTAAAAACGAAATAGCAGGTGTGACCAACCCTTCGGTTTATCTGAAAAAAAAAAAAGTGTTTAATACTGGCACCTTGCTTGAGACGCCGTTAAACTTCGGCACTCGCTCGTGTTTTGTGATGAGTATCTCGTACAACGTCGTGCAATTTGATCCCCGTCCGTCGAAGAGCGATCGATTGAAAAACAGTACCTTTTCAGGCTAATGCGCTGCGCCGCAACACAAGGCGACCCAGGGGGGGAAGGAAGAGGGGGAGGGAGCAGGGCAGAGCAGGCCAGCTCTTTGTGTAGGGGACGGATCAGAAGGGCCCGGCCCGGCCACCTTGGATTTACTCCGCTAACTTGCCTCATCCACCCACCTCCTCGTGAGCGACTTTGGGTAGCGGGAGCAGAAACCTACGTGCCGGTTCGGCTCGGCTCGGAACAGCTCCGCGCTGTAGGCCCGGCCCTGCTCGGCTCGGCACGTACCGGCTGCTCCTTCTGAACACCGACCGCGAAGAACCTTGCGGGCGAAGAAGAGGGGGGCGCCGGGGAGGCGAGGAGCGGCGGCGGCGCCCGTAAATTAGTCACTGCAGCTTTGATAAAACTTTTGTGACCGACAAACAGAAGGAGGGGTGCGTCCCTGGACGGACAGCGGTCTCTCTCGCTCTTACTCCCGTGTCCTCGATCCTCCCCCCACCTCTCCCTGTCCTCTCTCCGGCCCGTTCTCCCGGGCGACCCCAGGCCTGTCACTGGAATGCGATGGCCGAGCCGGACTACCCAATGAGAGTCCGAGTCGAAGCTGGGTCGGCCGGGGTGGGGGTGGGGAGTGAGGTGGGGGAGGGGGAGGGGGTGATTTAAACAGCGGACCAGCCGGCCGGGCCGCTCTGCTTTTCTCTAAACATGCCGGAAGTGCGTTTCCGTTTAGCCCCCTACTACTTCCATGAACTCTGTGAGTTTCTACTTCCCCTTTCTCCTTCCAAAAATAAGCATTTTCTAACTGTCAAATTTAATGAGATTACCAAGTCCAAAAACAAGTCCCCCTCTCTGCGCTTTTCTAATAAAATACATAAAAGAAGTGAAAAAAAGAGTTAAACCCTCTCGGGCATGGCTGGAAGAGAGGTCCTCTGCCATCCGACTAACTTTTGGTCCCACGACACTGACCCTACCCTATCGGGTTCCAAGTTGCGAGGCGAGGCTGTGCTCCGCTGGGGCGGGGCAGGGCGGGGCAGGGCGGGGCGTGGCGGGGCGTTCTCTCCCTCCGGGACAGCGGACGGGACAAATCACATAAGGTGAGGCAAACCAAACGGCCTGACCCGTGTGTGATTCCACTCCGGACTTTGTTTGCTCTCTCGCTCTCTCCTCTCCCGCTCGCGTGCGAGCCGCCTCCCGCTCCGTCTCTCCGAGCCCGAGTGAGCTCTCACCCGACATCCCGGGAGGCCAACAATAAACTAACACGCACCGCCCCGGCAAATATTGGAACAAGGCGAAATTTCATCAAAAATAAGTGAGAGAGCAGAGCGGGGTGCGGAAGACAGACGGAAAAGGGGGCGAATGAGAGAGGCTGGGGAGCGAGGCGAGCATGTCGAGGAAATCGTCTTGGCCTGGTCCCAGCCGGCCCCGCCCCGCCCCGCCCCGACACGACAGGTGCGGGTGTTCCCTGCGCCCCCCAAGGGCTTGGCTGCCGGTCGCGGTGGGGCGGGGTGGAGCGGGGCGGGGCGGGGCGGGGTGGGGCGGGGTGGGGCGGGGCGTGCTGGCGCAGTGCTCGGCCTTGTTGGGCCTCTAATGATGCCTTAAGTGCAGCGCACGCCCGGCACGAGCGTCATCTCCAGAGGGCGCAAGGCAAGGCACCCCCGACCAGGCCGGGGTGACCCCGGGACCCCGGGGCTGCAGGAGACGCTCACAACGCTGCTGCGAGCTGCTATAGCGGGGCTTTGCTGCCGGGCGCCGCGGGACCACCAGCACCGCCTGCGGTACGAAATACCCGCGCAGCACAGCACCCTTTAACTTTAGCGCGGTCTTATTCTTTCTCGCTGCGCTTCGTAAGAAAATTATGTCGTTGTTTTATTTTTTCCTTGTCCGGCCCTGGCGCGCGTCCTCCTGGTTGAAGGTGCTGCTGTGCGGGGCTGGCGGTGCTGGGTTACAAGGGTTGGAGAGGCGGACGGGTGGGCGCCGGGCGGCCGGGCCGGGCCGGGCTGGCCTCGGCTTGCCTTACGTCGTACTGCGTTACCGCCCGGGAGGCCTGGTCGGACCGAACTGTCATGGTGCATAACCTGGACCCGTCTGCTCCGCCCCAGCGCCCCAGTCCCCGCCCTCCTGTTGGCCGCCGCCCTTCTCACCCTCTACCCTGGCTGGGCCCGGGAAAGGTAGGACTCCTCCTACCTCGCGCGTCCGGATTGTTCAATTTGTCGACCCTCCGCGAAATCCTAGACGCCGCACCGCGCGCGCCGCGCCAGCAGCGAGCACCTTGGGGCACCAGCGGACCTCTAACAACGCAGGACAGGGCCGGGGGGCCGGTGGGTGCACAAGTCCGCCTGGAGGGCAGGCCGCCCGCGGGCGGGCGTGTACCGCGGGTCTGCCTACCCCCAGTGTCACAGGCGCCCCAGCCTGGCCTGCCCAAGCCACCGCCGCCGCCCCGGCCCCGCCCCCGTGACGTGCGAATTTCTCATCCTTTGGCCTGATTAATGAGTGTTTGGCGCCATCTGCAGGCCGTGTACCTGCACTGCGACACTCCCCGCGCGCCGCAGCCGCCCCCGCGCCGCTAGCCCGGCGCTGCCCGCTCACATTTTCATACTTTCGTGTAACGAGTCCATTGGGGTGATTAATTCCCCTTCCCCCTTTCTCTCTCTCTCTCTCTCTCTCTCTCTCTCTCTCTCTCTCTCTCTCTCTCTCTCTCTCTCTCTCTCTCTCCCTCTCCCTCTCTCCCCCTCCCTCCCTGACCACGTGGTGCGGTGCAGTGGCCAACATACCCGCGAACCTAAAAAGGGGAAAAACAGAGATTTTAATATATGAAACCTAGGGTGTGTTCGTCGCAATTTTTATTTTAAAAAGAAAATGTTTATAATTTTAGTCGTAGAGTCTCGGGCTGTAGCGCGCACGAGGAGAGGTGTGTGGTGCCATGGACACACAAGTGCAGGATAGCATTTTTCTTTTTTTCACACGAATTGCGAGTAATATTTGGCACATTGTAGCCGGCTCCTGCTTCTAGACCCAGCGGCATGTCTTTTTATCTCCCTCACTCACTCTCTCACACATGAATGTTCTCTCTCTCTCTCTCTCTCTCTCTCTCTCTCTCTCTCTCTCTCTCTCTCTCTCTCTCTCTCTCTCTCTCTCTCTCGCACCTCCACATACGCACCACATCGCGCTCGCGCAGGGCCTCTCTCACGGCTGAAGGCCCCACCGTGCCTCACGCTGCCCCACCCCACCCCGCCCGCTCCAACCGCCTCACCCAGTGCTAGCCTCGCCCGGCACAGCTCGCTTCCCTGAATAGCGCCGCGATTTCCGCGGGAAAAGGGCTATACGTCTGCTGGCGGCAGCAATATCGTCGCATATTTGACGCTATCAAGCCTCTGGCGCACTCGGCTTTGGGCGGGGCCGGTACGGCACTGGCTGGGGAGGCGGCCCGGCCCCGCCCTGCCCTGCCCTGCCCTGCCCTGCCCTGCCCTGCCCTGCCCTGCCCTGCCCTGCCCTGCCCTGCCCTGCCCTGCCCTGCCCTGCCCTGCCCGGCGGGGGCGAAGGCTGCTCGCTCGCGGGCGCAATCACTCTGTCACGGCCTTGAAGATGTTTCTGAAGTTCTTTTTTTTTTTCTCAACGCCACCTGGATTGAGTTTCTCGGAAGCCTTTTCACTGTGCATTCGTGATTTTTAATCAAGGAAATGGTTATGCATGCAAGTACCTCTCCAGCACCTTGCTCTCCAGCAGGCTTAGCAGTACCAAGGAAAACAAAAGGAAAAAAAAGTAGGAAAAACAGGAGTTTAGCCTAGCCCGTATCACCAGCAGGGAAAACTGGGGAGTGACCTTGTGCTCGTGCCTCGCCCGCAGCGGCAGCCTCCACGCCCGGAGCCCCGCCCGGGGCCCGCGCGGGCCTGCTCCGTGCCAGACTAGACCTCAGCCGTGTCCGACCTCGGCGCCTCCGTGGGCTCTCGGGTCCCAAAGGCACGACCTCGCTGTATCAATCTCCGTTCTGGCCCCGGGTCGCCCCGGGCGTGCGAGGGTGCGCGCGCGCGCGCGCGCGCGCGCGTGTGTGTGTGTGTGTGTGTGTGTGTGTGTAAGAGAGCGAGAGAGAGCGAGAGCGTGGGCGTGTGTGTGGAGTGCGTAGCGTGGCGGGGCGGGGCGCGGCGGGGCGCGGCCGGGCTGATTGGGTGATGGGGTTTATATTCGAGGTGCCCGGGGAAGGCCTCCCCCACCCCTTTCCTTCCCCGCCTCTCCCTCTTCCCCTTTCCCGTAGGGGCGGGGCGGGGCATGGGCGATTGGATGGCGGTAAGGTCAATCACGGATTCAGCGCGGAGAGCGTGAGTTTGCTCACTTCTACCCTGCGCTACGCATCCCTCGGGTGTCCCCGAGACTTAATTCTTTTTCTCGGCGTGCGGGTGAGCAGGTGAAAGCACGTGACCCCCCCCCCCCCAACTCCTTAAGCAAACCGCTCTAAATAGGCTTAGAATCCGATCTGCGATGGGGCCCGGATGGTGCCCCTAGCTCCGTCCTGCGGTGTTTACCGGATAGCTAAGATTGCCATTTAATATGTGTACACTCAGAGAACCAGTTAGTTGATACAACAGAATCATGGTTGTAGGGTATGAAATTTAGTTCCCGAAACCGACTAATTTAAACCACCCTGGCCTGGACTTAAACTACATGTTTACATGTATGGCTAAACATTTTTTTTTCCGGTTTTGAATTCGGTCCCTTAAACTAAAATGTTTCCTGGGGGTACACTGTAACCTACCATTTTTACATGGGCTATAGCACAGGGAAAGGGGTACGGAACGCCGTTAACAGTCCGTACCCAAAAAGGAAACCGCCGGAAAGAAATTAGCAGAAACTTTTTCGTACCTTATTGGCACCGTACCCACATTTTTTTTACATGTGCTCTTATGGAAAGAGAGTACGGAACCGGATGTATACGGAGACACCGTTATCTAAATAAACGGCATATTTACGTATGGGCGACCGTGATTTCTTTTTTACAGTGTACTTTTTTAGCTTTCCCAAGAGCAAACACCTTCATATAAGCAACTATAGTACGGCTTTTTTGTACCATGTTTGTCGTCAGCATTGCCAAAGATTTCCATGGATTGCAAGGAAGGGTGGACTCGCAGAACTACCCGAGTAGAGGCCGCTTCGGATCTCTGTCCTTTCTCAACCCCCTCTCTCTTTTCCGCTCTCTAGTCCTCGTTCGCCCTGTTAGCCATACTCCACGCGTTGAAATGAAAATTAAACACGGCGCTCGCATTATACAATGCCGCAGTATTACACGGAGTGGTTTGGTATAGTCGGCTCGGCCCAACTTCCCCCGGCGCGTGGCGGCGCGTGGTGGGGGCGGGGCGGGCCCGGCGACACTGTGCTCGGCGCGGCAAGCAGCCTTAGCGATTTGGGGCCTTTCGGTCTTGCCTGCGCCGGCCTAAGGCTCCTAACTTTATGTACAGCCATTGCCAAGTCCCGCCCCCTGCCCCCCCCCCCCGACCACCACCACCACTCCCCCCTTTTCTCCTCGACCCTCATTCATGTTATGCAAATGATGTTGGTTTCCCAGACAACTGTGGAATCCAGTGGCCTCTCTCACTCTCTTCAACCCTCCCCCCCTTTTCTCTCACCCCCCTTTTCCACCTCCTCTCACTAGTGTGCCGCCCCTGGTGCTTCGTGCTCCAACCTGGAAACCCTCGGGGGCCGAGCCTCGAAGACAGTGGCTGCGTGAGCGGAGAGCGCCCTCCTGTGGCCCTGTGGCCCTGTGGCCCTGTGGCCCTGCGGGGGGTGGGTGGTTGGGTGGGCTGAGGCCGCACTAAAGGCAAACGGTAACGCCCTGCTGCGGACTAACACGGCATTGAAAACTCGCTAGAGCTGGGCTGCTCTAGGTTTGGGGAAGTCGATAGTTCGGGCGGGGAGGGGGGGGGGGGGAATCACTCATACACAATGTATACAATGATTTTTAGACTTTTTAATTATTTTTATTTTTCAAGGGAAATTTCTGTAACTTTTTGATAAATTTTGGTCATTTTCCCCCATTTTTGAATTCTTTCCAAATTTATTTCGGTGTTTTGTAAATTTTTCTCGATTTTTCGGATTTGTTTGTATCTTTCTTTTATATTTTATTTTGATTTCTTAGATTTTTTTTGTATTCGGTTTTTTAAAATATTTTTTTAAATTTCGAAATCATTTTCCCACCCCTCCCCTGGGCGATACCTTTACACCATTATCATCGCCGGTGCGAATAGAGTTGTGCATGGTTATTTATTGGGTGCGTATTCTGCGCTGTCCGGTTGCAGAGAGAGAGAAGGAGAGAGAGAGAGAGAGAGAGAGGGTGTAGCGCGCGCTTTTCAGAACCGTTGGCCCGTTGGCCCGTCGGCGGCTCCGGCTGGCGGACTATCATCGCCGGACATTGCATATGAATGGGTCACGGGCGTGCGAGCCGCCCCCGCGCTGCGGCGCTGCTTGTGGTGGATAGACAAAGAGGATTTTGATGATGATGGTGATATGGGTGGTGATGTGGGAGTGGTGGACTGCAAACATCCGTGGCGAGTGAGAAAGGGAAAGGTTTTGGGACGAAAAAAAAGAACATGTACTTGTAAACAAAAAAAAAAACTGAAACGTGCGAACTGGTTTGAAAATTAGAGATTGAGTGCAGGTGCTCCGCCCGCAGGCAGAGTGCCACGGATTTTGTTGCCACTGTGTTTTTGGATGAGGCTCCTTTCTCGCCGTTTGGGCTGCAAGTAAGACGCGTATGAATGGGACCGTGGCAAATTAGCGATCCGCAGCGCCAGGAGTCGGAACCAGGCCACGTAATGGAAGGGCGCATCTCACTATCTTTTTTTTTCCCCCAAGCCCGCCCCGCTCTCTTCTATTTAGCCCGCCGAGCACGTACGACTCTCTGTCGCTCCCCTCCCCTTACTTTTTTTTTCTTTCTTGCGGATCAAATCTTTTCTTATACATTTCTTTGCCCCTAATTGGCCAGTGGAGAAATCGGAGTGAAACTTTCTCGGCAGCAGCAGCAGCGGTGGCGGCACCAGCCAGCACCATACCTACCTACCCTAGTTGCTCGTCTTTCTGCCCGCCCCGCCCCGCCCCACCCCGCCCCGCCCCACCCCGCCCCGCCCCGCCCCGCCCCGCCCCGCCCCGCCCCGCCCCGCCCCGCCCTCACCTACCTCGAGGCCATGAGCGGGGGACAAGACTGTGCAGCCTGCCGCCACCGTGCCTCCGCTTTTGGAACTTGTTGGCAAAGACTTTCGCAGGTGATTTTCCCCCCCGCAGGCATGTCGGCGTCCCTTGCGGCCCCGGCGGTGGCCCCGGCGGTGGCCCCGGCGCGCGCCCTCTCATCCCTCCTGGTGGCCCCGGTGGTGGCCCCAGTGCTCTCTGCTGACGTCCCCGTGGCCTTGTCGCATCCAAAGGGTTACACCAGGGCTGGCGTCGGGCGAGGGCGAGGCAAGGACTTAGGAGAGCTCGGCGAGAAGGGAGTGGAGGAGGAGGAGGAGGAGGAGGAGGAGGAGGAGGAGGAGGAGGAGGAGGAGGTGGAGGAGGAGGGGATGCGAAACCTGAGTACGAGAGCAGCTCTAAGCGGGGGCGGCGTGCTGTCTGCGCCGTGTATAATATATCCAGGAAAGTGTTGCTACACATTATGAATTAGCTGTCTGATTCCGAAGATCGGTCTCGCGCCTCTCCGCAGGTCCTTGTCGCACGCATGGGGCCCTTGCCCTCCTGCCCTCCCCAACACCGGGCACCGCCGCACACTGCCATATATAGCGGCGATACGGACGAAGGTACGAAAGCGATCTTTTGAATCAGACTTTTTTGAACTTCCCCAACATATTTGCAGGCTACGGTGTGTACCGTAAGATTTAGGGTTTCGAATCTAGGAAATTTTTCCTAGATAAACCCTGCCTACTAGGCAACATTAGGGACACAACTGTGTGGCAGGTTGCCTAGTAGGCAGGGTTTGTCTATGAAAAATTTCCTAGATTCGAAACCCTAGTAAGATTCAGACCGTAGTCGAAAATTACGGTCCGGATCCAGGTAACAAATTAACGGCGCATACCGTAGGTATTTACCGTGGTATTTTCTCACAGTGGGTGCGTCGTGCGGATTCCGCGCGAGCGAGAATATAACCATACGTGTCGTATTTTGGAGAGCTGCGCGTCTGTCTGCCGTACGCTTCTTCACTCTCCGCCGCCGTGGCGGTTGGCGGTCCCCTCTGGTCCCCTCCTCACACCCACACGCCGGGGCCTCAATAATAAAGCGGGTGGTGCGATGGAGAGGCCCGGCCCCCGGCCCCGGCCCGGCCAGCCGACCCGTAAAAGAGAGACAGCGGCGAATGAGTGGGGGACCGAGCGCCGCCAGTGGCCGCGTATAGCGGCTGGCTGCAGTAAAGGGGCCGGGCCGGGCCGGGCGGGGCCAGGCGGGCGACTAGTGTCGCGGCGCTGTTTGCAACGGCCCGCCGGAGGAGTGAGAGGGACAGTCCTGGAGGAGATGGCTCGTCCGCGCTGCTGGAGATGGAGCCGCGCGCCTGCTGGAGACGACGCGCTGCCTGCTGACGGGACTGCCAGCGGCGGCCACTCAAATGGGCGAGCTTCGGACGTGTGTGAGAGAGACAGGTAGCTTCTCCCGACCTGTCTATGCGGGTGGTGCCAACCTCTGCTCCTGAAAACGATTACGGTGGCTACGGCGGCGACACTGGTCACCGAACTGATGCTGCCTGTCCCTCACTGCGGACCGACCGTCTCGGGTCTCGACAGAAACCAGTCGTGGAGAAGGTGTATCCAAAAGTCGGTAGCGTCGCTGGCCGGCGACACAGCGAAGCCGCAGGATCGGGTTCGATTCGCGGTGCAGTTGGCACCTTTTGTCTGATGTTGGGTGATTTCCTACTTAATGAAAGAGTTTCTCAGTTGGTACCACTCGCATTTTCAGGAATCTGCACACTAAACCCTTGTGCACAATTTTATACAACCATAGTTATGCACAAAATTTTATGCATAACTATGTTTCACATTGTGCATAATTCTGCACAAATTTGTGCATAGGGAACAGAGTTAAGCATAGTTATGCAGGAAAAATTGTGCATAATTATGGTTGTGTAAAATCCTGCAAGGCTTATGCACAAAAAAGTGCATAAGGGTTCAGTGTGTGTCTTTCTCGCCCAGATCCGAACTGAAAGGACTCCCCCCCCTGCCATGCGCTCCAGTGTGCAGTCGTCGAGGAAGAGTATTAGGAGAGGTAACTGTACGAATCTTAGAGAGCGATGTGAGCCGGATGGAGAGGTCGAGATGGGTCCTGCCTGCGTCGGACACGCCTGGCTTCCTGCCAGCTGCCTCCGGGTCGGGGCGGGGCAGGGCGGGGCAGGGCGGGGCGGGACGGGCAGGTGTGCGGTCCATGGCTCCGCCCCGCCCCGCCCCGCCCCGCCCCGCCCCGCCCCGCCCCGCTCCGCCCCGCCCCGCCTAGCTCCTACAGGGCGCCAGCAGCTCCGGCGACAAGTCGGTCGTGCGCCTGGAGGCGGGGCGGGGCGGGGCGGGGCGGTGTAGGACGGGAGACCTCTCGTAAGGAAGGGCACCTCGCCGCCGGCGCAGCACACTCCTGCCCGAGGTTCTGCCGCTCTACGGCAAGACCCGGACCTGGACGTTCCGGACTCCACGGCGGAGGCGACGACAAAAGGCGCCCGTCTGTCTTGTCTGCGTGCGTCTGCGTGCGAGGCGAGAGCGCGCGTCCCCGCATGCCTCTCTCTCTCTCTCTCTCTCTCTCTCTCTCTCTCTCTCTCTCTCTCTCTCTCTCTCTCTCTCTCTCTCTCTCTCTCTCTCTCTCTCCATCCCTCCCTGTCTCTTTGGTGAGATATCTCTTGGGTCACGAGGCGAGGGGGGGGGGGGGGGGGCAACTAATGTATTTCTGTGTACACTTACTTTGTATTTCTCATGAATATATTTCTATATTTTTCTTGCATTTTTGGTAAGGACGTCCATGAATTCCTTAATGGTATTCCCATGTATTTCCTTGTTTGTTTCTCACTGTAAATCGAGGAGTGAGAAATCTCGCTCTCAGGAGAGCGAGATTGGTGACCCAAATTTTGTCACTCCCGGGGAGTCATATTATTAAATATCACTCCTTTTGAGTCGCTTCTATGACTCAAAACGAGCGATATCTAGTGATCTCGCTCGATTTGAGTGAGGCTTATCACTCCAAATGAGCGATATAGAATTTCCTCACTCCTTTATGGCGATGTTATATGCCTCGCTCAATTTCAGTCAGAAACATGACTCTCAGATTTACAGTGCTGTTATTCGTGTGTGTCTTGCATTTTCTAAGAAGTACACATGAATTTCTGTGTACAAGATTTTTTCGAGTTGGCCGCCCCTTTGTCACGAAGTTGCCTCCCGCTTTGCGTGGCCAGCAGCCGGCAGGCATTCCTCGCTGGGGGCAGTGCGCACCGCCCCCGCGCCACCCCCACGCCGCCCCCGCACCGCCCCCGAGCCGCCTACCCCGCCCCCGCAGTCTTGACTGAATTAGGACCCCTACGCGGTGGCCGCCCTCATATTTCACTGGGGCGGGGCGGGGCCGGGCACTAGTGAGCTGCGGTTTGGGTGCAAATTGGCGCTGATGGCGGTCGGCGACAGCGAGGCGGAGAGGCAGAAGAGAGGGAGAGCGAGGGTGTGGAGTGACAGTGGGAGAGAGAGAGAGAGAGAGAGAGGGAGCGAGCAGCATGGCGTGCGATGTGCTGGAGAGAGAGAGAGAGAGAGAGAGAGAGAGAGAGAGAGAGAGAGAGAGAGAAAGAGAGAGAGAGAGAAGGAAAAAGAGAGGCGATGAGACGGCTGAGCGACTGATATGGCGGTGGCTGGTGCAGCGTTGAGTTTAGGACCCCCCTCCCCTTCACTCAACGGCTTTATGGTGACTTCCCCGCCTTTCATACCGCAGCCACCTTTAACCTCGCGGCATAAAGTTAATACGGCCGCGGCGTGGATTGGGATGACAATGAGCCATTCCTAGACGTGGCGGGGCGGGGCGGGGTGGGGTGCAGTGGGGCGGGGCGGGGCGGGGCGAGGCGCTCAGGGAGGAAGGAAATAGTCTTCCGGTCACCGAGGCGGCGGCGGCTTCAACTACTTGGCGGCCCCGCCCCGGGGAGGGAGCTAACTCTGGTCATTGCGTATCCCCCCCCCCCTCTCTCTCTCTCTCTCTCTCTCTCCGTATTTGAGGGAGGGTGCGCGCGTCGCGTCGAGGCCTGGCCAGCATGCTGGTTATATGAGCCCGTTGGCGCCACGCGCTTCGCGGCGCGGCTCGCGGGATGGGGTCCCGCTGCCGACCGACCCCACCGCCCCGGGTTTGGTCCCCTCTTCGCGGCACGAATTGTTTGAAACGACTTCCTCATCGCCCCCGCGCAGCTGATTGTTATGAAACGAAGTAATCGGCACGGGCCCTGCGTGCGTATGACTGTGTGCTTGTGTGTACATGTGTGTGTGTGTGTGTGTGTGTGCGCCTGTGAGGCGGGTATCGATTCCGCTCCGGGCGCCGCGCCGGCCTCGCGCGGGCAGCTCTGTGCCTGGACCCTAACGCCCCGCGCGGCCCCCGCTGGACCCTAGCGGTGCGCCCCGCCCCGCCCCGCCCCGCCCCGCCCCGCCCCGCCCCGCCCCGCCCCGCCCTGCCCCGCCCCGCCCCGCCCCGCACCCCACACGTACGTAGAACCTTTTACGACGCAATGTCCTGGTCGTGCGAACGAGGTGCGAAGCCCCGGGGGGAAGCCGCCGCGGCCGGGGTGCGCGGGTGTAGGAGGTGCGGAGGAGAAGAGCGGGAGGAGGAGGAGGAGGAAAAAAAAAAAAAAAGCTTTCCTACGGCGGTGGTCAGCTTGCGGAGGGGTTGCGGCGGGCGCGGCCGGCTGCAGCCGGACCGCAACAGGACGCCTGCTGTCGGCCGCCACCCGTGAGATGGAGGAGACCCTCCTGGGTATGGCAGCGGCAGCCTGCAGGCACGTCCACCATCTTGTGGTCGGCCGCGCCCCACCAGGCCCCGCCCCGCCCCGCCCCGCCCCGCCTCGCCCCGCCCCGCCCCGCCCCGCGCCGCCCCGCGCCGCCCCGCGCCGCCCCGCCCCGCCCCGCCCCACCCCGCCCCGCCCCGCCCCGCCCCGCCCCACCACGCCCCACCACGCCCCGCCACGCCTCCGGGCGCGCTGCAGCCGGCAGCAGCTCTTTACTCGGGTAGAATTAGAATGCCTTGCGGTGTCCCGCGAGACGTTTTGCGAACAATGAAGCAATTAAGCCCCCGCCGGCTCTCTGCGGCGTGGCGGGGCGCGGCGGGGCGTGGCGGGGCGTGGCGGGGCGTGGCGGGGCGCGGCGGGGCGCGGCGGGGTGGCGTGCCGCACTAGCCTGCCGCAATCACCCTATTGGGAATTTCGCTCGCAAATAATTTAGTTGCTCACCTTAGCGGCTCGGCTCGGCGGGGTGGGGCGGGGTGGGGCGGGGCGTGGCGAGGCGAGGCGTTCAGTGACGTGGGGATCGGATTAAGTTTCGTCTTAATTCGAAAGTTAGGGGGGTTAAGTAGCAGCAGGCGAGTGGGAGCGCCCCGTACCGCGCCGCGGACCGATTGTTTTGCTGCATCTGTTGCGTCGTTCAGATTAATATCACCAGAACCGATTACGTTCTTCCGCGCTCTCGCGCCCCGGCTGGGGTTCGAAATGGAATCGAACTCTGGGGAATGGTTATTGGGAGGCATCAACAGGTTTTATTTACCTCGCGATGATATTAAATACGCACGGCAGGCGGTGGGACCGGCACGGCGCCGGGTTGCTCTGGAAAACCAAGTGTGTACAAGTATTCATTATTTACTGCATACATAGAAGTATTCACTGTGAAAAATATCTTTGTAGATTTACGATAAATTTTGAAAATCGTGATTTACGAAATATGTTGTAAATTTACGACGGACCTTTTTTGCTCGTGAATGAATTTCAAGCCGATATGTAGTTCTTGTAATTTTACGATTAGCAATTGTAATTTTACAACTGCACTTCGTGGAAAATTTTCCCGTAAACTTACGACTATTTTTCACAGTGTTCAGCAAAAAATGCCTGTGGACACATTAGTTTCTGAATACCCTTGGCATGCACCGTGTGTTTCTTTGAATGCGTAACAGTGTTGCGGGATTGCATGCTCTCCAGGGCTTCAGGGGCCATGGCGCCTTACGGGCGAATGTGGTAGGCAGACCCGCAAACACTGTTACTCTGGAAACGCAAGTGTGTACTTGAATGCAGTATTTCCTGCATACCTACACTGGTAAAACAAATGTTTAGTTTCTATACATCATGGTGTATAGTTGGCAATTCTATACATGACATGATGTATAGCAGGAACTAAACATGACAAGATGTTTAACACCTATACACTTCACAAATGTTTAAAGATTAAACATTTTGTGATGTATAGAAGTATACACTTGGGCGAGGCTTCACATGGAAAAGCATAGGGACACCACGCTGCGCCAAGTGTATAGCCAACTAAACACTTGCAAAGTGTTTAGAAAATAAACATCTGCTGATGTATAGTTTGAGCTAAACATGATATAGTGTTTAAGTATTAAACACTAGCAGTTAAACATCATTTGATGTTTAGAACTATACATTTGTTTTACCAGTGTACATGTATTCAGGAAATAATGTGTACTTAGTCAAGTATGCAGGAAATAATGTGTACCTGGTCAGGTATGCAGGAAATCCTGTGTACTTGACCAGGTACACACTAAATCTCCCCCATAAATGTATGGAGGTTTTCGTGTGTACCTGGTCAAGTACACAGGATTTCCTGCATACCTGACCAGGTACACATTATTTCCTGCATACTTGACTAAGTACACATTATTTCCTGAATACATGTAGGTATGCAGGAAATACTGCATTCAAGTACACACTTGCGTTTCCAGAGTACGCATTCAAAGAAACACCCGGTACACTCGAATAATCACAAAGGAATCACTAGTGCACCTGCCAACGGTATTCAGTAAATAATGTGTACATAGGCATGTACACACTATTTACTGCATACATAGGCCTGTACACGTACACATTATTTGCCGGATACTTCTATTTATGCAATTAATAATGAATACTTGTACACACTTGGTTTTCCAGAGCTGAATGCCGTCTGCTGCACCCCCGTACAGTTTTTCAAGCAGTTCGAAATTTTTTGACTGATTTTATTTATTTCTACCGAGGGCAAACAACTCTGAATATTATTGTACAAATTTTGTGAATTTTTGTGAATTTTTCTAAATTTTTCTGGAAGTTTTCTGAATTTTAGATTGAATTTTACTCAATTTTACTGAGTTTTCCAAAATTTTTGTGAATTCTAAGGAATTTTCCGTAAATTTTCTGAATTAGGAGGTGTATAAAAATTCAAGAGTTGTTTCCCCCTCGATTTCTACACATACTCTTCTGCTCCTCATGCCGAGAACGATACGAAAATTAGCTGGTCATTATTTTGTTTGGCTAGCAGTGTTGGATGCGGTTGGATGTGTGTGGCTGTCGCACTTACTGTCTGCTCCGGCCGCGCTGGTCCGGTCCGGGCGGCAGGCTGCTGGTGTTTGTGTTGTGCTGCGGTGTTGCGTTGCAGTGTTTGTTGTCGAGTTTCTCCCGGCGCTTGGCCGGGCTCACCGCCTGTGGGGCTGAGCGTATGCTCCTCTGCGGTTGCGACGCCCCGCCCCGCCACCCCGCTATTGCAGCTAGCGCGAAAAAGGTCAATTTTCCCCTAATCACATCCGATTAAACTTTGCACGACCAATTAACCTTATTTCTTATTTGGTACCACACATTTTCCTCTTTTTTTCGCGGTGTGCTCTTAATTTAGTTGTTGAAAGCGGAGGTACCTATTAAATGCCCCTTTCCTATACTGCTTTAATCCCCCCCCCCCCCCCCCAACTCTCCCAAGTCGCTGCTCTGCTGCTAAGTCTCCAACAGGCACGGAACACGAAAGCAGCTTCCCAAGTTCCCCCTGCCCCCCTTCCCCCAGTCATCACGCCCCCCCCCCCCTCCCCACTACCCCCTCGGCTTGCGGCCGATTCCCAGATTTCACGCGGCGGGGCGGACACACACAAAGGCCGGCCGAACCCGGCTAATTTCTGTCGGGAGGGATTCGATCTTGGCGCATAGTTCACGCGCGCTGCTCGCCGGAATTACAGTAATTACATTTCGGCTCTGCTCGTGAGCCTCGCTACCCCTGGCCTGACTGGGGATGAGAGAGAGAGAAGGGGGGTGCTCGTTGGCATAACAAAGGTGTTGGCGATATCCCTCGCACGTATTGTTCCGAGCGGCCCCTGCATACCGCCTGAGAAGACGTAGCGTGGGCTTAGCGGGGTAGGTGGGGTGGTACAGGCCGGGGCGGGGCTGAGGAGGGGTGGGGCGGGCGGGCAGATCTTATTGCCTCTAGTTTATTACCCCACTGGCCGGCCCCGCCCCGCCCCGCCCCGCCCAGCGTCAAGCGTTAGGCGACCCCTCGGGGCCTCCAGGAGACACCGTCTCGTCGGTAGTTAAAGTAAACAAAAAGCGGAGTAGTGCCGTGCCGTGCCTTTGCCGTGCACTACTCCGCTTTCTCATTCTCTTTACTCTCTCGCCACATCCGTGCCCAACCTCCTTCTCTCTCTCTCTCTCTCTCTCTCTCTCTCTCTCTCTCTCTCTCTCTCTCTCTCTCTCTCTCTCTCTCTCTCTCTCTCTCTCTCCCTCCCTCCCTCCCTCCCTCCCTCTGCCTGCCTGTTCCGTATCACCCCCCCCTCCCAAGTCAGTATCTTTCGTCCTTACCTCTCCCCCCCTCCTCTCTATACGTGCTACTTGCTCGTGCGACGACTTTCAATCAAATCGAACGCGGCCCTGAGGCAACTCCGCGCTCCCAGGAGTGGCCCCTTCCCCTTTCCCCCGCGTAATGAAGAGCCGCGTCGGAAGATAGATGAACGGATTGATAGATGGATAGAGGAATAGATGGATAGAGAGGCGGAGCGCGCGGCGCGCTGTAGCGCCTGCAGGGTAGGCAAGCCCGCGACACGCAGCAGTGTGTTTGCGGCAAACCTCCTGGGCGCTCCACCTGAGGGGAGGGGAGGGAGCGAGAGACAGGGGGGGGGGAGAGAGAGAGAGAGAGAGAGAGAGAGAGAGAGAGAGAGAGAGAGAGAGAGAGAGAGAGAGAGAGAGAGTGTGTGTAGTTTGGGAGGGAGATAGTGGGGGAGCGAGCAAGAGTGCGATAGATCGACGAGCGCGAGACAGAGAGAGCAAGAGAGTGAGACAGCGAACGAGTGATAGAACGAGCAAAAGAGCGAGAGAGCAGCAAGAGAGAGAGTGAGGGGGGAGAGGCGTGCGCGCGTGGGGTGCGCTATGATGGATGTCATCTTCCCCTTGCTACTTCCTCACAAAGCGCTGTGCCGCTGCGCTACGTGAATCGAGATTCGTGACACGTGACCTACTCTCTCTCTCTCTCTCTCTCTCTCTCTCTCTCTCTCTCTCTCTCTCTCTCTCTCTCTCTCTCTCTCTCTCTCTCTCCCCCCACTATCTCCTCTCCTCGTCCTTCCTCTTTCTCTCTTTGACTCCCACCGCTGCTGCGAGAAACTAACTAATCAAGAAGAGCCTTACTCTGCCTCCCCTGAGGAACGCGCTGCTACAACTCGTTTGTGTGCTCTTCGTTATGGCGGTGAATGCGACAATAACGCTACTCCTTATTCTGCAGTTTGTCTAGCTTCAGCCGCGGCCCGCTCTATTAACCCCTGCTCTGTCTCTGTCACTCTCTGCACACTTTCCCCTCCCTCTCTCGCCCCCCGTGTTCAACCCCTTTACAAACCCGCCCGCTCTTTTAGAACCGTTGGCGCCCTCGTGAAGAACGTGTCCTCGACACGGGACGCTGTGCGCTTTAACTCGCCCGCGCCACCTCCCCATCTGTCTCTTTTTCTACTCTCGCTCTTTTTCCTCCTTTTCTTCTTTTTTTTTTCTCTCTTCTGTCTCGCTCCCTTCAGTGTTGTAGCCAACGGCAGGCAGTTCGTACGGTTTGTCGTCTTGGAGTCTTAGTGTCGCATCTGCCTCTTTTCCCCTTTCAATCCTCTCTGTCTGCCTCCCACGCCGCACCCGCCGCGCCCGTCTTCCCTCTCGCTCCCTCGCTCACTTACTGCCTCCTCCTCGTCTCTCCTGCTCCATCTCCCGCGCACACTGCTTGGCCTGCTCTCCTGGCGAAGCTTAGCTCTCAACTTCCCTGTCTGCCCTCCACCCGCCTCCCCCTCAATTTCCCCCGCCTCCCCCCGCCTCCCCCTCCTCCCCAGCTTGCCTCCCCCAGTGACCAGACAGACCGCTGTGCAGCTGAGTGGCAGCGGAGCAGCTGTTGGCAGCTGTCTGCCTCCCAGCGCTAGCTGCCTGCCTGCCACGGCTTTGACCCCCCCCCCCCTTCCCATGCCATCCCTCCAACCTTCGCGTCTCACCCCCGTTCACCCCCTCCCCCTTCAGTACCCTTCGCTCCCCCAAAACCCTCCGCCCCGGCAATAGTGACAGCACCATCTTGAAAAATTGTGGTTTGCACCGTGGTGTGCGCTCTGCGATATGCGTCCGTGTCTAAATAAAAAATGGCGGCCGAGGCGATGAAAAGAGCCGAGAGGTGGTGGTGGTGGGGGGGGGGAAAGAGGAGATAACAATAAAAACGTGGCATATCGAGAGAATGATTGCGAAGAATAAAAGAAAAATATCGATAACGGACACAAAAGAAAACGCTTAATGACCGCGGGCAGCCCATCCCATCCCCTTTTGCTGTCGCCCAACTGCCAGGGGGACGCTGTAAAAACGTGTTGCTCCCCGATGCTTCTCTGTTTTTGGTTGTTTTAAGTTTTCTTTGCTATTTGTTCCGTAATGTTTGTTTTTCCTTTTGACCGTTCGCGCCCAGCGCGTTTATGTTTGAGCCGCTCGGCTGGTGGCGCGGGCCGCGCTGCCACGGGGCGGGGCTGCCATGGGCTCGACGGGTGCCGCGGTGTCAGCCCCACATTTGCGTTTCCAATCTAGTTTTACTGTCGCCCCTCTGCCGGCACGCCGCATTCCGTGTCCCTCTTTCATTCCCAGTTTTCACTATTGCTTTTCAGCTGCACTTTTTAATTTTTTTTTAATACACAGAGGCGGTGCAGCAGCTAGCGTTGCGTATATCGTATATGCCACTGCGTGGCGCAGGGCTGGGGCGTGCGCCACGCTCTTGCTACCGCGTTCGAGTCCCACCGGAACCCTCGAAATGAGCTTTTTTTTTTTTACCTCTCTTCTTCCCCCGCGCGCTGCTCTCCGCCGCCGCTCTCGCTCTCCTACAAGGACAGGAGGGGCTGCGCGCGATACTCCGCCTCCTGCCTCCTCCTCGTCGCGTTCCGACTCTAACCTGTGCCACGAGGGAGATGGAGTTGGTTGGGAGGGGGGGGGGGGGGATGGGAAAGGTGACGCTGCTCCGCCATCGGTTCCACGACTTTGCATCCTGGAATGAAATGACGTGGCGAGGAGCGTCGGCAGCGGCGTTGTTGTCCTTTCGCTTATCTCTGCCCCCGGCACGCCACGCCACGCCACGCCCCGCCACGCCCCGCCACACCCAGCCCAGCCCCCGGCGGCTCTATCGTCCCAGCTGTCACTGTCAGTGTAAGGACCCCCGTGGGGGGCCCGGCCAGGCCCACAGGTGGGGCGCCTGGCCCCCCGACCTCCTGAGCCCCGCCGGGGGCGCAGTGTGTAACGCCTTGCGCCGCCGACGCATGTGGGGAGTCGCGGACGAGTAACGCTTAAATCGCATCTCGGGGTCGTCTTAATATCTCTGCAGAACCTCCGCGAAGTTTAAAAATCTGTGCGCCGCTATCACGAGCTTTTGTCAGGATAAAACGAACCATGTGAACCGAGGGATCCATCACCCGATTTCTAATTACCAGTTATAACCTACAGTTTTCAGGCCAAAAAAATTGAAAAAAAAAAAAACACTTTAAAATTTATTATATTTTTTACATATTACAGTGCAGGGACAAAAACCAAAACACAGCAGCATAAACATACAACGAAAAGAGGAATTTTTGGGATGTGGTTAACCAGTAGTTATCGGACATGAAAGTGTACACAAGAGTACCTGAGTGGTGGACCCCTCGCCGCGTAGTACTGATTGTCCGTGAGTGCTGCAACTCCAGCAGGGATCCCCAGAGCCGCATATCTGCTGTGCCTGCTGCGTGAGTAGGATGCAGCGCTGCTCTGCTAGTGCCCGCCCTGCCCCGCCCCGCCCCGCCCCGCCCCGCCCCGCCCGGCTGCTCCACGTCCTCGCTGCGGTCGGCCTCTGTCTCGGGCCAGCTCAGCAGGTCGTCCCAGTAGTTCGGCTCGGGGTTCGCCTCTTCGGGGCCCGGCGCCAGGCCCGGCAGGGAGGGCCGTCAGTCACGCCAGGCCTACTTCGCCCACCTTTGTGCCCCCCACACCCCTCCCCCATCCCAGTCTAACCGCTTGGTTTGGTCGCCCCCCCCCCTTCCCGCCCCTGACACGCCCCCTCATGGTCCAGGAGTTTCAAAGAGACCCTCTGCTGGTGCCTGCGGTACCAGCACTTATGCAGAGTAGGGGCGCGGCCTGTGGGGCGTGCGGCGGCGGTGGGACTTGTGCCGGATCAGCTCTGCACTTATGACCCTCTGTCTGCCTGTCGGCCACAACTCGTGTGTCTGTCTGTCTGTCTGTCTGTCTGTCTGTCTGTCTGTGTGGGTCAGCGGACGTGCTTCCCTTTCGGTCGTACCAAACCCTTTCCACTCGCGCGTTACCGCACTGCTGTCGAGACTGGGTACTACGTTATTTCACGTATACGCGGGGGAACGGATTTATTGAAATGTCAAAACCATCATGTGCGATGGGGATTATTGTTTCGTGGTGAGCAGCACTTCAGTGGTTCGGCCTCGTCGTGTTGCAGTTATTGCGCGGGTGGGAGCGACGATGGCGCGGTCGTCCCCGGGGAGGGGGGTTGTTCCATCCTCGCCCCGCCTCTTTCGCCCCGGGGCTGTGTGTCCTGCGAGCGTGTTGTTTGTCTTGTGTGACGCGCAGGGGCTGGGCGGGACCAGGGGGCACGTCCTAGTCGAGCCGCCTCGGCCTGGTCTGGCCCTGTCCCGGGGCTCGCAGGGTGCAGCGAGCGAGCGGGGAGGCTCAGGGCGAGGCGCGCGGCCCCAGGCTCCACGGACGGACACTAGCACTAGCTGGCCCGGCTGGCTGGCTAGGCTAGGGTTCATGCTCAAGGTCGCCCACCCGCCGAACTGCTCTCTGGTAAAACAAGTGTGCATAATTTAAACACCAACGTGTGCAAGTTATGATGTTGCACATTACATGGTGTGCAACATTTTAAACGTTTGCTAAACGTTTAATTCTGAACACTTGGACGCACACAGTTCTATGTTATTAATAGAGACCATATGGGGACTTTTCGGAAGTGTTTAAAATTTAAACACTAATTGACGTTTAACCCGCGTTTAACCAAGTTAAACGTCACAATGTGTTGAGAAAATGCACACTTGAACTTAAACGTCAATTGACGTGCAATATTAAACACTTGTTTTACCAGTGCTCAACTATTTTTTAAGCAAGTAGCCTTATCGTGGTGTCGGCGGATGTATTTTTTTTTCATTAGCAGGGCCCCTTGCCTTAATCCAGAACTCAATCTTCTTGTTCACTGCTGCAATTCGATATTTTTTTTTGTCGACAATTTTTTTTGCGACTTTATTTTTGTCGATGATTTGTTTACACTATTATTTTTCGTTGACTATTCTTTTTACACAATTTATTGTCTGGGCAACTATTTTTTGAATACTATTTTTAACTTAAAAATTAATTGTTGGGATAAATGCGCATGGGACAGAGATAATATACATCCTTTTTGTGGCAGTGCGGCTTTCCGTGTCATCCTTTCTCTGCTTTTTTTCCGATTGCCCTGTTGGTCTGGTTGAGGAAAGTTCATTGCTCGTTTCAGTTTCAACTTGGCAATTATTCAATTATAAATAATTGCGATAGTTGCCGCCTCGTTCGCGTTACTTGCAGAAACTGTAGCTTGCAGCAGTAGCAGCAGCAGCACAAGTGGTAATAGCAGGCTGTCTGAAGTTTGCGTAGCGGGGCGCGCGGGCGCCCTGCATGTATGCAATCTCTGATCTTGCCCCGCGGCCCCACCCCCCGCCGACTGATTCCGAACATCGCTCCGTCCTCGTCGAACCTTTGGCGGTGCCGCATGTTTGGGGCGGCGCAGGCGCAGGGCCCCATGAGTGCGACAAGGACTGAGGCGCGAGAGCGATATTCGGAATCAGAGGGCAGTACCCTCCCCACACCCCTAAGGCATGCTGCGCACACTGGCGACCTGGATTACATTGTCCGCAGCCACCAACAAGGAGCCCAAGTTGCCGAGGGTGAGGCATTCAATTAACTTTGAACGAGCACGCGTTGCCTGTATAGATAAAAGGAAACAAAACTTACCGACCGCTGTGGGTGCTTACTTTTCTTTTTCGAATAAATTCATCAAAATTACCAACAGGATTTACCTCTTAAGAAGGAAAACAACCTTTCCAATAACACCCCAAGTTTACTCTTTGACCGCTTAAGACATTTTTGTTTCTATAAAAACGTCTTTTGTTATATGAGCTAAATACTTAAAATGCGCTAGTATAATAGAGAAAACATCTTTTCTCTATTTGGGGAATTTGTCGATATGATTCTGCACAATTTTTGAAAAGTTTATAAAACTTTGAAGAACATTTTCTTATCCATATTATGCTGATTAATATACGTAAATAATTCATTCAAATAATGTCCATACCGGTCTGAGAGTGTCGTTGACACGAACTGAAGTTGTAAAATTAAAATTACAAATCATAAAATTAAAAGCACTCCGTATCTACTTGAAATCTCAACCACGTGCAAGAAAGGAATGTCGTAAATTTACAAACACAATTCGTAAATCGTAATTTCCAAAGTCAATTGTAAATGTACAAAGATTCACAGTCGTGAGAGAACTCGCTTTTTCCTCTCTCGCACAGCGCACTGTGAGCGTATGCGGCTGCTCGCGCGCTCCCTGAATCTGTGTGGAACACGCGCTGTGCCGGGCCGGGCCGCCCAGGGGAGGCAGTGCGGGGCGCACGAGCCGAAGGGACGGATAAAGGGAGGGGGATGGACGTGGCACAAAGAGGGAGATGAGGGGTACACGGCTGTAGTGACGCGCGCGCGCCCCCCCTTTGTGTGTGTGTGTGTGTGTGTGTGTGTATGTGTGTGTGTGTGTGCGCGCGCGCGCGCGCGTGTGTGTGTGCGCGCTGGGAGGTGCAGGACCTCTCGCCGCTGCTGGCCCCAGGCTGTTAGCTCTCATTTGCTGTGTGAGCAGAGGGGCACCCGCCTCGTCCCATCTCGTCCACGGGCGGGGGGAGGGGGGGGGGAAGAATGCAGCCGGCAGCAGGGCACTGCAAGGATGACGACCTCCCTGTGGTTTAGCAGGCTTGACCTGTACGCCCGCCCCCCTTTTTTTTCCCCTCCTACTGGAGCTTGTGGCCGCTTCTTATAGTGGAAAGGAGAGTACTGAAGAGGAGAGGGCCTTATTGGTTAGGCGGGATGAGCTGAAGAATGGTAAACAAAGGAGGTGGAAACGAAAGGCTTTTGGAGAGAAAGTCTCCCTCCTCTTTTCGTTCTGCACCTTTGCTTTCTTCAGCGGAGGAAATATTAGCGCCTCGCATGGGGAATAATGCAAGCAAACAAATGGCGGGCTGACGTATTGTACGGCCAGGCCAGACGTCTGCCCCTATTATTTCCGATTCAAAAAGTCGACTCCCCCGCGCTCCCGCCCCGCCCCGTGCCGCCCCGTCACCTCCTTTTCGTTCCTCCTCCGCCCGCCGCGTCGGCACGCCGCCAAGACCACGCGCAAAATACAAGGAATTTTCCGCGGCGATAGGCGTTTCTCCTCATATGCGCTGCGCGTGCGAGTTCGGCCGCCCCTCCCCCCCCCCGCCCACTTTTCCCTCCATCCGAGGGACCACCCCGGGGGACGCGGATGCGTGCGTGGGTAGTGGGGGTTGAGCCGATCGGCCGCACTTGTTCCCCTTTGCTCTCTTCGCCGTCTCGTTATGGGTTGTTATTTCGTCGTCTGTGTTTGCTGTGGTTCATTTTATCATGTTTTCAGTTACCTAGTTATAGTTTCTCTTGGCGGTGCGTTTTCCCTCATTTTTTTTCACCCCCCATTCTCGGTTCTTAGCTGTTGGGGACTGCCACCGCACCCCCCCCCCCCCCCGGCTCTTTTTCCTCTCCGGTTTTGGAGCGATGAGACGGCTCGGATGCGCTGCTGCTCGGATTGCATCCGGCGATGACCCCTCGTCTCCCTCCTCTCTACTGATTCCTCACTCTCCCCTCGCCAGCTACCCCGTGGGAAGCCGTCCAAGTGGATTTCAATAAAACTGTCACTTATCGCGCCCCCGCTGATACTGGTCGAGATATCCAAATGCGATTCAATTGCCGATCCAGATACATCCTCGGCGCCCAAATTTGGCTCTTCTCCACATCCCTTATTATTTCTTTATTTCTTTTTATTTGCGGTGGAGAGCGCGCAATGACGGAGACCAAAAGAAAAAATACAAATAAAGAAAGAATGCAGAGTAGTGTAGGCGGCGCTGCAGTCACTACAACAGCAGCAGCAGCAGCAGCGCCATTCCGCGGCTGAGATACGACCAAAGAGATCGATATGGAGGGGCCGCTGCGCGATACATCACTCACCAGCGGAGAGTTGACGCGGCGGGGCGGGCGGGGCGGGGCGGGGCGGGGCGGGGCGGGGCGGGGCGGGGCGGGGCGGGGTCAAAAGCATCCCGTCCGCTCTGCCGGATCCGCTGTACCGTGGGCGTCCGCCGCGCCCGCCAACAGGAAGGTGGGGCCCGGCCGGCCCGGCCCCGGCCGCAGCCAGGCTCTCCTCCTCCTCCTCCACCGAGGCGAGGGTCGCCCGGGAGGGTCGTTTGGCCCCCCTCCAGGCCAATGCCTTCGAGCTTTCTCCTGACCGGTGCAGTGTGCGATCTTCGCCCCCCCATACGACTCGGCCTGTGTCGCATACCCTTCTGCTCCCCTCGCTTCTCTCTCTCTCCCTTTCTCTCTCTCTCCCTCTCTCTCTCCCTTTCTCTCTATCTCTGCCCCCCCTCCGCCCTCCCCCCCCCCTCTCTCTCTCTCTCTCCAGCACGCCGCCACGCCCGCATCCTCCTCGCCGGACCGCACAGGGGAGACAAAGTGCGAGATATCCTAATCGCATTACGCCGTCGGACTCGAGTGTAATGATCAGTAATGACGGTCACCCAAACTCTCTTTCTGTCTCTCTCTTTCCTCCCCCTCGCTCTCTCTCCTCACATTTCCTCCCGTCCTCTGTCAGCAGGTTCTCTGCTTGCTTCTCTTTCGCTCCCCCCTCCCCCCCCCCCTCTCTCTCTCTAGCTCCCTGACTTACTCTGTCTGAATTCACGCAGGCACACGGTGAAACAAGAAGCTAGAACTTCAAGGACACTTTTGCCATATTCAAGGACCGTGCATCGGATCCAAGGACTGGTCCTTGGAAAATGGCCATTTTCGGGCTTTTTGACCGTTTTCAAGGACCAGTCCTCGAAAGTCAAGGACCAGTCCTTGGAAGTCAAGGATCCTGAATGATGGACCCTCCGGGAGCGCCCCATGACGAACATCGCTCCCAGTGGGGAGGCGGGTGGGGGGCGGGGGGTCTGGCGGGACAGACCCGGGACAGACCCGGGACAGACCCGGGACAGACCCGGGACAGACCCGGGACGGACCCGGGAAACCCGGGAGAGACCCGGGAGAGACCCGGGAGGGACCCGGGACAGACCCGGGCAACCCACGAGCAACACACGGGAGGGGGCCGGGAGGGGTCCGGGTGGGGATACGGGAGGGGTACGGGAGGGCCACGGGGGGGTACCAAATAGGGTAGGTGAGAGGGGCCCGGTCGGGCCCCTCCATGGGGCACGAGAAGGGCCCAGGCACCCCAGCGAGGCGGGCGCGCCCGGGCGCGCCAGGATCGCGCCAGGATCGTTCCGTGACTGCCAGGTTAAGGCACGAGCGAGCCCCGGGAGGGGCCCGATAAAGCTCAAACCGGGCCCCTCCCGTGGCTTGCCCGGCCCTCGCTCTGGGTCGTTCAGCAAAGGGGTACCCCTTTCCGCAGGGGAGTAAAAGAACTCATTAGGATTTTCGCTCGCTCTCGAGCAAAATATGTACTAGGGGGTTTTTCGACTCGCTGAGTCCGAATCTGGCGGTGTCTAGACCGCCCGGGCATCCGGCGCGGTTTTATGCGAAAGGGCGATCGCCTCCCCCGTCGGCCCCAAAATCCGCCTGTAAGTAGGCAATTTGAGGTACAAAAACCCTGTTTAAAGGCAATTCGCCCCGCCCCCGTCAGCCGATCCGCCCCTCCCGTCAGCTCGACCTAAAACCGCGCCTGCACGGTGAAACAAGAACACGGCAAATCTGAAGTCTGGGATTCCCAGGTACTTTTTGGCATTTCCAGACTCGAGTCTGGAAACGGGAAATTATTTCCAGACTTCTCCTGGGCGCGCGGCCCTTTTCCCAGGAAGAACCTGGGAAGCGCCTCTTTTCCAGACTTTAGCTGGGAAAGAATCACCGTTTCCAGCCCCTCACCTGGGAAGCCGTGGGCAAGTCGCGGAGTCTGGGAAAGAGCCGCTTGCCCACGGCTTCCCAGGTGAGGGGCTGGAAACGGTGATTCTTTCCCAGCTAAAGTCTGGAAAAGAGGCGCTTCCCAGGTTTTGCCTGGGAAAAGGGCCGCGCGCCCAGGAGAAGTCTGGAAATAATTTCCCGTTTCCAGACTCGAGTCTGGAAACACCAAAAAGTACCTGGGAATCCCAGACTTCAGATTTGCCGTGTTCTTGTTTCACCGTGCAGGCGCGGTTTTAGGTCGAGCTGACGGGAGGGGCGGATCGGCTGACGGGGGCGGGGCGAATTGCCTTTATACAGGGTTTTTGTACCTCAAATTGCCTACTTACAGGCGGATTTTGGGGCCGACGGGGGAGGCGATCGCCCTTTCGCATAAAACCGCGCCGGATGCCCGGGCGGTCTAGACACCGCCAGATTCGGACTCAGCGAGTCGAAAAACCCCCTAGTACATATTTTGCTCGAGAGCGAGCGAAAATCCTAATGAGTTCTTTTACTCCCCTGCGGAAAGGGGTACCCCTTTGCTGAACGACCCAGAGCGAGGGCCGGGCAAGCCACGGGAGGGGCCCGGTTTGAGCTTTATCGGGCCCCTCCCGGGGCTCGCTCGTGCCTTAACCTGGCAGTCACGGAACGATCCTGGCGCGATCCTGGCGCGCCCGGGCGCGCCCGCCTCGCTGGGGTGCCTGGGCCCTTCTCGTGCCCCATGGAGGGGCCCGACCGGGCCCCTCTCACCTACCCTATTTGGTACCCCCCCGTGGCCCTCCCGTACCCCTCCCGTATCCCCACCCGGACCCCTCCCGTACCCCCCTCCCGGCCCCCTCCCGTGTGTTGCTCGTGGGTTGCCCGGGTCTGTCCCGGGTCCCTCCCGGGTCTCTCCCGGGTCTCTCCCGGGTTTCCCGGGTCCGTCCCGGGTCTGTCCCGGGTCTGTCCCGGGTCTGTCCCGCCAGAACCCCCGCCCCCCACCCGCCTCCCCACTGGGAGCGATGTTCGTCATGGGGGTCCATCATTCAGGGTCCTTGACTTCCAAGGACTGGTCCTTGACTTTCGAGGACTGGTCCTTGAAAACGGTCAAAAAGCCCGAAAATGGCCATTTTCCAAGGACCAGTCCTTGGATCCGATGCACGGTCCTTGAATATGGCAAAAGTGTCCTTGAAGTTCTAGCTTCTTGTTTCACCGTGCAAACCCCACGATTATGAGGGTTAAAATTTCTCGCACCATCTGCGCCACCTTTTCGGTGAAATCGATGCGCGTTGATATCGAATCGGTATCGGAACGGCCGCCACTCGCGCTCCCTCCCCCACACTCCCACCCTCCTCCGCTTTGGCTGCGGTTGCACTTTTGCAGAGTGTTTATCCGTTACATTTCCCCGTTGCTCATTTACATGGCTGAGGAGTCCCCTCGGGGGTGGGGGGTGGGGGGTTGCGGCGGTCCTTAAGGGCCCATGTACGCCCCAGTGCCGTCCGCGCACGCCCCCCCCCCCCCATCCCTCGTCCCCGCACGTTATACTCCTGCCGAGTCAGTCGTTTTGAAGCGCCAGGCACTTCTCCTTTATGAGTCGCAGCAGAGGCCTTGTCCCTGCCGACGATTGTCCGGCTGTAGGGGGAACACGGGTTGAGAGAGAGAGAGAGAGAGAGAGAGAGAGAGAGAGAGAGAGAGAGAGAGAGAGAGAGCGGAACGGAGAGTTAGGGCCACTCGGAGAGACCACTGCCTCGGCTGGAGGTGCGCGCCGCGCTGCTGCGTGTATACATAGCAGCTGGCCGCCTCATTTTCGCCTTTCAGCCCTAATGGACTGACCAGCGTGGCCCGGCCTATTATCCGAGACCAGACCTGCTGAATAGAGTCTGATAGCGCGGCGCGGCGCTCCCGCCCAGGACCGTGGAGAGCAGCGGAGAGCAGCGGGGCGCAGGCGCGGGGAGAGCGAGCGAGAGGGACCGGGCGCACAAGTGTCTACTTCGGAGTCAGTCAATTTGCAAGTCCGCTCATTTGAGGGCGCATTCAGCCGCGGTGATTACGGGCTGCCTCACGGTTTGTCTAAAACCGGCTCTGGCGACGGCAAATGACAAGCGCGGACGATTAGGGCTCGGATGGGAGAGGCGGGGTAGAGGCGAGAGAGAGAGAGAGAGAGAGAGAGAGAGAGAGAGAGAGAGAGAGAGAGAGAGAGAGAGAGAGAGAGAGAGAGAGAGAAGGCGGAGGGAGGGGGTAGGGGAGATGGATGCATGACGATGAATGTTTTCCTTCGGCGTGGTCTTCAAGCATATACAAGTACGTACTTGTCTTCACTGCAAACCGATGTGTGTACTTGCAATCACACATCTGTAGGTGTGTACTTGTCATAGTATACATTTATTTGCCGTGTACTTGCCATAGTACACACTTAGAAGCCCAAAAATACATGTGTGTACTTGGGACATACACACAAATATGTGTGTACTAAGTACACACTTCGGTTTGCAGTGTTTCAGTTTTCGTTTCAAATGCTCCGAAAAAAGCCGTTGATAATTCAGCGCCACGTTGAAAGGTGCTCATTCGGATTAGTTGTCTCTCGAACAACGAGCTCCTCTTGTGTTTGTTGGCTCTGGCCTATGAGAGCGCGCCCCTCGCGCGGCGTATCGTGTGGCAGCGCTGCTCCATTCTGCAGCGCCTCGCATCTGCAAGTGAAATAATGCGCAGCAGGTAACACACTGACGCGCCTGCCCGTGCGTTAGCGCCCCTGCTCCGCCCCGCCCCGCCCCGCCGCACCTCGTCCCACCCCGCCCCGCCTTGCCCCGCCCCTCCCCAGCCCACCCCGCCCTGCCCCGCCCCGTCGACGCGCCACGCTGGAAAAGCTCCAAGCCGCATAAATATCGCGATAGCTTGCTCGCGTTCCAATGGTGGGAAGAGCCGATGAGGCCGCCGGGTACACAGTGAGGGAACAAAAAAGGTTGTGGCAAGTGACTGTGCGCCGTTTGCTGCGGCCAAAAGAAAGGCAGACACTTTGGTTTTCTCAGTTGCCTTATTTACTGTCTGTTTTCGGATTGTTTCTTGATTGTGTTTGTTAGATAAAATATCGTTTTTTCCCTCTTATTTTTTCTTTTGAAAATTTATAAATTTGTCTTTTATTAAAGTTACTGGGGGCGAGAAGATGAGAAAGTTTGGTGGAGGAAGTCCCTGTTCTAGCGCGCGCTTTGGCTTGGATTGTATCCGCGCCTCAGCCGCGCTGCTGCGTTTATTTCTCAATAATTCGGACAAAGTTGGTGCAATAAAGTCATGTTGGAACGTCATTAAGCGGTTTCATAGCCCCTCGGCCTGCTTGGAACCAACCGCATGGTCTTTCCATCGTTTGCTGTAGAGCGAGATCTCTCTCTATCCCTCTTTACTCCTTTCTCTGATCCCCTCCCTCTTCTCCCTCCCCCGTTCGGCCTCAAAATATTGTAGGTTTTGCGGCGCTTATGGATAGTGCTGTGAATGTGATAGTCTTGAATGTTCGAGATTCATAAGCACGCAGCTGTTTTTAAACTGCGCACTGTGGCCATACCATTCCGTTTTATATCAGTTTAAGTACGACTTTCCCGCTGTATTGCGCCGCGCCTACAACTTGTCGTTTTTGTCGCTGCGTTCGTTTGCACGCCGTCGCGCGCGACGCATTTCCCCGGTAGAATGTGTCTTTGTTTTGGTCAGTTTGTTCAGTGGACAGGCACCCTGTGAGAGGGGGGTAGGGGGTAGGGCTGCCTGGAGCCGGACCACCTGTCCGGCAGCTGTCCACCAGCTGTCCACCAGCTGCCCATCGCTGCTGTCAAGTGGTGCGTCCAATAAACCCTTTTGGAATGAGGATAAAAGAAACGGAAAAGAGGGGGACAGGGATGTGGACGAACGCCCTGTGCCTCAGAAAAGCGAATGCGGATAGACCCCTGAGAAAAAGGATGGTCCGACTTACTGCTCGCTGGAATTAGTGCAGTAGAAATATAAAATTCAAATAAGAATGATTCAATTGGACATTTGCTTGCGCACCTCGCTCTCTCCTCAAATTTCTTTGCCTAACTCCCAGGTGAGAAGAGAGGTGGCACCTTCCCATAACTCTAGGCAGCAAACCCCTTCAAATCGAGTTTGTGTGTTTGCCCCTCTGTGTGTGAAGGGTGGGGGTTCCCCCATGTGTGCGTGTGTGTATCACCTGGAAAAAGCTTCACCCTTCCCCCTTTTCTTGTTGTTGGTTTACCGTACCGTTGGCCCACGGTGTCAAAAAGTTGGCTGTGAATAATGATGTTGGTTGGACGCCAGCTGAACTCGCCCGCAAACAGTTTTACCCTTTTACTCTCGCTATCTCGCGCGCTTTCTGCAAACAGCGCATCCCCCACACGCCTCCGTGATAATCAACTGCAGTGCAAATAGGCAAGTGCGTGGGTTTGTGCGTGTGTCCTGCGAATAAGTTTAAAATACGAGGTTTGGGTAACGTAGGTACACTGCTTCATGTTTGAGAAAGAAAGTGAGTAGAAAGTGAAAGCGAGGTAGAGAGAAGGAAAGAGGAGCAGTGGGGAGGGTAGGGAAAAGATAATAGCCGGTGCGGGGATTCGAACCCACGACAGGGCGCGTGCCGAGTGGACTTAGATTTCCCCCGGGATGGCAGGGAGGAGGCAGTCTGCTGGTCCAGTCGAGGCCGGCCCAGCCCCTCTCCCCGAGGCCCGCCACCTGTATCCTCCAGCCGCGCGCCGGCCGGGGGCAAGGGTGAAAGGGAGTGAAAGGGAGTGAAAGGGAGGGAGTAACAGAAACCCTCTGCCTGACTCGACTTGAGACCTTTTCCTGCCCCACCCGGGACGTGTTATACGAGCGTTAGTGTTGTCTCACGTATTGAATACCCTGCCAGGAAACGCACTATATGTATATATTTGTGGCCAATGAATGATTTTTCTGTGATCAATGCTGTTCATGAGCTCCGAAGCTGCTCCACAGAGTGATCAGAGCTCCTATATAGGTTTAACCGCATTTCTTTGAAAAATGATCAGGAGATTTGTGTTCCCCGAAGCACTGTTCTTCCAACTTCTTTCTCGTCGTGACCTCCTTACTTTCACTTACTACCATTTTTGCTGTCTGAAAAGATTCCCGCGTTTATTATCAAGCGGGCGTGGTGCTTTATTGAACTGCTGGGCTTTATTTGACGGCAATACACGATTGAGGGAAAGAAGGGAGAGACAGAGTGAGGGTGAGGGCTGCTGGGCTGGTCATTGATCCGATTTTATAAAAAAAATATTATTGTTTGTTTGTTTGTTTGTTTGTTTGTTTGTTTGTTTGTTAGTTAGCTATAGCTTTCATATGAGCAGTTTTTGTGTGGAGCCGAACTATTTCCTATCCGCGCTTTCCCATCCTGCCTCACCGTAGATAGCCTATTCCACGGATTACTCGTTCAACAGACGTAGCTGCCATTACATCTCTTGCATTCCGACCCCGACGGACGATGGAGGCGAAGCGGTGTGAATCGGAAGCTGTTTGATCCACGATATAGCCCGCTCCTCACATTCCGATACCCGCAACAAACGAGCAATAATTTAACGTGTTTCTAAATCATGAAAATATAACAGAAAATCAAAAGAAACACTTTTAATTTCAAGGAAGGATCCTTCTATCAATAAGACTATTCGAGGAAAACAATGTAAGATCAAGATCGAGAATCTTAGAAAATCCGATGGCACTGAGGGGGATGGCACTGAGATGCTTTCCATGTCGTCATGGTTTACCCTTGCTATCAATGCGGTAGTGCCAGCTGTCAGCGACCGGCCGGGCCGGGCTCGGCTGGGCTGCCACACCTCGGACTGGACAGTCGCGGCTCGAGCCTGACGCGCCTCGAGTGCCCGCCGCGGAGCGTCAGCGATCGCGTTTGTCCGGGTGAATGGGTCGCTGCGGGGCGAGGCGGGGCGGAAGTGTTCCGTACAACACACGCCCAGCCCAGGACAGCCCAGCCCGGCCCAGTCGAGTCCAGCCCGGCCCAGTCCAGCCCAGAACAGCGCAGCCCAGTCCAGCCCGGACAGGACCGGACCCAACCCACGTGATCTCCTCCATCGCGAGACGGATTGCAGCTTCAAGTGTTCTTGACGGCTCCCCTCTCCGGGCCCCTCTCTCATTCCCCCCTTCTTCTTTCGCCCCCCACCCCCGCCCCTCACTATCGCCCGCGCCGATAGCTTCCCTCCGCCTCTCTCGTCCTGACCTGGTCGAATTGTCCGGCGGCAGTGTTCCATCTTTGCGATTGCTTGTCTCTCCCGGCGCTACCGCCCCCGCCATACCCCACCCCACCCCACCCCACCCCACCCCACCCCACCCCACCCTACCCCACCCCACCCCACCTCGGCCACTTCGTCCGATGCCTCTGCTGGCTCGCCACTGGATTCACTTTTGGACCGTATCCCACACTACGCGCGAGCGGGAATGTATATCTATATATACCTTTTGCAACCCCTTTTCGCTCCCCCCGCTCCGCACCACACCTCGCCCCTGTCCCTCTCGCGACCTGAACCCAGCCAAACTCAACCTGACTTAACTCGCAACTTTGGTTAGCGAACTTGGAGAGGGGGAAGGGGGCAACCCCAGCGCTGAACTTGTTACAAGTTAGTTTGCGGTGGATGTGCTGTATAAACGCCTCCGCCAGCCGGCTGAGCGGGGTGGGGCGGGGTGGGGCGGGGTGGGGCAGGGCGGGGGGCGCCGAGTCCCAGCTACCTCCGTCCCGGCATACATGCGCTGCGTACGAGACGGCTGAGCGGGATGAGTGGCGCCGAGACGAAAGGAACCTGAAGAATATCCAAACTAGAAGTTGGAAGAAGAAAGAAAATACAACAAACGGTCCCCAGGTTTTGTCACCTTTAATAAGCCATCCTGGAGATCCGGTGAAGAAAAAGAGCACGAATAAGAATAACAAAAGATATTGGTCGATCGGTTTCCCCCTCTACCTGTGCAGAGAAGTGGGGGAGGCCGTTCCGTCAATCACGGACCCTTTTCTTATTCTTGCTACGCATGTTCTTCTGAATAGTTTTATGAGAAAGAACCAACATTTGAAAATTCAACACTTTTCATATGGACCAATTCCTGAATTTTGTCTGCAGCCGTGCATGAAATGCGATGAAATATCGCCTATGTGGTTAGCTATTGATAACGCCGTCTTTACGACCGCTAAATTCGACTAACACTAAATTTGTAAGAAAGTTTCACAGTTGGGAACGTAATGAATGGACATTATCACCTTCCAGCAAAACCTTTTTCGAGCTATATTCATTCACTTTGAGTAAATCAGAAGACGAAACTGCAGCATTCACCGTACGGCATGCCCATCGGGGGCCTTATCTATCGGGCAGAAGGAACTTTTTAACGGGAGGGAAAAAAATGCTTACGGTCGTGAGCATTGAGCTGTAGGCATTCCTATGACGGTGGCGTAAAATATGCAAATATGGCCCTTCAAAACCTTGAATAGCCCGGAATAACCGCACTATCGGGGAGTATTATGTTTCGTTGGTGTCTAGCCGGAGAAGGCTGAGCCTGCGAAGGGCCGTCGTCAGGGGGCGGGGCCTGGGATCAAACCACAATGAACGATTCGGGTTCGGGACCTTTTTTTTGTCCCCCCCCCCGCCCCCACGCCACCCGTCTACTACTGGAACGCGGATTGAGGACGTGGTTCTGGCTTAAAGGAACAGGGGGGAAAAAAGCAGGGAGGCTGTAGGGGAGGGGGGCGGGACTTGTGAAACACAAAGCTGAAGGGGACACGGGGTTTTGAACACACGACAAGCTGCACCGACCCGACGACGCTGCAAATGTGTTTTACAGACTTGGTCGTTACGAAGCAGTATAATGTGCTTTCCTTGAACGGACGGCAGTGTATCTCGGCCGCTATCGCCCACTCCACAACCGCGAGACCCCGCCCCTCCCTTCACCCACTCCACCCCCTCCCTCGCTTTCCTCTCGCCTTTACCCCCTCAACCATCCATCCACTTTTCCGCGTCACTGCGGCCAAAGTCTGGCGTTGTCAGCGGTTCTGTGCGGGAAGCTGTGCGGGATATATGACTGCACGAGGGGGTGGGGTACGTGGAGTTACCGATATACCGATATATATATATATATATATATATATATATATATATATATATATATATATATATATATATATATATATATATATATATATATATATATATATATATATATATATATATATAACACTGTGAGGGTTTGAACCCCGCGGCCGCCTCCATGGACTGTGCGACATGGCGGCGGGATCAAGGGCCCTCACCTGTTGCTGTAGCGGCCCGCCACGCTCCGCCACGCCCAGCCACGCTCAGCTACGCCCCGCCACGGACGGCAATATGATGGCCCCAATAATGATCAATGGGCTAATGGTGCGCAATGACTCGTCTGTTTGGGCTTAGGGTGGTTTGGAGAAGGGCATAGCAGTGGTCAGTGGTCAGGGCCTTCAACTGAGAGCGAGCGAGAGAGAGATAGACAGAGGGATTATTCCAGGTTTCGCAGTATATCTCTCCTAACTAACGCTTTGCCTTTGTGTTTCAGGTAAGCAGCGGCTCAAACTGGAAGTCGATTTCTCTTAACGTACGTTGACGGCAGAGGAAGCCATCGGCCATCAGGTACAGTGAATCGCTGTTTCTCTTCCTTCTGCGTCGTGCTCTCTCAAAACGCAACTATTCAATCTGTCCTCCCTCTCGTTAGGAAAGCTCCTGCTCCCGCCCGCTCCCGCCCGCTCCCGCCCGCTCCCGCCCGCTCCCGCCCGCTCCCGCCCGCTCCCGCCCGCTCCCGCCCGCTCCCGCCCGCTCCCGCCCGCTCCCGCCCGCTCCCGCCCGCTCCCGCCCGCTCCCGCCCGCTCCCGCCCGCTCCCGCCCGCTCCCGCCCGCTCCCGCCCGCTCCCGCCCGCTCCCGCCCGCTCCCGCCGCCCTGCACCCTTCAATGAAGTGGTGCGTTGCCGTCTGGCTTGACAGCGGCGTGCCTTTGCGTGACTCACGCCACAACTCTTTATTGCTTCCATTCTATTTTATTTTCCACTAAAAGAAGAATCCTACAAAACTATTTCCATGTTTCCTTTCGTGCCGAAATGCTCCCCCCTCCCCTCCCTACCTTACCCTTTGCCCTTCCGAATGTCTGAGAGAGCACCACACAGCTCCTGAATAGACTCCGCGCGCTCCTCGCCTTTTTTTTTTTCACTACCGGAAAAGCTGAATTAATTACCATGGCTAACCCTGCAGATTTTTCCATTTACCACCGCGGAGCCCCCGCGGGCCCCGCCACCCCCGCGGCTGACGGCGGCGGAGTAAACAACCAGCACGAAAACACGTCAACGACTGGCGCCCGTGATTTATGAGGAAAATATGACGACGTATCTTCAAGTTAGGTTTGCGGTCTTCTTCAGTGGCGCGCGCTGCTTTCGAATGCGACTGGCAAGCCGTATTTTTCAGTCGCTACGGGCCGGGCCGGGCGGGGTCGGGCCCTCCGGAGCGGGACCGTGTCGTTAATAACGGGGCGGCATGGCACTGCGGGTGGGGCGCGGGGCGCGCGGGGCGGGCGGGCGGGGCCGGGCGGGGCAGGGCGAGCCCGGGCCACTGCGGCAGGTGAGTGGAGGGAAAGTTGGAGTCGTCAACTCCGTGCCAGGCCCGGGCCGGGCCGGGCTGCGCCGGGGTTCATCTGGTCTACATGTGTCTCTATCATTATTACTGTCCCGCATGTATCGCCTCACCGGAAGTCACGTCAAAATCCAAGTTCGTAAATCAGAGAAAGAGCCAGTGTGTTGCGTGTGTTTTCGTTGGGTTCTCAACACCTTGAGAAGTAGTGCGAAGTAGTGCGAGGTGCACGACCGGTAAATTTCCCACGGAGTAGAGTAGTAAACTAAAATTGCTTGTCGTAAAATCACAGGCACTACGTATCGACTGATAATTCAATTACAAGCAAGAATAGTCACTGTGGGAAAAATACTCTTAAATTTACGACAAATTATGAAATTTATAATTACGATATTGATTAGTAAAGTGACGAATTATGATAAGTAAATTTACAACAAATTTTGTAAATTCTGTTTATGATTTTTTGTTGTAAGAATACAACATTTTCCGTAACGCAACAACAGAAGTAATAAAATTACAAATCGAATAAATAGAAACCATTTACGAGATTTGTTTGTAAAGTATGACATCTTGCAGAAAAGTACGAAATTCATCGTAGAGTTACCTCCGTGAGAATACGACAATTTCAATAAACTTACGAGAAATGTCGTAAACTTACAGGAAACATCGTAAAGTTACGAGAAATGTCGTAAAGTCAAGTGAAATTTCGTAAATTTAAGAGAAATTTCGTAAATTTACGAGAAATTTCGTAAGTCCTTGATGGATGAATTTGAAATTTTTGTGTTGTAAATTTATGACATGCATTCGTGAAACTACGAGTGCTAACTGTTTAGTCAACGAAAAAAATTATAATCTTACGACTTTTTAATAATAGCCAATTACAATATTTACGTCTTTATCAATTACAAACGTGACTCGTAAAAGTACAACAACTGTCATGGAAATTGTTTCCATCACCGCTACGACTATTTTTCACAGTGGTTTGTCGTAAATTTACAACAATTTTCGTAAGTCGTAATTGAGAACTTGTGTCATAAATTGTACAAAGATATTTTTCTCAGTGACTTATTTTGTCGTATTGTGTAAAGTAAGGTACTTACACCCGTTTATCGCGGGCAGTGTGTGACGGAAGCCGTGTACTTGACACAGTCGCGAGGGCAGTCGGAGGGCCGGCGGGCCGCAACAAGGCATCCGTCTTCTTCATCTCGACTTCTAATATCCGTCCTTTTATTTCGGAAAGAATGGCGGATAAGGCCAACATTGGGAGAGAGGGCAAAAATGGTCTGTGAAAAGAGTAGTAGACGGAGTCGCCTGTGAGAGGGAGAGATATACAGGAAAAATTTGGCAAGAACGGAGAAGCGGCGGGCTGAGGACGGCAGTAAGAAAGAGAGAGAGGAAGAGGGAAAGAGAGAGAGACAGCGAGGGTGAGAGAAGGGGTGAAAGTTGAAACTTGTGTGGCAAGGCTCTGTGATGCGGGACGCGGAAATATGTAGTGCGTCTCTCCTCCATTGTTCCCTACCCTCTTTGTTTGCTTGATATGTGGAGCAAGGATGAACAGATAAAAGGGGAATGGAGAGAAAGTGAGAGAGAGAGATGGGAGGGGGCGGGCGGAGCGAAGCGTAGCAGGCGTGGCCTGCAGACGAAGGCCGTTGCGGAGCGACACATGCGTACTGTGCAGAAATGGGATTTTACCGTCTATTTACCCACAGTACCCATTGAACTGGACCGTTCAGGGTATAAACACCGCCCCCTTACGAATTTTCTATGTGGAAGTGAAGGAGAATAATGCGCAAATGTGACATGGATCACAAAGTATCCGCCATGTACCGGGTGATTCATAAAAGGCGCAATAAGTGCGGGTGGGTTGGCCTACCCGATCTCCCCGTTAGGCGCCATACATGGCTATAGCCCCTTTGGTAGGCAAACCCGATCGCACCGGCGTCTTTTATGAAACGCCCGGTTGATGAAAATGTCCGTAAAATGGATAGTTAAATCCGTAATAAAAATATCGTTATTTGGTTCGTAAAGTTAAAGTGGAATAATTTAATATTGTACTTTCTGGATAAAGCGATACCAGTATTCTGATTTCAGCATCCAGAATACTGAAATATTCACTCGCCTTACGGATTAGCTTCGATCCCCAGTGCGTTTCCACAAGATTCTGCGAAAGCGAGCTCGTAAATAAATGAAACTGCATTTTTCAACCAAAAGGGTGCCGGAAATAATATAGCGGACCAACACTTCTTTGCTTATTGCCAATGGTCCTCGGACAGTGTCTGTAATGTGAGGGGACGGGTCGGGTGGGAAGTGTCGGGAGTGAGACAGAGGGAAGTTGGAAGGGGAGGGGGTGGGGGTGGGGGGTATGAGCAGGGTGAGGGTCGCGCGGGGGGCGGGCTGCGGTCCACATGTATGAGTTAGTGTGTTTTGCCGGGCGCGGCGGGGCGGGGCGGGGCGGGGCGGGGCGGGGCGGGGCGGGGCGGGGCGGGGCGTGGCGGGGCGGGGCGGGGCGTGGCGAGGATGTCTGAGCGACGCGCGCCTGCTGCTGCCTTGTCCGAGCAATAGGATTTGCGGAAATGGATTCCCAGAGACGGGGGACTTGAGGGAGGGTAGAGGGCAGCGGAGGGTGGGGTGGGGGGAGGGGGCGAAAGGGAAAGGGGAAGGGACCGGCGGGCGAGAGGTGGGACCCGGCCCGCCCCGAGATAGGGTTATGCCCCATTTGTCTGACGCTTTATAGCCGCGCGGATGAGAAATTTCTCCTCACTGATAATGGAGCCACGGCCGTGACTTTGATCGCGCTGTAATCGCGTTGCCATAGCCGAGCCTATGGGCACCTGGTTCAACGATAGCACCACAGAAAAGCGCGTGGGGGGATTAAAGAACGTTTACAATGATTAACCACGTCTTTTAATTTATACAATTTCTTTTATGGGAAATTGTTCAATTGCATATTTCATTATTGACAGTTTCAAGCTGTAGATTGTATATTTCGCTGTGTCCCCCGCGCGGTGTATTGCTTTTTTTCTCTCCCTTTTCTTCCTCTTTTAAGGCCTGAGCCTGTAAGCGGTGTACTGCTCAGTGTGCGCGCTGCCTCCCGCTGCCGGCTCGGGGCCGGCTAGGTTCGTTCTCGATGGGCGTGTCATCGTTTGCCCATCACGTTTGATGGAAATGCGGGGCGGGAGCGCGGGCGGGAGCGAAGGCGAGCGGCAGGCATATACATTAGAGTCCCCGCGAGACTTTCCCCAAAGTTTACAGACCACGCTTCTCACGGCGTTATTTGGCATTAGGATTGAAAGGGCGGCACGTGCGCGCCGCGCCGCCGCGCCGCCGCTGTCCCGGATGTAGCCGTGCCGCGCAGACGTGCTCGCCGAGCTGCTCGCTTCGCACCGCGCGCGGTGTTCCGCAAATGCTGATTTTGGATCAAGCGCTTTATACGGAACACAAAATTGACTTAGTATGTCGGCAATAATTGACTACAGTTATACCCGGTTATACCCATACTAAAAAGATTGTTTATTCGTCAAATTTCATATCTGTGCACTACAAACCCAACAGTCAACCTAGTACATTGTTCCTAATGTGCGCTTCAAAGCACGCATTAGGAAGTGCATGCCTGCCATGGTATGCAGCTGGAAGTGTGTATACTTACCATAGCGGTATTGCCATAGAAGGCATGCACTTCCAAGTTCATATCATGGCAGGCATGCACTTCCAAGTTCATACCATCGCAGGGATGCACTTCCTAGTGCATATCATGGCGGCATGCATTTCCTAATGCGTGCTCTGAAGTACACATTAGGAATTATGTTCTAAGTTGACTGCTTGGTTTTGCTGTGTGAACGTGAAAATTAAAGTCATTTAAGTTTTCTAAACATGCCGCGCGCATCCTCGAACCAAAATATCGCTTCGGGCTCCCCGTCGCAATCTATTCGCATACGCGAGAGCCGTGCCGAGGAGGCGAGCTAACCCGACCCCCATATGGGATTTGACGCGGAAGCGCAGGCAGGCAGGCGGGGCGGGGCGTTTTTGACGCGGCGCGCACGGGCCGGGTGGCGGTGGGCGTTGGAGGACCTTAATGCGGTTACGTTGTCATTTCGAAGCGCGCCGCTCTATTTTCCAACGCCTTTGCGATGAGCGGCGCTGGCGGCGCGGCCGGGCCGGGTCTATAGCGGCCCCGCCTGTCCGCTAGTCAGACCGGGCGGCCCGGCCAGGGTGGGCCCGCTCCCAGAGGGGCCCGGCCCAGCGCTTCAAATTACAATATTGTGCGGGAAGGGGACAGGGCGAGGGGTCGTGAGACGTACACGTGTGTGTGTGTGTGTGTGTGTGTGTGTGTGTGTGTGTGTGTGTGCGCGCGCGCGCGCGCGGCGCCACCTATCGGGCCGGCAATATAACTCTAGGTAACGTTGTTACGGGGCGTGACTCCCATGTATGGCACGTCCGCAAGGCGACGGCGCGGCGGCCCGGCGGCCCGGCGGCGCGGCAGGCACGCGGCAAAATTATTCTGTTTTCTTAACGAGCAGACCGTAACCCCCTACTCCCTCCATGCTCCCCCCCCCTCTCTCTCTCTCTCTCTCTCTCTCTCTCTCTCTCTCTCTCTCTCTCTCTCTCTCTCTCTCTCTCCCCCCCCTCCCTCCCTTACTCGCTCTCTCTTACTCGCTCTTGTCACCTGCTACTTCTCACACAAACTTTTGCACCTCTCTGCCGCTGCTCCATTGTTCTATCTCTTCTCCCTGCTCGTTGCCCCACTGCGCGCGCTGAATCTCCGGCCCCAATGTCGCGGGGGCCTCCAGCACTACAATGGTGTGGGGAAGACCTTGCGGGTCACGTCCCCGTCAAACGTGCCCCGCCCCGCTCCACCGCCACTCCGCTGAGCGCCCCCACCGCGCCCCCGCCGCGCCCCCGCCGCGCCCCCGCCGCGTCGCGCTGCTTACGATAGAGCTCACTACTGGTGGGGCGGAGCGCGGCAGGCCCGGCGGGGCCGGAAATGAAGCTACAGACTAGGGCTCCGTCAGCCCCGAGAGTAGAGATACGCAAGGCCGGGGTAGTATAGGCCCCGCGTAAAGGGAGGTGCGGGGACAAGAGAAGAGAGGGGGGGGGGGGTAAGCGTAAAACGAAAAGGGGAAGGGGCGGGGGGAGAGGGGGGGGGAGGCCTGGCGTGAGAGTTCCTGTTTCGTTTGGCCCCCGCCGCGCCGCCAGAGAGAGTGCGCGGGAGTTCGGCTGCCAAAGCGGTTCCCCAGGAAGTCCCCCTATTAGTATCGGATTCCTCTGAATATCTGAGTGTGATCCTATCCCCCACCCGGCCCGGCCCGGCCCGGCCCGGCCCGGCCCGGCCCGGCCCGCGCCCGCGGCCCGCACGCCCTCCGCTCCGCGGCCTCCGATTTACAGTTAAGCTCTGCGCTCCTTCCAATACCTTTGATGCGCTTCCGCTTTTTTTTTCCGGCCCCCTCTACACCACTTCATTTCCTTCACCCGGACGGGGCTTCACTTGATTTTGCTCTAGTATGAGCTGCTTTGCACCTGTCTCGAAAAGAAAGCATTTGCCTTGGCCCACAGTGGCATTATTCAGTCATTTTCTATTATTGGGTATGGCTTCATAATTATATGGAGCTGGGAAGGAATATTTAGAAAATCAAGCAACAGGCGTGTAAACAAATTTTGCTGTGCTCAGTTGAGTATTTTTGATTTTTTTTTCAAAGTCCAAAATTACATAACCCTGCTTTTATTTTTGTTTATTTTTTATTGTTTTATTGTTTTACTTTTTATTCGTGAATGGTTATGATGGACGATGACAAAACAGGAGGATCGGTGATGAAAACCGCCCTGCTTCCACCACGGGCGCCTCGTTTTCGTAGACGTCTTGTCATTACGGCGTTTATTGCTTCCTCTCTTTGATGTGATGTCTTCCTTTATGGATCTTGAATACCCGGCTTTGATGCCATCGGTATGTGTCCCTTGCTCGGACTCAAGACAATGTAATTTCGGACCGACAAACAACCCAGCGCTTCGCGTCAACACCCTGTTTGTCTTTGCCAAGTCCCCACCGGCCTTGCCAAGCCGCTATCCGTACCGAACCGCCCGCCACGTCGACGACCGACTCAAGCCAAAGTCTCCGCCCAGCCCCCTCCACCTCCACTAATCTCGCGCCGTAGCGCCTGCGCTGGCCGAGGTAGGCACTGCGCCTCGTTCACCTGCGCGTGTGTTGCCTACCCTGATGTTCGCAGGCGCTGAGGAGGCCTCTTCAGGCGCACCACCACGATAGAGTCCTAGACTGTGTAGAGAAACGCGAGGTTGTGAAATGTCGCGTAGAACTTCTCATACTTTTACAAATAAGAATCTATGATCTTCTCATGCCTCGTATCAAGATGGCGTCCCGAAGACGCGCTCGGCGGCTTCATCTCGGCCGAGCCAAGCCGAAGGCGAGGCCGAGCAGTGATGTTCGATAAGTAGGCAAAAGATCGTGCGCATGCACCTGTGTGTGGCAGACGGGTATCTCCGCCTGCCTAATAGGCAAACTCTCCACATATGAGAATACATTTTGCTTAGTAGGCAGGCGGAGATACCCGTCTGCCGCACACAGATGTATGCGCACGATCTTTTGCCTACTTATCTAACATCACTGCTGAGGCCGAGCCTGCATCCGAATTCCGAATGCAAACTGTCGTAGTCAGAGGAGAAGGAGTGGGGGGCTCGTATCAAGATGGCGGACCAGTGCTACACACCTCGCCTTTCTCTACACAGTCTAGGACTCTACACCACGAGACAATATGCACAAAAGCCGTTTACGTTTCTTACTATAGCAGGCGACCATTATTATAAACGCCGCCATAGCGCGAAGGAAACAACTCCGAAATTTTTGCAAACCTCGTAATTCAGAAAAATTTAGATAGATTCAGAAAAAATTAGAAAAGTTCAGGAAATGCAGGAAAACTCATGAAAATTACGGACAAGTTTTAGCAAAAATTCACCAAAAAATAAGTAGAAGTCACTGAAATTCGCAAAATGTGCACACCAAAATTCAGAGTTAACTGAAAATCCAACAGTGAGCATTTCTTGCTGTATACAAAGTGTGCACGGTATGCTCACTCAGTGAGCCTCACTGTATTTAACGTGTGCATGGCCATGCTCACTGTATATAACGTGTGCATAGCCATGCACACTGTAGGTAACGAGTGCATCGCCATGCTCGCTGTAGGTAATGTGAGCATGGCCATTCTCACCGTACAAAATGTGAGCAATGCTCACTGTTAGGTACGCAGGGAGCATCTCCATGTACACGCTGCGTTCAAAAATGTGTGCAATGCTTACTGTTGGGTTTTCAGTGTTGTGGGTTTCCACTGTTGAAGTTTTAGTGAGCATCTCCATGCACACATTACATACAGTGAGCATGTCCATAAACACGTTTTATACAGTGAGCATATCACGCACACTTTATTTACAGCGTGCATGCCATGCACGCTTTACATACAGTGTGCAATGCTCACTGTTGGCTTTTCAGTGTTGCCCCCCCCCCCCCGCGCGCTATGGTCGTTGGTCATGTCATTCCTCGGTCCTACCATCCCGCGGGCACACGCCTGCTACGCCTGCTGCAGGTGCGCGGCCGGAGGCCCTGGCTGCAGTCATTGGGGTCGGCGGGCGGGGCCGCTCCATATCGTGCGGCGTTATTGAATGTGCGGGACCGACCGGCCGGCCGGCTGAGCCGAGATTGCCTCTCCGGGGCGGGACAGCGCGCTGCACCGCCCAGCCTCACCGCTCTCCGGGGCGAGACTGGAATTGCCGTCTCGCCTTGATCGATCCCGCGAAGGTGAAAAAGAGACTGCGGATGATGAAGATAGGCGGCGCGCAGCGGGCGCAAGGCGCCTGAAGTCGCGTGTCGCGCTACCGCGTTGACGTGGACTCGTGGGCAGGCGGCAGGCTCGGACTGGGCGCTAAGGTCCCGCAGTCAGGAATTTGTCTACATACAGGGGCATAGTGCGGCAAAATGCCTACATACATGCAGTGGCGAAATGCAAGAGGAGGGGCCCAGGTTGATACCTTTTCAGGAGGGCCCGGTCGGTTTGCCCGACGCTCCAACTGGGCCAGTCCGTTCCCTCTGCTTTTGGGTGGCATAGAGGACTTTCGGCTGGACCAGAGGGCCTCGCCCGTTATGTGCGCGGCGCGATACGGGTGCAGGTTCGCTTCAGTGCAGCGCAAAGCGGTCGGATCTTTTTGTGTGTGTGTGGGGGGGGGGGGGGGGGGCAATGCGTTGCAGCTGCAAACTGCCACCGCCGTCATCTGGAATGTGAATGAGATGAGATTGTGGAAAGCTGCTGCTGCTCTCCACGAATGTAACCGCGAGAACATTATCATTGTGTTTTTTTTGCTATTTATTTCACAGAGCACATTGCCTTTGGGGGTTAAGTTTTATTGAAAGTGTTTTTTTTTCTTATTTTGAATTTGGGGGAAAGTATAGTACGGAAGGGATGGAGAAAGCAAGCACAGTGGGGATGATACGGGACGGGGCTGGCGGGGAGCGCCGCACGGTCCTCTCGTCAGACAAAGGACTGTCGGGGGAGGCGCAGCGCGCGCGGCGCCGCCTGAACTTGAGCAAGGAGGAGGAAAAGAAGAATGAATATAGAAAGAATAAAAGAGAGAGAGAGAGAGAGCACGAGGAAGAGAGAGTGGCGGACGGAGACCGCGCTATGGTTGGGAGGCAGGGGTGCGCATAAAAGGGTGGACAAAGTGGAGGAATAAAAGGGTCCGATATTCGCTCGAAATAAAGCCCTGCCACGCATAATAGAGTGTCGGGCGAGCCGCCCTTTTCCAAAACAGCGGCGCGCTCCGCCGCCAGAAGGCGACCCTTTTTTTTGGCGTCGTGTTCACGTCATAGCTAACAAGAAATAGTTTGGCGACTAACGGGAGCGGGAATGAATATACTTTCCATTGAAAATATTAAGAAGAATTATTACCTTATTCCGTAAATGAGTTATTCATTCTTTTTAACGCAGATTTACAAGTGCGATATGTCTTAACGAACAGAGTGTAACAGACGCCACAGTGTCGCAGTACTGCAGACTCGATTGGGTCTCAGGAGCCTAACGCGACAAGGAACACTAGCGTTCGGTCACTTAAATCACTGAGGAGGCAAATTAATTCCAACAAAGTGCACAATGCACTTTGCACTTTTTTTATATATATTTTTTTTAATTCAATTTTTTGTCTTTATTTTGGTAGTGGCCGTAATAAAAGTTCCCGGGCGGGAGGTGGGGAGGGGAGGGGCATCCGGTGCATGCCTCGGAGACGTGGAGAGGGATACAGAGCGCCCCGCAAACCCAAGGAGAGACCGGTCCGGACGCATCGGTTCATAAAAGAAAAGGGTACCACCGGATCGGCAGACAAACACTCACAACTTGGTAGGAAAGGACAAACACGCGCCGAATCACACCTCTCTCCCCCGTCTCTCCCGTCTCTCCCGCCCCTTTGTGTCTGCTCTCCCCCTGACCCCCTTTTGCTGGCTACCCCCGAGTTTGCTCTATAGCGTCCCCTCCCCCAGAACCCTCTCCTACTTTCCTATATGTTTTTTTCCCCCTCGTGGGTGGTCGCACGCTGTTTCGATTCATTCGAGTAATCTCCATGTCGTGCCCTGTACCCCTCTGTTTTTTCTCCTCCTCCCCACCCCCCTCTCCTTCTCCTCGTCTCCCTCTCCAAACCGCACCTGAGACACGAGCAACACACACACACTGTTGCGCAACAATCGTGCGCGCCACCGCTCCTCGCCGATCGCATACGTTTTCCGCCACGACAGCCATAATTTATGACACAACTGCGTCGACAACACTCCGGCCCCGGGCGCGCGGCGTCTCTTTCTGGCCCCCTTGTGTCTCTCCCGCCGCCCCTCTCCCCTCTCTCTCCCCCCTGTAGTCCCTGCGGCGGTGACTGCAGCCCAACCCTCCGGGCGCCGCCCCGGCACCGCCTCACCGCCGCTAAGCCCGCTTGGGTTAGGCGATTCAGAATGTATGCTGACGCGCCGCGCCGTGTGGCGTGGCTTGGCGTGGCGTGGCGTGGCTCAAGGGTTGGGCGGCCGTGGCGCCCGCTCGCCCGAATATCAAATATCACGTGGATGTCAGCTTGGCCTCGCGTAAGGCATGTAAACAATTCATACAAACGGATACATATTTACATTCCGCAGTTTCAATAACGCGGGGGAGTGGCGCGGGCGGAGGACGCGATGACTACACACACGCTCTCCTCTGGGCGCGCCCCGGGCGGTCCGCCGGAGCCTGGACGCCTGCAAAGACGTCTCTCACGGCGGCTTGATTCTGCTCCTGTCCCTCATGTAGGCGCTGTTGGCTGTGCCAGGGTGCCAGGCGCGTTTTAAAGGGGTCTGAGGGGAGGGGTAATCACTCCGTGGTCTCTAGACAGCCGCCTGAAAGGTAGGCAAATTGTGTTACAAAACCCCTGTATGTATGCAACCTGAAGCGCCCTCTCTGTCGGTCGGACCTTGAAACGCCCCTGCAGGGTACGGAGTGGGACGCGCCTCTTGTCTCCAAGTGCGTCGCCGTGTATGCGGCTGTCGGCTAGGGGTCCTTATTTATAAAAATATCAGTGTCGGAACAAAATCATTTTAAAATATCAGAAAAAAAATAGAAAAAAAAACAAGAAAATTTTAGAAAACATCAAGAAAAAATAAGAAAAGTCAAGTAAAAAAGAAAGGGAAAAAAATCGGGAAAAAATCAAAAAAAAAAATCAGTAAAGCTTAAAGTTAATCTCGAAAAACTAGAAAAATCGGAATGATTTTGTAGAAGGACCCATCGGTTGTCGGTCCTGACGTAAAACCGCTGTCCGAAAACAGTGACGTATAATGTCTCCCATACTAATACACGCTCAGTTTAACTCATGATAATACATAAACCTCATACGAGAAGTATTGCGGCCCTTGTCTGTGCGCTGGGAAAAAATCCCCAGAACGTTTAAGCCGGGCGTGAGCCGGGCCCGGACACTTTTCGGACAATGAGTCTGTCTCCGGCGAGAGGCGGTGGCCGACCGGGCCGGGGCCGCTCCAGGCATTTCTTTCTCCCTCCTCTCCCGCATCTACACGTCCTCTCTTTCTCTCTCTCTGTCTCTCTCTTTCTCTCCCGCTCTCTCCCGCGGCATAGCCCTCGCTCTCACTCGGAGCATTAAGAGTGTAACCGTGTGGCGGTTTTATTTTTTCCGGCCCTCCTTTAACGAGCGAGTCGCCTGGAAAGAAGTGAGCCACGTGAAGGCTTCTACTGCTGCTGCTGCTACTACTACTACTCTTGCTACCACCGGCCGTTTGGTGCGAGGGCCGCGGGCCGGGGCGGGGAGTGGCGGCGGGGGCAGGGGGGCAGTACGACATTTGTCACTCTGTCACACCCAGCTCTGCCCCTCCTCTCCCCATGCCCTCCGGCCTGGACCCCCTCCCCCCCCTTCCTCTCTCTCTCTCTCTCTCTCTCTCTCTCTCTCTCTCTCTCTCTCTCTCTCTCCCCGTTATATATGGCTGGGATTAAAGGAGTGCAGCAGCCGGACTTAACTAACAAATTGGCGGCGGGCGTCTTCGAGTCGCCTCTTTGTCATAAGGCAGCCTCGCCAGCAGTGCCTCCTGATTTTTAAACTGTCTCTATCATTCTTCTCTGCTGCAGCCTGGTCCGCCCTCCTGACTCCACCATACTCCCCTGCTTCTCGACATCGTTGTGTATGCCCTCCAGCTCGACGGAGCACAAAGCGTGGTCTCACTCCCACTCTTTCACTCTCTCTTTCTCTCTCTCTCTCTCTCTCTCTCTCTCTCTCTCTCTCTCTCTCTCTCTCTCCCTCTCTCTCTCTCTCTCTAGCTCTCCCTCTCCCTCTCTCACTCACTCACTCTCTCTGTCTCTGTCTCTCCCTCTCTCTGTATCTCCCTCTCTCTCTGTCTCCATCTCCCTGTATCTCCCTCTCTCTTCTCCGCATCGTCCGCAAAATTAGCTGCGATCTGCGGAACGTTCGTCCATCCTGGAATCGCCCTGTCGCCGTGGTAACGCCACTTTTTTTTCCTCCTGTTTCCTCTTCTTCGTTTCGTTTTCTCGGAATGACCCCCCTGTGCTGCTCCTGACTCCTGTGGCCCTTTAAAAATGCAGCAGGGCGACTAGGCAAGAGGGGGGAAAGCGGCTTTTTCGCACACTGACTACCCCCGCTATAACGTTCGTCTCTTCTCTGTCTCCTACCCCTCTTTTGGGCCTTTATCTCTTCCCCACTTCCCTCTCCGCCGCATCTCTATGTCTCTCTCCTCCTACCCCCTGCCCTCCCCCCTCTTTCCGACCGTCGCATACATTCTGCCGTTAGGTTGCTCCTTGCAAGTAAGTTCGCATCTCTCCTCCCCCAAACAGTCCATGAACCGTGCGTTACCCCCTGGTGCCGACTGCGCGCCCTGACGGCAGTACACTCGGAACAGTTTGCTGCGTGGCGCCAGTAACTGCGGTGCACAACCCGAGGGGTCCACCACTTCGTTACTCGTGTGTACACAAAGAAAATTACTCGCGCCCGATCCAATATTACTTCGGCATTACTCACCAATACTCGCCATTACTCACCCATGCTCTCAATCTTTTTTGCAAATTACTCGCAAAATACTAGCCAATACTCGCTCATGCTCACCAATACTCGCCAAAACTCGCCAAAACTCGCCTAAACTCGCCAATATACTCACGAATACTGGGCAGTATTTGCTAATACTAGCCTTTACTCAAAATACTCATGTGCTTACACTACTTGAGGGAGTGGGGGACCCCCAGGTCCAACATCTTTGTGCGGCCTAGTGCAGGGCAGATTTTAGTTTTACTCTCCTGCCCCCTTTCTCCGACGAGAATGAGCAGCCTTTTGAATCAACTCATGCCTTCACCAACCTTTCTCTTAGTCGACAAAGGTTATATTCCTTAAGCAAAAGTTGTGTACAAAAAGGAATTTTTTAAAAGAAAAACACTTCCCGGACGCGTTTTTCTGCTCTCAGCATGCATGTGTGTGTGCCGCGAGTGTGCGTTCAGAGCGAGGCTAGTTTGTTTGCTCTCCCGCCGACTGCCTAATATTTTCTCTGGCAAGAGCTTCGGTGGTTTCGGTATCGACTCTCGGGGTATGGGCCGTCGCACCTTGCGCCCCTTCTTCCTGCTCTGCTGCGGCAGGAGGAGTGTCTTTATGCTCTCCCTTACAACCTTTACCACGTGTTACTTTATCGCCTGCACCCCCCCCCCCCCCTTTTTCTCTCCTGGACCTTTCCCCACACCGCACACGACGGCTTAAAAAGATACAGCGGGATAATAAACGGCGGGGCCGTCTCCTCCTCCTCTCTAACAGTCAGTGTCCAGCCCCCTCCTCCACCCCCCAATCTCTCCTCTCCATCCTTCATTTGCAACCCCCTATCCCCACGCCAGGCCGATACAATACGGCGGCATCCCGCCCCGCCGCTGCTGCAGACAACATTTATTATTTTTTTCCACCCCACTCTACTTCGATCGCCTTTTCTTTTCTCGTTGTTTGCAGGCGGTGCTCTTTTTCTTTATCTTGAAACTACTCGGAATTTTCTATATAATCCTGAAAAAAAAAAAGAGGGCGGGGTTGCGCGCTGAGAGCGATGTCTTTTAAAGAGGGCATCGGGTTGAGAGTAGTTTGGGGGAAGTGTGTGTGTGTCGGTCCCTCCCACATCCGCCGCCTCTGTGTGAGTGTGTCTGTGTGTGTGCCGAAGGCCCCAAAACGTCCTGCCCGGAGCCGGAGCCCGACGCGTGGGAAAGGTGGAATGTTTGGAAAACATGGCAAGGCGTATACACAAGCGGGCTGTCGGCTCGGTATACAGTACTCGCTCCGAGAAGTACTCGCGATTTGTTGTTGTTTCTTTTGGGGAAGGGGTATTTTGCATCTATGGCCTTCGGCAGTACTTAACGCGTCGCTCCTGCGGCATATGCTTCAACCATCCATCCATCCGTTCACCCATCCACACTGGAAAAACAAAGGTGCTATAGCACCCTTTTTGGGGTGCTATTGAATTTTTTGGGGTGTTACTGCACTATTGACTTTGTAAAGGCACGATTAGGGCCAAAAATAGCACCTTTGGGAGGCGATAGCGCCTGTCTAAAGGCACTATTTCACTAACGCCTTTAAAAGGCATTAGATAGCACCTTTGTTTTTCCAGTGACCCATCCAATATTCACCCACCGATCCACACACCGATCCACCCACCTATACACCAGTATATCCATCCATCCATCCATCCATCCATCCATCCATCCATCCATCCATCCATCCATCCGTCCGTCCGTCCATCTATCCATCCATCCATCCATCCATCCATCCATCCATCCATCCATCCATCCATCCATCCATCCATCTGTTCGCCTATCCACCGACACTGTGTCATCATCATCTCTGTCCGAGTCAATATCGGTTCGGATTTCGCCGGTGCCTCCGAGTCCCTTGCCGCCTGCTGCGGCCCCTTTGCCTCTCCCCTGTGCAGGTACGGTGGGCGGGGCGGGGCGGGGCGGGGCGGGGCGGGGTGGGGCGGGGCGGGCGGTGGGCTCACATTCCATGGCACCGAGAGCGAGGGAGACGGAGAGAGACGGCGCGTAGCGGGAAGGGGTAAGATCACTTAAGACGTGCTCCTCGGCGCTGTGACGTTGGCGGTGAGGACCCTAAACCAACAAACCCCTCTGTGCCTCCCCCTCTCCCCTCTGTCACTTCTCGAACATGATTCCTCCTCCTCCTTCTCTCTCTCCCTCTTTCTTTCTCACTCTCTCTTTCTCACTCTCTCGCTCGTTGCCGGAAGCTTCCGTCTGTCTGCTGGGTTTGGCAGCGGGGCGGGAGGGAGGGGGGGGGGTAGCAGGAGTTGACCTCCTCTGGTCTTCCCCGCTTCTGCCGCTGCTGGATTTATTATTTCTCGTCTAGACACCCCCGCCCTCCGCTCTTTTCCTCGTTCCCGGCCCCGCCCAAGTGCTAAACGTCGGGAAGCACTTTATTGGTGCCTCCATTGTAGTCATCCATTTTTTTTTCTGTCTCCGACGTTTTTCAAACGATATAAGGTACCGGGCCAACCTCCATCATTCCGACTCACTTATTTCGACGGAAATAGCTCTTTGCAGAACGACCACGGCCGCGGAGAGCAGGAGGGAGAAAAGGTCGCCGTGATGGAAAGATCTAGGTGCAGTCTGATTGTTCGTGTAGTGAAAAAATTGGCACAGAAAAAAGGGCGATGTCGATTGGAGCTTGAAGGAGCACCCACAAGCATAATCAGTCCAGTACTTTTATCATCGTAAGCGTGTTGAGGTTGTATTAGTATGTTTACGAGGCGAAGAGGCGTCTCCCCCCGGGTTCCCACAGTCGCGCTGGGTGCTTTCGGGCTTCCATCTCGCTCCGACTGTGGAAGTAGACTAAAGTTTTGCGGCTTGGTTGTGAGGACTGCCCTTTTCACTGGATCTCTCTACGCGCGGAAGTGTTAAAATGGCTCTGGGAAACACACTCGAAGGGGTGATTTTTGATTTGTGGCCCCCGCCGCGGGTGTGGCTTGGTGCCCGTTTGGCGCAGCAAAACGGAGATCTATGAAAAACGTTGAATAATTTCGAGTGTGCTCCGGTATTAATTCGTCGCGCGGGCAAAACAGCAAATGTGAATTGCACCCCAAAAACATGCGTGTTTTTTCCTGTGTGTGTATGTTTAAATCCTTATGGCATTTGTTATTTTATTTTTGTTGTCATCTCCGAACGACCGGTCGACCCCCCTACAAGGCTCCGGTGGCCGTTTTGTTATGGGGCAGTAAATAGGGATCCTGCCTCTTTTAATGAGGGATGCCGCCATGATGGCGCACACTGCAACAGCCAGGGCTTGTCCGGCAGCCATTTGCACCCCACCATCTCCTCTCCCTCTCTCTTTCTCTCTAGCTCGCTTCCTACCCCCTCCCCTTCCTCTCTCTCTCTCTGCTAGCCGGCCGGACGTAAGTATGTAGTTATGTGTCATTCGCAGGAAAAAAATGGCCGGCGTAAAGGGCTTTACTCAGTAACAGTGTCGGGGCCGAGATTGCGACTATTAACACCCGCTCGCCCCATCCCCCATACCCCGAGGTGGAAAAAATTACCAGATGCTGCTAGGATATATAACAGGCAAGAGGCGCTTAGAAAACAAAAATACGAGAAAAATACAACAAATACTGAAATGCCTCACCGAGTTACACTTCCGCCTTTCTTTATTTTATGTTTAAAATGCTAGGCAAGATGTAAGGGAGGGTGGGGCTATTCCGGACGCTTTTTTTGTTTTCGCTCTGTAACCTTGTATATGCTACTGAGGTCTAATTTTATTACTTGAGCATGAAGTATGAACCTTTCCCTTCAAAATGAAACATATGAAAGCCAAATCGAATCAACGGTTAAGGAGGTATAGGGGCGTAACTGTAGCCCGGCATGTGTCCGGAATTGCCCCATGGCCGGGGTATTTCCGGACAACCTGTGGGGCAATTCCGGACGACCTAAATTTTCTAAACCGCTCGACTTCCGCTTCATTTGTTTAGATGAGAGGCATGTTTAAAGAAGGCGTAAAAGGATATGTGCTGAAAACTACACTATTGGTTTGTTACTTACAGCGATTTGATAAGGAATACTCACTATTTATACCGTTAAATTCACACCGTTGCCTTAAATTGACTTTTTATCTTGGATAAAATGCTACTTCTAGCTCGTTCTTCATTCTCCTGGACAGTTGAGATGTATGTTAACAATTTTTAACCCACCACATGAGCATAAAGGCGAAAATTCAAGAAAACACCACTAATTGTCCGGATTTACCCCGAAAGTAGTAAGAACCTTCAAAGCCTAATTGTACGAAAACGACGAGCCATACGACCACTCTCGAAACGCCTAAGTAAAGTCTAAGGACCATATAATATGATAAAATTTTAGTCATGGGACTGTCATTGATGTTTAGGAACGATATGTACATGGAAATACGAAGTAGAGATGTAGCTTTTGCCCTTTTTGGGTGGAACTCAAACTTCGTGTAGCGACCGCAGCCAAATGGCTTGACCTTGCGCCTTGGCGGTTTGGGATTCTTATTTTGAACGGATTATCATCATCTGTTAGAAGGACTTTTGAGCTACCTTCACTGTAACCATGTGAAACTCAAAGTGTCCGGAATTACCCCGTGTCCGGATTAGCCCCACTCTCCCTTATATTTTTACTAGGGATCCCTTCAGGATCGCCTGCCTATTGCTCGTACTCGTGATCGCTGCAGCCACTAGCGTCCAACCTATTCACACCAAATTTTAATTTAAAAAAAAAAAAAAAAAAAAAAAAAAACTGATATATACACATTTTTTAAGTTGTTTGACACTGAAAAATATGTTCGTAGATTTACGATTTATTATGTAAATTACGACTTACGAAAAATGTTGTCAATTTACTACAGCACATTCTTGCCTGTAATTGAATTTCAAGTCGATACGTACTGTTTGTAATTTTACGATAAGTGATCGTCATTTTACAATGCCACTTCGTGGAAAATTTTCCCGTAAACCTACGACACTTTTTCACAGGACGTAAGTTTTGATGGCGAGGCACGTGATCTTTGCACTCATTCTCTTTTCGAGCGACTCGACCGTGCTGCAGGAGGGCTGTGCTGCTGGGCGTTGCTGTCGGGGCGTGGCGGGGCGTGGCGTGGTGCGTGGCGGGGCGGGCCGGCTGACACCGACCCGCCAAACTAATGCCCACGGTCCATCCATATTTTATCCCGAGCGTTTGGCCCTCCTGGCTGGGCCGCTGCTTCAGCCCGGGCCCGGGCCCGGCCCGGGACTTTGAGGAATTAATATTTGCGAGCGGCAGCGAGCAGTTGATCGCCTTTGAATAATTTGCCGGATAAGGACTCTCGCTCAAATCCCGCACCGTCGTCACGAGAACGACTATCTGTCCGCACCCAGCAGGGCCGGGCCAGGGCCGCCCCCGCGCCGCGCACCAGCCGCACTGCGGTAGCAGCCAAGTTTGCACGGCTTGTATCGCGGAATACTAATGTTACACGGCGGCGGCCTCTACATTTCGCGTGCATAATGTAGTCGCTCGCCTTGCTCACTCATGCTCGCACCGAGCTGGGCGCGGAGCAGTAATTGAACCATTTACGCGTCGAACCGTCTCGCGAGCAAGTGCCCCTCTCTTCCCCGCAGCGCTCGTTGAACACAACGACACTCTTTCTGCTGTGCTGGCCGCCCGCGCCCACCCGCATACCGGCGCGGCGGCATGTGCAAGCGCAAGCACGACTACTAATATGCTCGCGCAAAATTTCAAAACACCATCGCGCACGGCTGTGGACACAGCTGTGCTCCCTTTCATCACCACCGCGACCATTCTCCCCCCTCTCTTCCTCTCTCTCTCTCTCTCTCTCTCTCTCTCTCTCTCTCTCTCTCTCTCTCTCTCTCTCCCTCTCTCTCTCCCCCTCTCTCTCTCACATACACACACACATACACACGCGCGCGCACAAAAGCACGCCGTTTTTCATGTTTTCGCAGGCGGAGTGGCCGCGTGGGTTTGAGCTGGCCGGGCCGGCCGGGTCAGCTTGCCTCCCGCCCGGGGCCTAAAAGCAGTAGCCATCGGCTGGACCCATGGCGTCAAACACTGCACGCTATGGAGGACAACTAAACAAACATTTGCTCAATCGATTCGGTCCGAGGCGGAGCGCGGCGTGGCGCGGCGTGGCGTGGGCGAACAGCCTGCCACTATACTCTCTCTCTGTGGTCCGGAGACTCGCTCTCCTGTCCCAATGGTGGCTCCCGCCCAACCGCCCCCCGCCCGTAGCCCTCGCCCCCCCCCTACAGGCTCGATCTCTGTGGTCACCCAGGCGGGCGGTGGCTGGTCGTACAGGGGGAAGGGTTAATTTCGAATCCTTGATGCACCGGGTGGCTTTGTGGGCAGTGGCGAGTCCCGGAGGACAAAGCAAAGCGGTTGCAGAGTCATTACCAGGGATGAGTTGGTGCAAGGGGCTTCTAATTTTGCTCTCTCAGTCCACCAAAGGCACTAAGCTTCTATTTAAAATCACTACTTCCTATAATTTCCAAACGTTTCTCAGCTATATATTATTATTATTATTATTATTATTATTATTATTATTATTATTATTATTATTATTATTATTATTATTATTATTATTACTAGGGGTTTAGGCGAGATCGAGAGTAAAAGCAGATGCTACCTTTGGTATCATCTGTTAAAAATACGTCACAAGGGGGGGAGGGGGAGGGGGTTCGTCCGGATGTGACGAGATGTGACTGTCGAAAATGGCCAAACAACGCGTGACGTTATTTATGCACGGCCACTAAGTGTTTAAATCCTCATTTGCACTTTTTCTTGGCCTAGGGTGTACAAGGCTGCGGAAGTGTGCAATTGAGGATTTAAACACTTTTAAGTGCATAACTATCGATTTGCACACTTGCAAGTGCACAAAAGTGAGTTGCACACTTACAAGAGTTAAAATGAAAATTGCACACTTTTAAGTGTGAAAGGTTTAAACACTTAATTCAACAGTGTGCCCTTGGTGCTAAACAAGAAGCCCGTTGCTATTTGCGCCCGTGTTGCTATTTCTACCCGTGCTGCAAGCCCGGCCCGTATGGTGGCGCTCAGGTTGTTTACCTTCCGGAAACTGCAGTCCTTGAGCCACGGGGTGGGGCCGCTGTTCACAGGCTAAGAGCCTAAGTGCTGGTAAAATGTTTTCTTTTGTGGTCGGCTCAAAACTGCTAATAGCGTTATGAAAAATAAAGCCCAACTGTACTTGTCTTTTGGACGTGGAAAAGAGGGGAGCAATTCAGGCTGCAGTCTGAGGGTGGGGAGGGAGTTCATAGCAGGACGGCGAGGCCGTAGGGAGAAAATGTGCATTCCACCGCGTGCAATGGGGTGAAGACAGCATCAAATTTTGTCGGAATAGCTGCCGTGCCTTTTTTGCGCGCCAGCGTCTTTTCATTATTTTTATTTTTTTGTGGAATTTGTGAAAACAGGGTGGGGCGTGCAGGCTCATATTGTATGTAGTACACGCCCCGCCTCGCCAATCTATTGCCTGTCAATAAACTTATGGGGAGCCTTTATACACCGTCGGCGGAGAGAGAGAGAGAGAGAGAGAGAGAGAGAGAGAGAGAGAGAGAGAGAGAGAGAGAGAGAGAGAGAGAGAGAGAGAGAGAGAGAGAGAGAGAGAGTAGAAACTAAGGGGATTGGGTCGGAGATATGTGGAATTCCCAGCAGACTCAGAACCAAACATTCCTATCAGAGGGGATTTTTGCTGGGCCCCTGCTTGTCTGCCCCCCCCCCCCCTCCCCCGCTCCGCCCGCCTCATGGCAGCACAATCAGACGTAACCATAGTGTTGGCCGTGCTTGGCACCGCAGCTGCATGGACCGCAGCCGTAGGGTGTCTTCTCCCCGCCCCCTTCCATGAGTGTAGTTGGCTGGACTGCAGGATCGAGGCCACTACTGGTCCGACCACGTCGGGGCCCAAAGTTTTCCCCCCGATGTCGTGCAGAAGGCTTTTGGGGCGCATGACGTATCAAAGCGCTGCCTCTTTCATGTGACTCTTATCTTTCATGAGATCAAACGTTATCCGCGAGACCCCTCCCCGCACGCCGCCTGAGCCGCCTTGGGCTCGCGACTGTACGATCAAATAATAACTCGACGATCGTCGACAGAGCCGTGGTGGTGGCCGTGTGTCTCCCCACCTCCCTGCTCCCCCCCTTTTCAATCTGTACACAGACTCTCCCCCCCCCCTTTCCTCCCTCCCGCTGCACGGCGGTAGCGGCGCGACGCTCCGACGGCCACCAGCAGCTAAGACTGCTCTGGGGCGTTCCAGGGGCGTGCAGTGGCGGGGGGGGGCGGGGGGGGCACCGTCCGGGGCGGTCCGCCACCGCCACCGTCAACGGGAGCGGCAGGCAGAACGGCCTTATTGCATTATTACCCTCTCATCTTGCATGCGTGTCAGGTCTCCCTTTCCTCCCGCTTCTCTCTCTCTCTCTCTCTCTCTCTCTCTCTCTCTCTCTCTCCCTCCCTCCCTCTCTCTCTCTCTCTCTCTCTCTCTCTCTCTCTCTCTCTAAGTCTAACCATGCCGAGCTGGTTGCCGTACTCGCCCACTCACCCTCCCTCTCTTCCCTTGAAAGCCTCTTCACCCGTACACTTTCATTTTCTTCCCCCGCCTTCTTATACCCACCCACACGCACGACTTTTTCCATTTTCCGCCCGACGCCCAGCGTTACGCACATGTTGTGTCAGTGCGGCCAACAGAATATTATCCCTTGCCTCTCCGAACCAAAACACTGTCTCGTTGCAATTTCCCATATGTGTGACTGTCAGTTGCCATTAGCAGGAAATTGTTGACCTGCTAGCTCCCACCCCTACGAGCTGTCGTTCCTGCTGGTTCGGTCCACCTGACTGTTGACGATGTGTCATGGCGTGTACTGGGGACAGGGACTTGTGAGTGAGGACAGGGGAGAGAGAGGGGGGGGGGGAGAGGTGGGGGGTCCGGGAGAGTTCGGGAAAGCTTCGTGTATACGCACGATTCGTGTGTGCGAGTTATTTCTGGGCCGGTTGGACTCCCTGCAGCGATATTTATGCGGGCTACGTGTTTTGCTTGCACTATGGGTCGCGCGCCTGCGCGCCTTGCGCCGTTCGCATTCTACAGGAAGGAAAGGAGAGAGGGGAAGGCAAGCAAGGAGCATACTGGGTATCTTTTCTATGGTTTTTTCTCTCTCTCCCCCCCTCCCCCACCCCTTCGGTCCAAGGAATTCTCCCGCCTTTCGGCCTCGCAGCCGATGCTGCTGCTCTTCAAATCGCTGCCGCTGCTTCCACCCAGTTTGAATAATGCCGGTAGAGTGCGCGCGTGCTCCCTCATTTATTTCCACTTCCGGTATAAAGGCTTAACGGGGCGATGGCGGGGCGCCGGTTGGGGCAGGGGCAGGGGGCGCGCGCCGGTCTCTGCTGCTTAGCCAATCGCATGGCTCATGCCCCTTTGCCTCGCCATCAGATTGCAATGAGTATGTACGCTACGCGTACGCGTCTGCCCTCACCCAGGAAAATTCAAAGTTGCATAGTTATCTCAGGGACAGCCAGAAAATCGTGATTAAAGAATGCAATTGGGGTCTTTCATATTCCGGTCAGCACTATCGTAATAGTACCGTCTCAGTTATTGTTTTATGGTTGTCGTATTGAGCGTATCTTGCGATGGCTGCCGCAACTCTCCATTTGTCCGGGTGCTGCCTGCGGAGAAGTGGCGTCGAATACTTCATCAGCAAAGTTCAATGCAGCCTACTCTGCAAATCCAAGTGACGAACTGTTCGACAGTTATAAGTGGCGAACTAAAAAGTTCTGCAGTTGCAAGTGCACCTTTCTGACTAAGATGGAAAATATTTTTTCCGAGGACACCATCATCTTCGTCTTGAAATTCTCTTTCAAACGAGTATATGGTTGATAGGGTTGCGGCTTAAATTGAAACGGGTACGCAAAAGAATACGAATTCCCAAAATTTCATTTAAGGACTAGTAGCCGTTTCAATTTAAGCCGCAACCCTATCAACCATATACTCGTTTGAAAGAGAATTTCAAGACGAAGATGATGGTGTCCTCGGAAAAAATATTTTCCATCTTAGTCAGAAAGGTGCACTTGCAACTGCAGAACTTTTTAGTTCGCCACTTATAACTGTCGAACAGTTCGTCACTTGGATTTGCAGAGTACGCTGCTCCGCCAATGCCACACGGTAAAAATAAAATATTGCTTTTTTTTTCTTTTTAGAGAGAGAGAGAAAAAGGCGCAACAACTTGGAGAACCTTCCTCATTTTGTGGAAATATTTTCTGATGTTGCGGAAATTACTTAAAAATTGAGGGAATTACCCTCAAGTTTTAAGGGAAAATTCCTTGCATTTTGAGATTTCCTCTTTTTCCCCCCTTTTTTAAAGCAAAATAAATATCAAACATTGTTTTCACCGAGGGAACGTTCTAAAAATTCCAAAATTCAACGATTTGTCCAAATAGATGACCGCTTCCTCGTTAGAGGTCGCGGTTGTACCGTTGTGGCTGCGGCCGCCGCACGGGCTCGCGCTGGACGGCCAGCTGCGGATTAAATCCAGCAGTTGGCTCTGCTGTCGATCACGTTGCCGAGTGGTTCAGAGCATCGCTCTTTCACCTCCGTCCTTGTCGCACTCATGGGGCGCTCGCACACCCGCCACAGGACGACGCCGTAGGCGCGACAAGGACGGAGGTTCGAGAGCGACCCTCTGAATCAGTCGGCAGGCCCACCCCTCCGGCTTCGCCCGCTTAGGTCCACGCACGCTCGCAGCCAACTCTTGTACAGAATGTGTGCGTTAACCACGCCGCCCCCTCACCCCCTCGCCTGGATTGGGGGGGGGGGAGCCGTGGGTCCCCCTTTCCCGCCCCCCTTGAACGAACAGAGCTGCTCTCCCGGCCGCTCCCTTCCATCCTTTTGTTTCGACTCGTTAATTAACAGCAGATCTAATTACCAACGACGTACAGGTACATAATTAAAGACAGAACGACGGGAATCCGGCGATTTTTACACAACAGTGCGAAGGCGAAACGGGAGGGCGGGCGGGAGCCCTGCTTGTATGCCCGCGGCGTGTAGCGCCGCGCTGTATCCTGCCTTGCCTTATCCTGGACTGTGGCTGGGGGCGGGGAAGTGGGGGAGGAGGTGATTTGGGGGGCGGCGCTCGGTCAGGCTTTCCCTTTCTCCCCTCGCCTGGCCTTCAAATATCAATCCATCGACTTCAGCATCACACGAGCAGCCTCAATAACGGAGCCGGCCCGCCAGAATGTACCCATCTAGAACACATTAATATAGCCTGATCGAAACGGGCCGATCTCAAAATCTTCCGCTATACACGCACAAAGGAGGGCCCTACCTCGAAGCGGCCTTCACGAGCACCGGACCCCAATCCAACCAACGCGACCACCGCTCTATATGCACCCAATCATGCCCCAACACCACTCCCATTCACTAACCACATCCCTCTCACGCACCACCTCAAACCTAAGAGTTATGCTGTTGCCCCTATCCCTGATAGCCTCCAATCCCTGTTATGAATATTGTCCCCATTCGTAATCCGACCTTAGGCCCACACCTCTCAATATGATATGCCAACACATCCACTAGTGGGCCTATGTTATCCCCAATATGCCATTTAGATCCCCTCAACCCTGACCTCTCTATTTCCCCATAAAGTGTAGCCACCCCCACCCAACAAGTTGCACAACGAAACAATATGCGCCCCCGCAATTCGCCCCACCCTAGAATAACAATAACCTAGCACCACTTATCACTGCTAATTGCACCCCCCATCCACCTCACCTGTACTACCAGTACCGGGATAAAATTAGCCAATATAGAATGAATCGCCCCTAAAAACCTTCGCCTTTGAACAGGGAGCACATCATTTCAGTAAAGCGCCCCAACGCCGCCTAAGTTATGCCAATTGTTCCTGCCTTATGTATGCCCCGTTTGACATCACCTAACTACATTTGCCCCTAACTCCTCAACCGGTGCTATCAAGCCAAAATCCGTTAACGTCCATTTTGTCTATGTGGCCCCCGGCCCACCCCCTCAATAAAATTAGGGCTGAAGACCTTGGTGCCCTTGATAAATAATCCCTTGTGCCACCATAAACATAGGCCCCATACCGTATATAGAGGAATGCCCTCCCACCTCACAAAATATATGCCCAACCTCCATCGTTTGGTTGAGCTGCCAATTGCCAAAAATTGTTATAACACGTCATCACTCGAACTCATTCGTACAAACAAACGCACTCCTCAGCCTAATGCCCCATTAATCTTGACACCCAATACCTTCTACAACAGCCCTTGCAAACTCAATCTTATAACCCTACCTTATAGAACTACCACCATTTAGAGTGTTTATTAATGCCCCTAACACCTATTCTACCACCAACACCACAAGCCATTTTGTGCCACCTGCCTACCCACCACGCCTAATCTCCACAAACGTCCACCAGAAAATCGACCTTTCCTCCTAAAGTCCCATTGTCTGCTTTCCGCCTCCCAACCCATTCCGTTATAAGGACCACCAGGCAATGCCATAAAATTCCCCTTACCACCTACCAATCAAAACAACACCCCACAATGTCGCTCTCTGATGCCCCACAAGCACAACATACGGGATCCTTACATCGCCAAACCAAATAAAAAAGGAACCAATAATACCTCTGTCCCGCACCATAATCGACACCTTCTACACACAGCACTAAGACTGGGGGGTGGAAGAAAGCCCCTTGTGCCCAACCCTATACCTAAATAATGAGCTAACGCAATCCAACACAGAACCGTAACTAGTCCTTATAAGTGGTAGAATAGTTTATAATACAAACCGAACGTTTGACGCTTGCCTAACCGATCACCGATTGCCTGTACCTCGAAGGAAATGGATAATTCGCCTTCACGCGTGACCCCAGGAAAAGCCCCAACCCTCGACCCTATAAACACTCCTTCGCCCCTCGCCGTAAACCATCGGCTGGTTATCGAAAGCCAGCAACTGTACGTGCACCGCGCGTCGGCCCCCCCAAAGCTATCCAAGAGCTGAAAACCACGAACTCTCACCCGTAGCCCCTAATGGTTGCCCCTAACCGCTAAGACTCTGTAGTCTATAACCTTTAGCCTCCGTGCACGAGCCTGCTATCGACTTGCCGCGCTGCGCCAGAAACCACGCAGGCCGACGTCCGCACGCCCCCTCCCGACCCAGCGCCCCGATCAAGCCTCTACGGAGCATTCCCCACCTCGGCCCCTAACCGCAGCCAACACTAAAAGTTTGCCTACACAATGGTTCTACCTCATGAATGGGATCCAGGCATGGCGCCCCGCGCAGGTTCCCCGCCACCCCCCGTCCAGCCACGGAAACCGCCCAACCCACCACGCACGCAACCGCCAACAGCAACCGCCTATACCGCGCTTATAATCGGACGCACGGACAACCGCCTAGATGCATAGGAACGAGCGTCAACGGCGGACGCCCTTTAAATACCGTCCATGCGAAAAATCCCGCAACACAAGCGGCACCCGCCCAACAGTCCGACCTCCGTGAAAGTGTCGTTCACTGCCACCCGCCAGAACGGGTATTCCCGCCGCCTAGATGCGTACACTCGACCTTCAGCCCCGCCTTACGATCGCTGAGCCCCGCCCACGGCTCTCGCGCCCGCGCACCGCCCCTCCAGCACATACGCCCCCCCCAAACCGCCTTTATTATGAGAATGGAAATTCAGATGCCGCACCAGCGATAAATGCAACACCCCTCCCGTATGTATATGGAATTGTATGTCCCTCGGCATGTTATGGAAACTGTTGGCCGCAAAAAAAAAGGAGTGTTCCAGGGCCTGCCTCTCAATCATTGTCATCTTGAGACTTGAAAATGGGTAATTGACGTAGTCCAGGGGTAGCATAACAGCATAAAAGGTAGGCGACATATTAAAGGATGGCGCGACGTGGCTAAGGTGGACACGTCCTCCAACCTACTCTTGGCAAAAACTAAAAACAGCCAGATTACTGTTACATAATATCACGTGGCAATTAACACGGTAGAAATTTCTAAAAAATATTTGTATATCTACATCGGCATTCGGATGTTACAAGAGATGAAGGTTACAATCACAACCAATACTCTCGAATATCACATAAAATTCCAACCGTGTTAACGTAAATCCACAAACACAATCTTTCTTATTCAAAATCGACGACACCCCATTTCACTCTTAACGAAATACCTCAACATCACGTATTAACAACAGACAGAACCGTGGTAAAACACACAACACAATTCAAGTTCGCGCGGGACTATTTTGAACTATTCGATTAAATCAGGAGATACAAGTAAACCAACGAACTCAATGCGAAAATATACAATAACCCAATCACGCCCCGGAAAATACCCCACACCCAAACGGATAAAACCAACTCATTCAACCCGCACAAAAACCTACGATCATATCAAAAAGATAGTGTTTCATATTCCGTCATTGCAAACCAGAATTCAAACAAAGAATGTTGTCAACAATCGGCAGAGAAGGGAGCATACTCAAACCCCGGCAGACCCGCAACACAAACCTGTACTCGAACAATAACAGCAAAGCGTCATATTGACGCGTCTAAATGAAATTCAATATAAGCAAAGTGTTGCAAGTGGAAAGTCCAGCCCCCAACCCACAAAATCATTCAATGCAATTAATCACAAAACCAACTCAACACCAGTGTTACTGTTCTTTATAACTATCAACAAACAGGTATAAGATTCCCCTTGGGACCTCCTTTAGACGACTCATTAATCAGCTCTAAAGATAGTCACCATTAGAAAGTCCATTTATCATCACTATTCTTAATATTCGACCCATAAAGGTACATATATGAATGTTACTCTCCGGCAACGCCCAAGTGTTTCCTCCATATCAAAACCAGGCACAGAAAATAAATGCCCCAAAACAATAGCTCAAACAACTATCACAAACTCCCCCCACGACATGTAAAATACACATAAAGGCCGAGTTTAAACGGCGACACAACACATCATACCCCAATAGCAGCAATAGTACGAACATTCATGTGCTGGGTAATACGCCTATATTTTCCAAATCCACATTAATTCCAATCCATCACGAACCAATTCTATCCAACACGTGATCAGTTTGATAAAGACCATTCTCGTGCACGCATTGGGCCATTGTACGGGAACAGTGTCTTCAGAATCCAGTACAATGAATCATTGGGTTCAGAGCTGAAGTACAAGTGGAAATCTTGCACGGCTTAACAAGTTATATTATCTATTTCTTCTCCAGACTGTATTAATCTGTATAACCTCACAAAATACGCACCCCACGTTATCTTGGGCCTGCTAAACCTTGTCCAATATGGCATGGCACAATCAAATATAAACAAAACGAACCAACCCCAATATCCTTTGTGAACCCCCGCCCGCGGGAACTAAAGAGGGACCGCCCCCAAACACCGGGGTCCCTAGATGCGAACGGGTCTCTATCCCGCCCTCCGATATCCGACCCCTCCACGAACCAACCTCTCTAAACACATCCCAAACTGTCCACCACGGGGGGGGAGGATAAAGGGGGATTATCGAGTCACCCACGGCCAGCAGAAACACGACAAAATTAAGTCAAGGGACCTCACCTCCCAACAACTGATCTAGATGGAGAGTCGAGGAATCTTACCGCCGAACTAACGCCCCCACAGCAATCAGCCGAAAACATGCGGACCGAACCACCACGACGCAGCACGTAGCCACAGACACCACCAAAACCAAAATACCCCCCAACAGGGACATAAGCCCCACCATCACCGAGAACAGGTGTTAAGAGAACCCGAACAAATCAACAACACCGTACAAGCACAAATAGTGTGACACCCACCCCCACATACCACGCCCCCCCGACCCGACCTGTAGCGGAATATTAGACAAGGTCGGGGAGCCGGCCCCCCACGATCGCAATCACGGAAGGAGTCGAACAGACGAGACAGCTAACGCAAACACACATCTAATAGCTATAATTCGTCCATCGCAACCCATCGCCACAATCATGCCACAGCCCAAGTATCCAATCCCAAGCAACAGGCACCCAAACTTACAGGTAACTAACAGAACAACTATTTCGACATAAGAAAGACAAGGTTCAACGACAGAGCAGTCCGCCAAAGAGAGGGGGAAATGTACACAACTTTCACATTTCGATTCCCAACACCAAAATAGAACGCATTACATTGGCCCACGCACAACCCACAGGCATAATCTATTCAAAAATCTACAGTACTACAGTGAAACTGACCCCAGGTACATATTACACACAACAATCTACAAATGGAGGTTAACATGAAAAATGAGAAACAAAATGGGTAGACTAAGAAGAAATTTACCCCGCCCCCAATCCCCACGCCCCGCGCAACGCCTACCACCCACCCGCCATCGCCCCGCCCCTACCAATCCCTCCCCTCCCCCCACAGCACCCCTGCGCCTCCAGCCACCACCCTACCCCCGCCGCCCCCCTCCTTCTCTCGTCAGTCACCCTGTCCCCCAAGCAGAGAGCGCTGCCAAACCAGCGTCCAGGTCGCGCAGGCCCATTATCCATGCAAATCCTTTTCATACTGGCTCCATAATCCATACATACCCGTGTAACGAAAAGACCGTCTATCCATCCCCTCGCTGGGCAACCGTTTGGCAAGCGGCTCTTTCCCAGACTCTGAAACTTGCCCACTGCTTACCCAGGACTTAGGGCAGCTAAAAACGCAATCTTATCCCCAGTAAAGTCGCTTGAAAAAGAATCGCGCAATCCCAGTCTTTTCCCTTATAAAAAAGGGCCCGCGCTGACCCAGGAGTATGTCTGGAGAAATAAATTTGGCCCGTATCCAGACTCGAGTCCTGGAACGCGCAAAAATTACCTGGAATCCCATACCAATCACATTTGCCGTGAACGCAAATGTGCCAGGCCAGGCCCAGAACGGTGAAATACTCGGCAGTTTTGCCCAGGTCCACTTCGCCACGCGCCACCTTATGTCGCCACCTGGACTACGTCATTCCCTTCTTCCAGTCACATGAGAGGCGGCATAAGGCGGGCGAGGCGGGGCGGGGCGAGGCGGGGCGGGCGGGGCGAGGCGGGGCGAGGCGGGGCGAGGCGGGGCGGGGCGGGGCGAGGAGGGGCAAGGCGGGGCGAGGCCAGGCGAGGAAGGCGCCGAGCGCGCCCCACAGCCAGGATACACGCGCGGCTACACGCGCGGCTACAAGCAGGGCTCCGCCGCCCTGTAAAATCGCGTAATCTGCTGTTAATTAACGAGTCGAAACAAAAGGATGGAAGGGAGCGGCCGGGAGAGCAGCTCTGTTCGTTCAAGGGGGGCGGGAAAGGGGGACCCACGGCTCAATCCAGGCGAGGGGGTGAGGGGGGCGGCGTGGTTAACGCACACATTCTGTACAAGAGTTGGCTGCGAGCGTGCGTGGACCTAAGCGGGCGAAGCCGGAGGGGTGGGCCTGCCGACTGATTCAGAGGGTCGCTCTCGAACCTCCGTCCTTGTCGCGCCTACGGCGTCGTCCTGTGGCGGGTGTGCGAGCGCCCCATGAGTGCGACAAGGACGGAGGTGAAAGAGCGATGCTCTGAACCACTCGGCAACGTGATCGACAGCAGAGCCAACTGCTGGATTTAATCCGCAGCTGGCCGTCCAGCGCGAGCCCGTGCGGCGGCCGCAGCCACAACGGTACAACCGCGACCTCTAACGAGGAAGCGGTCATCTATTTGGACAAATCGTTGAATTTTGGAATTTTTAGAACGTTCCCTCGGTGAAAACAATGTTTGATATTTATTTTGCTTTAAAAAAGGGGGGAAAAAGAGGAAATCTCAAAATGCAAGGAATTTTCCCTTAAAACTTGAGGGTAATTCCCTCAATTTTTAAGTAATTTCCGCAACATCAGAAAATATTTCCACAAAATGAGGAAGGTTCTCCAAGTTGTTGCGCCTTTTTCTCTCTCTCTCTCAAAAGAGCAATATTTTTATTTTTACCGTGTGGCATTGGCGGAGCAGCGTACTCTGCAAAATCCAAGTGACGAACTGTTCGACAGTTATAAGTGGCGAACTAAAAAGTTCTGCAGTTGCAAGTGCACCTTTCTGACTAAGATGGAAAATATTTTTTCCGAGGACACCATCATCTTCGTCTTGAAATTCTCTTTCAAACGAGTATATGGTTGATAGGGTTGCGGCTTAAATTGAAACGGCTACTAGTCCTTAAATGAAATTTTGGGAATTCGTATTCTTTTGCGTACCCGTTTCAATTTAAGCCGCAACCCTATCAACCATATACTCGTTTGAAAGAGAATTTCAAGACGAAGATGAATGGTGTCCTCGGAAAAAATATTTTCCATCTTAGTCAGAAAGGTGCACTTGCAACTGCAGAACTTTTTAGTTCGCCACTTATAACTGTCGAACAGTTCGTCACTTGGGATTTGCAGAGTAGGCTGCATTGAACTTTGCTGATGAAGTATTCGACGCCACTTCTCCGCAGGCAGCACCCGGACAAATGGAGAGTTGCGGCAGCCATCGCAAGATACGCTCAATACGACAACCATAAAACAATAACTGAGACGGTACTATTACGATAGTGCTGACCGGAATAAGAAAGACCCCAATTGCATTCTTTAATCAACGATTTTCTGGCTGTCCCTGAGATAACTATGCAACTTTGAATTTTCCTGGGTGAGAGGCAGACGCGTACGCGTAGCGTACATACTCATTGCAATCTGATGGCGAGGCAAGGGGTGTGCATGAAGGCCATGCGATTGGCTAAGCAGCAGAGACCGGCGCGCGCCCCCTGCCCCTGCCCCAACCGGCGCCCGCCATCGCCCCGTTAAAGCCTTTATACCGGAGTGGAAATAAATGAGGGAGCACGCGCGCACTCTACCGGCATTATTCAAACTGGGTGGAAGCAGCGGCAGCGATTTGGAAGAGCAGCAGCATCGGCTGCGAGGCCGAAGGCGGGAGAATTCCTTGGACGAAGGGGTGGGGGAGGGG